>CM070829.1:10507943-10840443 GCA_036326025.1 Chrosomus eos | reverse complement strand
ACCCCCTGCGCCAGCTGAAATGAACACAGATCTGCAGTGCCAAATCATGAGGCAACACATTTCAGACCGATAGATCAGTTGGCCCATGCATAAAGGAACAAATAGGTACAGAGAAACGACCATCATTACTCTTAATTGCCATCTGAAAAGGTCTTTGAGTTTGAGAAACATCAGGTATGAACCGAACAACTTCAGTTAATGGAATATGCCCGATTCAGAACTGTTAAACTGAAATCGACAGCACTTGTGGCATAATTTTGATTACCATAGAAAATAATTTTCACACGTGCCTCGTTTTCTTCATAAAAAATAAATAAAAACAAAATAGAAAGGTTACAGGGGGGCACCAATGGGGCAAGTTTTGAAGGGCTTAAAAGCAGAAATGTGAAGCCTTATTTTATAAATGCATTAAAGTCATTTTTATAGATTTTGTTTTAAATTTACTTTTTAGTGGTGTAAAAGTTTTAACGGTTAGTAAGCCATTTTTCACATAAAACTCGAAAAAATCACTCTGAAATTGCTAGTAAATTTTTAAAATTAATTACATCAAAACAGTAAGTAAGGTTTGAAGTAGATAGACTGAATCTAAATCGTTTTTTCTTGTAAATAAGTGCATAAGTGAGCCTGGATCACAAAACCCATATACCCTGGTCACACAGGTATATTTGTGGCAATAGCCAACAATACATTTTATGGGTCAAAATTAACGATTTTTCTTTTATGCCACAAATCATTAGGGTATTAAGTAGAGATTATGTTCCATGAAGATATTTTGTAAATATATAAAACATTTATTTTTTGGAGTTTTTTGAGCACAATTACGAACATAAATGGACAACTTTTAAAGGTGATTTTCTCAATGTTTCAAATATTTGTATAATATTTGTTTTCCCTATCATAACAAACCATACATCAATGGAAAGCTTATTTATTCAGCTTTCAGCTGATGTATAAAAGGTTTTGTGGTCCAGGGTCACATATTATCTTTTGTGGTCCTGTTGAAACAGTGAGTATTCTAATGTTTACAGATTGGCATTGTTCCTGGAATAGTACTTTTAAAAATGTATATATTATTAAAAATAAAAATGATATATGGAATATGAATTCATACACAATAAATTATTATCTGTTTCTACATTTAGATGTCTAAACATGAAGGTACATGGGAAATCTGGGTGCATTTTTCAGCAGATGTACTGATTCCTCTCCTTTTTATGGAAAAAATGATCGCATCATGGAGTGAAGAATCACTGAAGGTTACAACGCCTATTGTCAGAAAGACGCTGAGGTTCTGGAATGCGTCTGAGGAGACTCTGCAAGTCTGACAGAAAGCTCCACTCAGGACGTGATGTACTTGGCGTTGCACACTTGCTAATTCTTGTCATCAGACGGTTCTAAATATCCCTCTGTTTGCACAAGGAGCTTAAAAGAACCAAACGAAAGACAACAGAGACAACAAATGGAAAGAATTCACCGTCCAGGTCAGCATGAACACTTGTCACTTAATCAACGCTTGTCTTTTTTCCACAGAAAGGTCATTCCTTCAGTATCCATCCATCACTCCACACATCTTTTGGTTCAAATGTTTTGGTTGATCTATCTTAGAAAACAACTATTCCTCCACCTTCCCATTGCCCCAGTTACGAATGGCCATATATCACTTTATCGTTCGATTTAAATACAGTAAAATATTGACTTTGGTGTTATTATGACACAATTGCCTTCTGCTTAGCTACATTGAACTCGTTTCATAATTAATGAGCTTTGCAAGATTGACAGTTATTGAACTGAATTGAAAGTTAGTTTAAGCACTGGCCTTCACTGACCATTTTTTTTACGATCAATGTATTTATTGTTTTTCCAGATAAACAACGTTGTTCACTATTAAAGTTATCAATCTTTTATAATTTATCTAATATGAATCTATATGTCTGCTGTTGCATGATACTGTTGGAGCATTGCACTGACCATTTGTTGAAAAGGTCAAAAATAATAGGGGAACATATTTTATGTTTCAGGGAGTTTTTATGCCATTTTTTGTAGGCATGAAAAAAAAGTGTCTTAAAGTTATTTAAAAATGTAGGTAAGTGCTCTTTAAGTGATTCTGTCATGAGTCTGCTTATAGTGTCTCATATCATGTCCTAGTTGTTAATTGCAAAATACAGAGACCTGGCCCTGAGGTCTGAAGAGCATGAAGCTCAAAAGTTCAAAATAGCTGACAGAGAATCAGAGGTTTAAGAGCAGGTTTGATTTATGGGCTCAAAGGGCAGACTAGAATTACTTTAACCTCTTAACAACACCTGACCTCCCTTTTGGCAAGTTCTGACAAAAATCAGGGCCAGAAGTATTGTGCAAAAAGCTATGTGAATATCAAAATCTATTTCAGAGTTCAGCATTAAAGCTTTTGTTTCTCTCCTCTGTTTTAACTGTGTGTGTACATTTGACAGAATATGTTTGCACATTCACTTTTGTGTTTGCTTGTTTGTAAAGGATTCTTCGTGCCAGGGGTTTTTCCATCAGCAGATCTTTAGACAGAAACAGATGCTCCAACCCTCCATAGCCGAGAGACTCCAGGAGAAAGTACACAACTAACCTTTCAAGAAAGAAATATTTATGTCTCTTAATATTATTGTTTGTTTACTCATTTCTCTTTTCATTCAGTCCACTCTTCATTGAAAAAAAGATGAACAATAAATGGATACACAGAACTTAGCTATATTAAATAAAGGTTGCAGATGCAGCTTTGTAATGAGCAGTATCAGTTTTTAAAGCGGTTAGACTAGTGCAAAATGGGTCAAAGAGTTGGTTGGGCACTGATTACAAAAACAGCTAAATTATGAAACAAGTCAAAGGGAACATTCTTAACAATGCTGAATGAATGCCACGTATGAAAAGAATTGACTGAACCCTCTCAGTCTCAACAAAAACTCTATCATGATATTTGAAAAGCTGGAATTTATGGCAGGTCTGGAAAGTACTTGAACTAAATGCATAATGGCAAGCAAAAACCCTTGAGCTATATGGAAACAGAGCAGTGTGCATTGGAGCCCTGAGCTATGGAAAACAGTAATATGGTCTGATAGTTATCTTCAGCCCAATTTCCCACTTCCAGATGGGTTAAGATAAGGCCAAACGAGGCCTTTAACCTACAATGTTAACTCATAAAACCTAACCTGTTAATGAGGGTGTGAAACTGTGGCTTTATTTTACAGTACGTGCACTAAGCACTTACATGTAAGAAAGTACTGGTTAATATAAGGTATATATAACTACATGGGTTAGGGGTAGGATCAGGGTTAGTACCTTATTACCCAGTTAATGCAATAAATATAATAAGTACATATATGTACATAGGGAACAAGACTGTAAAATAAAGTGCCAACTGCGCTGCTGTATAGTGACCATGGATTTATTCAGCACAGACACTTTGGAAACAGAATCTACAGTAAATAAATCTGTGCTGATAAATCATGGTAAACCAACTAGCATATCAAGAGTTGTCTGAACAAACCATGTCATATGGGAAAAGAGTTCTCTTACGAGAGTATCTCTCGTACTGCGTAATAGCTTACGCTATGGGGAAAACTCTTTTCATCGAGATATTGAAGCCAAAAAATTATCCTTAATTTTTAATCAATGTAAAACGCTTTGCAGCAGCAAGCAGACATAGGCGAGACAGCTTGCGCGCCTATTGGCTGTCTTGCGGCAAAAGCAGCAGCCTATCGAGAGAGGCTCTGTGTGACGTCATGACGAATGGGGGCACTTCGCGCCCATATCGTCACGTCCCGCCAGAAAGGGCGTGGTCTCGCCCTATAAACAAACTCGATAAGCTGCCATACACTGATTTTTCAACTCTTCAGCGAAGCTCACGCATCGCTGGATCCGGATGAGAAGCCGCGCCGTCGACCTGTAGCCTTCAGCGGGACGTGCCTTTGAGCCTGGAGTCGCTGGCCTCGCCGCCTTCAGCCGCCGTACCTGCTGCGCTTTCCGGCGTACATATCCTTTCCTCTGCCTTAGAGTGTGTGTGTTTTCTATATTTGCATTTTTCTCCCACTACCTCTAAAAGAGCTGCGTCTTTTTAAAGATGCCTTCCTGTGGCTCTTGCCGAGCCCCACTCAGCGATGAGGACCGCCACGTCATCTGCGTGTCCTGCCTGGGTGAGGATCACGCGGCCATCGCGCTCGCTGACGGCGGATGCCATCATTGTGAGCGGCTGCCTATGGTGACTCTGCGGACTCGCCTGGCGTCGTTCTCCGAGCCCGCATTCCAGCCCACCGTGATGCCGCGCCGCAAGAAGCGCCGCGCCCAGCGCGCTCCCGAGCTATCTTCTGCCCGCCAAAGCTCGCCGGTTCGCCCGCCAGCTTCGCCGGTTTCGCTCGAGTCGCTCCAAACGGACAACGGCCGCCGTCTGCCGCCGCGTCCGCACTTGAGCTCGACGAACCTACCGGAGCCGGCATTGAAACTGAGCCGATGCGTCCGCTCTCTCAAGCCGTGGATTACATCGGCCTCGACTGAAAGGCGCCCGCGCAACTAACGCGCAACAGGCTGGACGGACGCTTTCTCGGGAAAGACGAAGCTCCGTCACAGTCGAGACCCTTCCTCCCTGAAAGGTGAGAAACATTTGTGGCTAACGCTATCCGAGATGACGGAAGCTGAGCGCTCCGTGTTCCTCGACGCTCTCGCTCTGCTGGACGCCGCCCCCCTCAGCGCGGGCCCCGGCCGAGGATTGAGATAAAGCCCGAGGTCTCAAGGCCTTCCTAGTCTCTCTAGGAAAGCGACGGTGTTCAGTTCCCGCTGAGGCCGGATTTCCACCAAAACTTCTCGCTCGTTCAGTTCCAAGCAATGTGACTGTTCCAGTGTATTTCGCAGTGAGCACGCTGGTTCCACAGCCCGCTTGCCTGCGCACAAAGGCCGTCGTTTCGGCTAACCAACAGCGCCGCCAGGCCCGAGATCAAACACCGCGCTCTCGCTCTGCTGGACGCCGCCCCCCTCAGCGCGGGCCCCGGCCGAGGATTGAGGTAAAGCCCGCTGCGGCAGGATTTCCACCAAAACTTCTCGCTCGTTCAGTTCCATGCGTTGTGACTGTCCCAGTGTATTTCGCAGTGAAGCAGCCGGTGTCTCAGCCCGCTTGCCTGCGCACAAAAGCCGTTTCTATGGCTACCCAGATAAATCCAATAAAGAGTGCATTTTCTGGTGTTCCGGCCACGGCCGATGGTGTTACGAGTGTTGTAAGAATGCCCACGTCCCAGTGCCCATTCCCACACCCAGACACAGCCCGCCACGGTGCAGGGCTAGCACAAATAAAACCGACTCAGGTCGGTTGTGCAGAAAATGTAGTGAACGCGCCCATACAATGCCCGCTTACACTACACGATGCGTGTCCCTTGGTTTCTGTAAAAACGAAACTAACACACATTCAGTCGGCGCGAGCCGACAGTGTTCTCAGTGCAGTAAATGTGCCCGCTGTCCCGCGCCCGCATTTCCTCACTGACACGCCGAATCCCACGGGATTCACCCCCGCTCGCTTTCTCTGCACAACCCGTCACAGAGAAGCTGAGCGCGGGCAGGCTGCCCGCTGTGATTAGCGCGCACCCCGCCTCGCACGCTGTAAACACAGCGTTGATTCAGTCGGCGCGAGCCGAGTGTTCTCAGTGCAGAAAATGTGCCCGCTGTCTCGCGCCAGCATTTCTCACAGACACGCCGAATCTCACGGGATTCGCCCCCGCTCGTTTTTCTCTGCACAACCCGTCACAGAGAAGCTGAGCGCGGCCAGGCTGCCAGCTGTGATCAGCGCGCGCCTCGCACGCTGTAAACAACAGTGATTCAGTCGCGCGAGCTGACAGTATTCTCAGTGTAGTAAATGTGCCCGCATTTAGTAAATGTGCCCACATTCTCACACACGCCGAATCCCACGGGATTCGCCCCGCTCGCTTTCTCTGCGCGTCCCGCCATAGAGAAGCTGAGCGCGGCCAGGCTGCCCGCTGTGATCAGCGCGCCCCCCCGCCTCGAACGCTGTAAACACGGTGTTGTGTTCCCAGTACACAGGGGCTCTCGAGCGGCCGTCCTGCCGCGGCCTGAGCCCAGATTTCATTCTACCCCTAGCTGTTCACGCAGATGCGTGGCCAAGGCTTCCCGGGTATCAGAATGGGTGTTGAACACTATAACGAGAGGCTATTCGCTACAGTTCGCTCGACGCCCCCGCCGTTATACGGCGCGCGTCGAAACTACGGTGAAAAGCGAAGTGTTTCATCTACTTCGAGCCGAGATAGCGAAACTACTGAGAAAAGGGGCCATAGAACCCCTATCTCAGGGCGAAGGGGGCTTATACAGCAGATATTTTCTGGTACCGAAAAAGATGGAGGGCTCAGACCCATTCTAGATCTGCGACTGCTGAACAGAACGCTTGTGAAGCGCCAGTTCAAAATGCTTACGACCAGGAAAATCCTCGCGCAAGTGCGCCAAGGAGACTGGTTCATGTCAATAGATCTGAAAGACGCCTATTTCCAAATATAAATGGCGTCCCATCACAGGCGATTCTTGAGATTCGCCTTTGAGGGCCAGGCATATCAATACACAGTCCTGCCGTTTGGCCTGTCCCTAGCACCCCGTACGTTCACGAAGTGCATGGACGCGGCACTCGCCCCTTGAGACTTCGGGGCATGCGAGTTTTGAACTACTTGGACGATTGGCTGATTCTAGCTCGTTCACGAACAGAGCTCATAGAACACAGGGCCGCATTACTCGAGCACCTTGAGGAGCTGGGCCTTACAGTCAATTGGGCGAAAAGCTCACTGCTCCCCAGTCGGAAAACTTCCTTCTGGGAACAGTGTTGGACTCGCTATCCATGACGGCACGCCTGTTACCGAAGCACGGATTAAATATTCAGCACGTCGCGAAATCCTTCCGCCACGGCTCTATAGTCCCGCTCAGAAGGTTTCAGAAAATGCTGGGTCTGATGGCCTCAGCAGCCTCCGTACTCCAGTTGGGCCTGCTCCGCATGCGCCCACTGCAGCTATGGCTAAAAGCACGAGTTCCCCCAGGGCGTGGACCGCGGGTCTATTTCGCCTCAGGGTCGACCTTCAGTGCGTTTCAGCTCTGAAACCGTGGAAAGTGACCGACTGGTATCAGTCAGGTGTGAGTCTGGGGATCGCCTCGGGTGTGAAGGTGGTGTCTACGGACGCCTCCACATCGGGGTGGGGAGCGCTGCTCGAGGGCAGACCGCTAGCTGGCCTGTGGTCAGTACGGGAGAAGCTCCTTCACATAAACTGCTTGGAATTAATAGCAGTCGACAGAGCGCTACGGCGCTTCTGTCCCCAGATAAAAGGCCACCACGTCTTGGTCCGATCAGACAACATGTCAGTGGTGGCGTACATAAATCGCCAGGGCGGCGTCAGGTCCCGAAACCTTTACAGGCTGACGGAACGCCTCCTGGTCTGGGCTCAGCACAACCTGCTCTCGCTGAGAGCGGCGCATGTGCCTGGTCACCTAAATGTGGGGCCAGACAGGCTATCCAGAAACAACGTCCCAGCAGGAGAATGGTCGCTGTACCCGCAGACAATCCAGCTGCTGTGGGAAACGTTTGGCAAAGCGCAGGTGGACCTGTTCGCGTCCCAAGAAAACGCTCATTGCCCGAGATTCTTCTCGAAAAGCCGGGACGCGCTGGCCCATGTTTGGCCCCGCCGCCCCCCATATGCTTTCCCCCCTGTCTCACTCCTGCCTCAGGTGTTGGAGCGAATCAGGAGGGAGGGATGCCCAGTGCTACTCATAGCTCCGCTCTGGACAAACCAGTCTTGGTTCCCTGTCCTGATGCAGCTGACCAGCGCTGCCCCATGGCCTTTACCGTTGAGGAGAGACCTCCTCTCTCAGGCGGAAGGCTCGATTTGGCATCCTCGCCCGGATTTGTGGTCCCTGCACGCATGGGCCATCAACGGGTACCCGCTGACCTCCCGAGGGAGTGTTAAACACGATCGCGCAGGCTAGAGCCCCGTCTACCAGACGGCTCTACTCCTCGAAATGGTCTGTGTTCTCTGCTTGGTGTCAAGCGCAGGGCTTTTTCACCTGTAGACTGCGGGGTTACGGAAGTGCTTTCCTTCCTTCAGGAGCTACTGGATAAGGGCAGGACCCCATCCACGCTCAAAGTATACGTGGCGGCCATAGCAATGTTTGCAAAACCGGTGTCTGGCCAGTCACTGGGAAAGAACGACTTAGTCGTGCGTTCCCTTAGAGGAGCTCGGAGGCTAAACCCTCCCAGGCCCCCTTCAGTCCCGACATGGGACCTTTCCACGGTCTTGGAGGCCATGAAAGGTGCCCCATTCGAGCCAATCCAGTCATCAGACATGAAGCACTTGTCTTTCAAGACAGCGTTTCTTACGGCTCTTGCTTCAGTGAAGCGCGTAGGGGACTTACAAGCGCTTTCAGTAAGCGTGTCATGCATGGAGTTTGGGCCTAATGACTCAAAGGTCATACTCAAACCTAAGCACGGCTACATGCCGAAATCCCTCAACACACCGTTCAGGGCCCAGGTGATTTCCCTGTCTGCCCTTCCGGTTCTCAATGAGGAGGACGACGCGACTCTTCTTTGCCCAGTCAGGGCATTAAGAGCTTATGTGTCCCGCTCGTCTGGGTTCAGACAGACCGAGCAGCTTTTCGTTTCGTATAGCGGGTGTTCCAAGGGTCTTGCCGCTTCGAAACAGAGCCTATCCAGATGGATAGTCGATGCCATAGCCCTGGCTTACACTTCCAAGGGCTTGCAGTGCCCCTTGGGTGTCAGAGCGCACTCCACGAGAGGCGTGGCCTCGTCGTGGGCATGGTCTAGCGGGGTCACCCTGCAAGATATCTGTACGGCCGCGGGCTGGGCCTCGCCGTCTACATTTATAAAATACTATAACCTGGAGGTGCCTGCCTTACAAGCTAGCTTTTGGCTATCTAGACTTCAGTGCTATCTGCCCGCTGTGCGGCTCGGATGCTGAGTGTTTGGCATGCGCATCGTTCAGACCGATGCAGCAGCTCCATGAGTACTGGCACAAGTAGGGCCACCCAGTTTAGGCTGAAAGCTTTCACCCTGGCTGCGTGGTTTAATGGTCATATGGTTAGCCCCTGTGGGTCTATCTATAAGGAGAAATGCTTCTAGCCTCTCCTCCTTTACTCTCTGTGAGTGTGGGGTGATTATGCACTACATGAGCCCTGGGCCTTTGCCCCTGGGACTTTGGTGTTGGATCCCTATCCGCACGGCGTGTTACACTGTGTTCCCCATAGCGTAAGCTATTACGCAGTACGAGAGATACTCTCGTAAGAGAACGTACTCGGTTACTAACGTAACCTCGGTTCTCTCTAGAGAGGGAACGAGTACTGCGTATCTTGCCGTGCTTGGAATACCCTCTGGTTCGCTTCGGCGATGAAAAATCAGTGTATGGCAGCTTATCGAGTTTGTTTATAGGGCGAGACCACGCCCTTTCTGGCGGGACGTGACGATATGGGCGCGAAGTGCCCCCATTCGTCATGACGTCACACAGAGCCTCTCTCGATAGGCTGCTGCTTTTGCCGCAAGACAGCCAATAGGCGCGCAAGCTGTCTCGCCTATGTCTGCTTGCTGCTGCAAAGCGTTTTACATTGATTAAAAATTAAGGATAATTTTTTGGCTTCAATATCTCGATGAAAAGAGTTTTCCCCATAGCGTAAGCTATTACGCAGTACTCGTTCCCTCTCTAGAGAGAACCGAGGTTACGTTAGTAACCGAGTACGTTTTTGTGTTCATGCAAATGATGTGGTTATAGGATAATTACAGAGACTCTAAGTGGACAGGGTAATGGGGAAAAATAGTTAGGAGGAGAAATTATATTTCAGTGATTTTGTGATCTAATGCGAAGTTTCTTAGGGGAACACAAACATTTAGCAAGATGGAAAAGCGTTACAAGAACATATTATTATGCAATTACTGATGTTCCCATTTTCATGTTAAATATGATTCTTTAGCACCAGAACGAGGTAAACGTCATTTAACCTTCATGAATTAGGATCTAGAGCAGGTGTGCCCAACGCTGCTCCTGGCGATCGACTGTCCTGCACAGTTCATCTCCAACCCTAATCAAACACACCTGAAGGTCTTCAATTAAGGTCTTAACAACCAATTAAGGTATTCAGGAGTACTTTGAAAATTAAAGGCAGGTGTGTTTGACCAGGGTTAGAGATAAACTGTGCAGGACAGTCGATCGCCAGGAGCAGGGTTGGGCACACCTGATCTAGAGCATTCATTTAAAGGTGGGGTATGTGATTTTCTTTTTTGACCATTTTTTCAAAATCACTTGAAATCCTATTCCTAACCCACTTACAGCCACTGAGTTAGAAGCACTGAAATGAAAATTAAAAAATGTAATCATCTGTGGAACGGGCAGGACTCGGAAAACTCCAGCCAATCATTTTCAAGACCGTCTAGAATCATTGGACAATCAGTGCGTCAATCAAACGGTCGTATACCCCCCTCCCCATACCCCTCTTCGAATGGATGGAGTGGGTGGAGTCAGGGAAAGAAGGTAGGACCTTTTGAGTTGTGTATTTTCAAAATCTGCCGGCTGTTTTGCAAATCACATACCCCACCTTTAATTTTCCATTTCCTTCATTCTTTCAAGAACTGAAAGAGTTTGCTTTATTTTGAAAGGTCATATTCTACATAGACTTGACAGCAATCCATGAATTATTGAAGTTATTCAGAGGGTGGCCTTGATAAGTGTCTCACTTATATTGTGCACTGTGCAGTCCCTCTAAATACATCAGTACTGAGATGAGGCTGCACGCTTTGATCATAGTAACACTACCTTCTGTCCGTCCAACATCCATCCAGGGTCAGGGTCACCGGGGAGTGTTGGAGCCTATCCCAGCATATTTCAAGCCAAAGGCAAGGAGACGCCCTGGACAGGTGGCCAATCCATCACAGGACCAGCCATGATCGGACGTTCTGATATATGACGAACATCTTGTTTATTGACCAGGGAGAACAGCCAGGTGTTGTACAGTTTCATTTGGGCTTTTACACAATATTTTTCATTACATTTAAAAGAATAGCACACACCACATCTATAACGATAATGGCACAGAGGAACGATATCCTTGGAATCACCCTTTTGAAGCTAATGAAGGATAAAAACATTGACGGTCAATCAGAATCCATCCTGCTTTAAAGAGTTCGAGGTTAAAGATTTTGTCGACTGAAAGTTCGTCAGCTGAACAATTGTTATGTTGTTAAACAACAGTATATAGCTACAATGAACAGACTGTACTTCTATAGGCTCTATGACTAGGTCTATAATTCAGAATTTAATATTATGTTAAATTAGTACTATGCTTTTCTGGCCTCAGCCTGTCAGGTTGGCATGTCATACCGTAATGAAAGTACGAGTACTTATATTCAAAAAATTTGTTAAAAACACTGATTGATTCAGTAATAAAACAAAAAAGGGCTTCGCTAGACTCTTTTTACTGGGGCACGAGCCACAGTAAATTACTAATGATAAATCCATATTTGATGGTGGTAAATGCTGTATTGCGGACCTGAGTATCATTTTCCTTGATAATATTTCAGCAATCATTTTGTGTGTGATTACTATCAGCTGTTTAGTATTAGAAGTAAAGTCAGATTCGCGAATGAATCTTTTGATCTAATCAGTCAGTTGAAATCGAAATGATTGAGTTTGATTCATGAGTTTGATCAAAATTCACTCCCACACTAAATAGTTTGCAGCGGTTTCCCACTTGCACTTAAATAGTAACAGGGTACTTATTAAATAGTTATAAAAGAGAACTAAAAGCGATGGACGAGGTAAATATGTATCTACAATCCACTGTAGGATATAAAACTAGCAAATGTAAAGACAAAGACCATTTATAGGCCTATCTGAGTCATTTCAAAATCGAATATATACAGCCCCAGTAAAAAGTCTCAAACTTTTAAGTGAGTCATTGAATCTTTTATGAGTGAGTTATTGACTCGAACGAAACAAGCTACTTACTAATGTCTTTATGGGTGTGTGATAAATTGCTTAATTAACTTTAAGGTGTGATAGTGTGATTTAATTATGTTGTCCACATTTTTGCTTTCTGATATTACAAAACGTAGTGTTGCATTGTTGATGTTCCCACACCCATACTGCTCTGGGACTTGTCGAAGTGGAAAAAATGTTGCAATTTAAACTTTCTTGATGATGTTACTGTAATGAAAGTGATAAGTGATAAACGCTTCAAAATGATAAAGTGCTAAAATCCATGCTGCAATGATTATGTAATGAAGAGAGAGAAAAAATATCTATACTCCCAAAGAGTTCTGGGACATGCTTAGTTTATGGCACAATTGGGCTTAAATTGTCAAACCTAATTTCTAACAGCTGTTTAAATCTCGGGTGGCGACTGGGATGTTTACAATTATTGTGATTACTCTTTAATTAGAAGTAATTATTTGCACAGATTAACACAATGACAAATGGAGACTGAAATGTTTTGTTATTGAGGGCAACTGGTGAGTTGAGCAGGTGGAGAAGGGCTGTTGGTAGAGGCAAGAAAAGCAGAGTAGCCTAAACTCCGGGCTTTATAATTTCACCAACTCATAATTTGGGAGGTGTTGGCATGTTCATAGAGAGACCTGTTCCGTCACACTGTGTTCTGTCGATTCCGTTCAGGATATTATTTAATGCAAGGTATTAATAAGCCATTATGCTTTATATTCCTTTGGAAATCCTGTTGCCGTGGGGCTAAGTGAATGAGAGCAACTTTTATATTTTTCCATGTAGCCTATGACTTGACTGACACTTAATGAGTTTTCAAGATGTTATTTCTGTATGGAATTTTGCAAATTTAATGACACTGCACCACAGCCAAGAGACGGGAGGAAAAAAACAAAACATTTTCTATTCATCCGTATATATTGTTGGTTATTGTATTGTACAGATAAATTGTGCATGATTTCTTTGCCACACTTCGCCATCTATTATCATTAATGCTATAGATCAGCTCATATGCTGGATGTTTTTTTTTAAACCTTTCCAGAGTCACCAATGTCGTATGCTACCATTGCAGAGTTTATTAATACCAGTCTTGCCCAAGTATGTTTTATGAGTTTCAACATGTCATTTCTCCTGCCTGCTCGTCTCTCGCCCCATCCACCATTCTTCTTGCAATGCTGCTCTATGTAGTTGGCCACAATGTTTGTCTCCTTGCGTCTACGCACACATGATGATAATTCTGGCACAGGAACACATCCCAATGGAAAGCATTAAAATATAATTCAAGTCTGACGACCATGCAAGGATGTGGATAAGATGAATGTCTCTGCTGCACAATTGTCTGTCTGTCCAGATGTTTTTTCTGTCTTTTTTCCCCTTCTCCTTCACTGCATCTGTTTTTCTGCTGTCCATCTGAGCAGTATTAGAGGTATCATTGAACTGCTGTATCTCGAGAGGAGAATGGTTTTATCATCAGATGATGCAAGACAGAGGGAGCAACACAGTGTTATCCGGTTCGATTCCCTCTCAGTTCTCCAAGAAGGACTCACTTAATTATGGATACTTTGAATTAATAAATATTTCTAGTGTCATACTGGCAGGTATAAAAAAAAATATGTTGGTGCTGAAAGTACAAATCAACTGATTGTCTTTTTTTTAATGTTTCCAACTTAAATGCAGAACCATAACAATAATAAAAAATTGCATTATTCAATAAATGCATTTTGGTTACTTATAATAATTAAAAAATTAATAAATACATTATTATTATTAAAATAAATACTTATAATAATGATGATGATGATGATGTTTTTTTTTAAATAACCATGTTTAAAAAAAGCATATCTGCAAAAAATACTGGTCAAACCAATTATCATATTTTACAGAAACCAACAACAAATGTACTCTTGTTATTTCTTTAAAAAAAAAAAACTTAATCATTATTTAAAAAGAACATCTGCAGTGCTTCAGTAGTTACCCAAAATAAGACAAACCTTTGCCCTGAAAAGGTCAGACCTTCTTATAAGTATTTGCTCTAATGTCAGTAATTCAGACAAATATGAATAATGGAAGTTCTTTATCTTTCATCACACATCACAGCGAATACTCCCTTTCACTCAGCACCTCAGACCAGTTTGATTGAGTTCACGTCAGTGCAATTTGAGCACTCCTGTAATAGTTACACTGTTCTTTGTACTCTAGAGTTTTACCACTGCAAACATCAGGTCAGGAATGAAGAGCAACTTTGGAGCGTGGCGTGAATTCTTCCACAATAACATAGATATTCCACCTGCGGTGCGTTTGAGACACAGCCAGGCCCACCATAAGCCCCTCATGTGTTTCATTTTTCAGACAGAAGAGAAGGCAAAGAGTACGAGGGGACATGTGGATTTTTCCATAACACTATCTGAGGAACCAGAGGAGCTCTGTGTTCTACAACTGCCTGTTGTTCCACTACTGAGACTTAATAGCTGCATTAAAAAAAGAAACAAAACTGATCTGACCTAACTGATTAAAGCCAGAAGGGTGACCATTTAAAACAAGAAGTTGTGTTATTGCAGCATATTTGTACCATGATTGTTTTTGTTCTTTTAATCAGCTGTTGATTAAGAAAGTTAAGTGATTACGTTTTCTGAGTTAAATAGGGCTAATCTGTTTTGGCTTCCAAACAGTAAAACATTTCCTTTATGTGCGAAAAAAAAAAATCCCTTGGTGTGGGATTTTAGAATCCATATCAGGTGTGAGCAATTTCTTCTAAAAGATGAATAGTCGTTGCTATATGTCACGTTCAAGCGATTAGAAGTTTGCCTGCTAATTGCACCTTACTGCACTTTACTCCCTCTATCTGGATCCATATGGCATCCATTAGATGAAATTAAATTAAATTAAAAACACAATTATTTTAATGTTTGAGTTGTGGGTAATGTATAATGCAACCAATGGTACATATTACACTTCATTTTAAATGTGTGCTTTAAGCAACAAAAGTAAGTACAAGGCCATTTAAAGTGTAAATTGCAGGTTAAATACCACAATCAATTAATGTGTAAATAAAGTGCTCAATATGAATATATTTAAACATTTCTGTCTTAAAATGCGTTAAAATAACATTTATTGGGGTTTTTTCAAAGGTAGCCTGTTTTCTACAGTAACTGTGATGACGTCATACCAGGGAGTCGCAGCCTATACTCTGCTAGATTACCACTGTTTGTGGCTTATCTATGGAGAACGGGGAGGTGGAAAACCATCAAATCTTTGATGGACCACAGCCTTATATTTTTTAACTAGTCAGGCGTGAGAGAGGGGAGGAAATTGCCAGAAATCATGGCCCTCAAAGAGTGATTAATGCTTGGTGTGTGGAAAATGAGTGGAGGGTTGGTCAGGTGTCCTGGCGAGTAGCTAGAGCTAGCCTAGGTTAGCCTGGAGCTAACCCGGATAACATTAGGGAACAAGCCAAAGTCTTTTCAAAATCTTGCCGTCATGTAGAATAGCAAGGAGGGACAACGACTGAAGACATTATTTACTTACATGGTGTTAGTAACGTTAGTCCTAATCAGAGCTGTAGAGATGCACAGACACAATGGCGCTTTTGCTGGCATCTGCTGACAGAACGCGAATTTGCCTGTGCTAAAACGCTACTAATTCGCGATGCTCATTATCAGAAAGAAACAGAGACAAGTGTTTGTGTGGGCTATGCCACCCAATGGAATCGGCAGTGGAGGTGTGCTGCCGTGAGGTGAACGCGTTTTGGAGTTTGGTGGAGCAGCTCGACCCGCGACCGGCAAATCTGACGTGCCTCACGCAGCATCCTGGTATTTTTTTTTACAGTCTATGGTTATGACGCATGCCCGTTTGTTTTGCGAATAGCTTATGCCGCGTTCCAGGCAACCTGTAACCCGTGTTTTTTCAACTCGTAACTGGGAGTGCATCGATCTAGTACGAATTCATGGGTGGGAAGTCACGGGTTTGACTGCCGTTCCAGTGCACTTTCACGGGTATAACTAAGGTTGGAAAAACACTGTTTACAGGTTGCCTGGAACGCGGCATTAATCTCATTTCAGGCAGGATCACGGTCCTCATGAAGCCAGCACACACGAGTATGTCTACAATTGAGTTATTTCATTTATCACTGCTGCTGAATCTAAAAAGAAAGCTTGCCGTTAGACGCTTTGCCGCTTGGAGTCCCTGATATGACGTCACGCCCAGCTTAGCGGAAGAGAGCGGGAGTGCTAAAAACCACTGTAAAAAGTACCAAATTTTCATATTATATTCAGCATTTTGGTATAAAAAACGTACAAAACAATGGTAGGCGGTTCTTATCTTTAAGCACATTGCATTATCTCGTAAAAAAATTAACCTGCAATTTACACTTTAAGACCAATTTAATGGCAGCGTCCAAAGACGCATTCTCTCTTGAATACGTAATTTTGAATAACTTCACGACTGCTAAAAACAACCCAGGTTCATTGGAAATACGTTACTCTGCCTACATTTTTGCAAAACCTGAAATATGTACCTCCAGGTACGTTTCCCTGCACTTTTCGGGTGAAACGTCCACTAGAGGCGCTAAGTGGTATACATTTTTATCCGTTCAAGATGCGTGATTATTAAAGGTTATAAAAGCGACAATATCAGTAAATGATGTTCAGACTTCTCAGTATACACTCATTTTACTATCAATTAGGTATTTGTCCCACGCTTTTGAGGTGCCAAGAATGCGTGACTGCAGATGTCCGATGAGCATACTTCTGGATCGCACTTCTCCGAGGTAACTTGCGTGTTTACCGAAAGAGTATGGTATTGCCTCCAATGCCTCGCAAACGGAACAATGAATTCTAAAGAAATGCATTTGTATGTTTTAGTTTTCTGTGTTTTATTGAAATTAAACGGCAGGGAATCGCGAGAAAGCGACCGTGTTGATTACGTACCAAACTGCACAAAACTATTTGGCACTATTCTTGAACGACGTCGGACTCGGCGAGCAATTATTAATTTGTATAACGTTAGCTATGTGTCTCTGTAGTCTCACTACCGAGTATGAGTTAACTGTAAGCAGAATATATAATAAGATATCGAAGGCATAAAGACTTAGTTTAGCCAGAACGTTATGAATTTACGTTTCAGTCAGGTGATTGTTATGTACTCCGTGAAACGTACAGGAAGATTAGTAGCTAGTGGGCAGTGGACACCCTACTTCAATTAACCCTGGTACATAACATATTATATTAACCACATAATCTCAGTTGATCTGTCCTTTTGTTTTCAGTAAGCTTGCTTCTCTGCAGATTTTGGAAATTTCTCTCGTGTTACTAATATGCCTAACATAGGCATAATACATTAAATGCTTATTTTTTAAATGATAAATTATTATATTTAAATAATTCATTGTTGTTGTTTTTCAGTGCACATGCCAACTTAAATGACAACTTTTATCATTTGGAAACGGATCTCTTTATTCTGGGTTTACTTTAAAAAAAGTAATTTTAACTTGATCGCTTTTTATTTATTTTATTTTATTGTAATGTTATTATGTCGGTCTTATATAGCCAGGGAAGCTGGATTGCTTTGCTGTTTATTGATATTTCTTCAATTATATTTTATCAGTAGGAAATCGCGCTGAAGAAGTCTCGTTCCGAACACATCGCGATATTTGGCATCAGTCACGTGTGCCAGGTGTTGGTAAGTCGTAAATACCAAATACGCTGGCCTAATAATGTTTGATATAATGTATTTTCTGTTTGTCGATATTAATCAGATTAGCTCACATTCAGTCACTGCATTATATCTGTCATCTCCACGGAGGCTTTGCGTTTCATTGCGTTCTAATTCAAAACAGGGTGATTAAACACCGTCTGTCACGTGACGTGCTATAGGCCTAGACCTGGCTTAATCATATTCATATCAGGTTTAAAGACAAGTAGTACAATTAATTCCAAAGTTGTATTTGTAGTAGAAGCACAGTAAAAACAACACTTGCTTTTACCACAGTGACATTAGTTTTAATGTGATGTAAGTGTAGTAAAAAGACAGTAATCACAAAACTTACCATGATTTTACCACACTATTGGTAGTTTTAATGTAATACTTATTGTAAATGTACAGTAACCACAACACTTACCATGCTTTTATGCTTTTTCTTAAACCTTTTCTCACAAAACCCATTGCCCAATCAGTACAAACATAGTCTCAAAGTCTTAATAATTCACAAGATTTAACAAGTTATACGATACTCGTACATATTTGTATATTTTTACACAATTGCTGCTTTTACTCCTAATGCTGTCATTGGCTACTGCCTCAATTCCTGTACATATTTATCACAATATTTGTAAATCAGTTGCCCCTCTTTTTGGAAAGTAGTCGGATGTCACACACACTGTCAGAAAGTTTATCAGAAAGTTTATATTAATTGCATTGTATTCATTAAAATTGTTACAAATTGGTCCCTGTCTGTTCATGTTCCAATGATACATAATGTCTCTCCACACCTCATAACCTTCCTCTGTTTGCAAGAGTGGAAAAGCTGATCTGACTTGTCACATGACATCAAATACTCGATTATTTTGTCATAATCAGATCAGTTACACTGCTGATAACTGTCCCGTTTGCATGTAAATCATGTTATTTTTAAACGAGTTCATATGATTATTGCTTGCTATTAAAGACATACTTTTATTCATAGAAATGCCCACATATCAGTGAACCTATTATATAGAAATGCTTTTAACATTTATTTTTGCGACACTCTTTACAGAAATAAATCCTACAGTTATGGATAAACTCACATCATCATCATCATCAAGTCCTGTGCTGGGCACATTGGGCAGCAAGTGTCCTCCAACGTATTCGATCTGTGGCCAGGTTCTCCACATCTTCCCATGGGACACTGACATTCTTCAGATCTTCGTGAAACATCTGCCTCCGTGTCTTCCTTGGTCATCCCTGTCTCCTGCATCCTCCTGGTGGTGTCCTCTTCATAAGTGTCTTCGGGTGTTGTTGTTTGGGCATGTGTAGGATGTGTCCAGCGAGGTGCAGCCTTTGCTCTGTCACAGTTTCTGAAAGTCTTCATGTGAAGTCCCACTCCTCCAGGATCTCTTTGATATTATGCAGAACCAATATTGAAAACAGTAATTTATCTGTCATTATAGTCATTATTTCCCATAAAGCATTATGTTTCAGCTTCATAAACTGTACTTGATATCTGCCTAATGCCTTTATCAAATAAGCGTCAGTACTCATCAGGAGTTTTGGTAAAGGACATATTCATTGCCATCCATTGCAGGTGTTTGTCCAAACAATTGAAGATAGTGAGAGTGTTTTTGAAAAACCTTTTGAAAACTATCAATATTTTTGGAATTCTTTTTGGTGCTAAAAGAATATTACAGAAATTACACACTTGACATACTGGATTATTATATTGCTGACATGTATAATAATCCACTATTTTAAGTTGCCTTTCATTTAGTTACAATAAAAGTGACCAATAATCATAAGGATATAGAATTAAAGTTGATAATGTAAAATGTTGTGCTTACGGTTTGCCTATTTGTTCATAGAAAGAGAAACAAATATATTTTCACAAAACAAAGTTGAATCTCATCTCTTGGTTTGTACAAATATAACGTCATCATAGCAATGTTTTTTAACGTTACTGTATGTGTCACTATAATAGATTGCCCCTGTATCTGGATATTTTTTTATTTATAATTAACTGATTTTTACACTGTTGTGCAGTAGTTTTGGCGCTACATTGGTCTTTAAACAGTTTGACATTAAATATTGGAATATGCTTTCAAAATTGTGTGCATTTATTGTGCTTTTGTTACATTTATTTGAATATAATTGATATACATTTGATATACTATAGATACACTGTAAATGTTAGAACCACTTTAGTACATGTACTCATCTTTAATTAACATACTGCTGTAGGCCATTGCTTAGAAAAAAGTATTTTATTTATTCAAATGTATTTATGCATCAGTCTTTAATCAAATAGGCACATTAGTGTCATTGATCATGTGAACTCGTTGTTGGATGGTAACCACACAAAGGAGTGTTTTGTTTTTAAATGTGATTTTTATAATTTATTTAGAAGGAATGAATGTTTAACAGCCGAAATATTAAATATAAAGTATCTATCCTGCAACCGGAACCAGAAGAGCTCTGTCATCGTTTACCATAAATGGGCAAGTAAGTGTGACGGATTTGTTCAGCTGGGTTGTTATTGGCTGTGACTTTATCGCAGAACTCGCTGTGATTGGACCATCCTTTTAAACCATATTAAACGGCGTTTCATGTTACAAAGTATGTTTTGGTGTTATTGTTAAGTTAGTTATACATTAAGTTAACTATAAAGTGTCTCTATGTTGCGAGAAATCTCTCCTTTACCGAAATCCTAACCCTAACCCTAAGCACATTTGAATGAACTACAGCACCACGTTTCCTGTTCCATTGATAGAATGACAGAGATATGTGGGTAATGTAGTTTAAAACGTTTAGTAATTAAACAATAAATGTTAAATCAATAATATCTTTAATGGACAACTGGATATCTAAATTTGTTCATTGTGCAAACCTTTATGACATATATGAGGGACAGGCTGAAATTTTATATTTTACCATGAACACTTTCAAAAATAACCTTTTTGCCAGCTTTCCATATATGTCTGAAAACTGTGCCCAACATTATTTATTAAATAAAGCATAAGCAGTTATCCTGCCAATTTTCTCTTTGATACACTAACCGGACTTTAAGTTACAGCCATTTGAAATGTAAAAAATAAATAAATGAAAAATCTTTTTTGCTCTTCTGGGGGCCATTCCTGGGCCCCTGGGGGTGGAAGGGCAGTTCAATCTACACAGATCTACACCATAGCTGTCAACATTTGGAGAAATTTCCTATTTATTAAAAATAGCCTATATTAAATAGTATTAAATAATTGTTACATGAAAAAATATTTTTAAATAAGTTTCAGTTTTCCTACATCTTGAAACGTTCAGGTTTATAAATGGGGGTAATCTTTGAAGGATGAACAAATAATGTTATAATGTTTAGGTCATCACATTAAAAATGACATTTAAATATAGGCATATATGTATATATAATATTTAGATAATAGTTTAGTTTTGAAGTGCTGGAAAAAGATGTGTGAAGTACTTGAAAGCATTTCACTATTCCAGCCAAACTTTCATGACTACAGTTAGTGTTACTATATTAAATCCATGGTGAATGTTGCTGATCTGTGGACTTAAAGCCTTTAACTAGATCATTCACGGCACAATGTTTCTTCTGGTTTCCACGTCAGTGCTGTTTGATCTGATAGAGAGATGCACAATATAATGAGTAGCGCAGTTTCGTTCTGCTTTCATTACGTTTGCCTTTTGATGTTGCGCAACGTTGTGGTGGTCGCGCCAGCGCGGATTTTGTCGGCAGGGAAAAAGGCCAAAGGAATCGTTCGGTTTGCGTACCGAAACGGTTCTGGCAACTGGTCAACATTAGACAAACATTGGTCCGTTATTCATAAAGGAGTTTGGGCCATGCAAATTACGGGAGTTTCCCGGGAGAAATTACAAACCGGGAGGGGTCCGGGAAACTATGGGATTAATATCCTGCCAGGATTCAAAACTGAAAATAAAGTTTTGAAAGGTTGAAACTAAGTGTTCAAAAACTCAAAATCTTACAAAAAAAGTTTTGCAAGATCGAAAAATAAGATTTGCAAGCTTGCAAAATGTAAAAAAAATTAAAAATATTTCTGCAAATATTATGTTGTTTTTGATATTTCCTTCTTCTGAACTGCAACATTTTTTTTACGATGTTGTGCAAACAATTTTTCAGAGTTTCAAATTTGTCAGTGTTCTCCCACTGTATTAGTTTGTTTTCCAGGTTTGAAACCTTGTAAATGGTGATCTGAAAACTGGTGTGCGAATGTGTGCAAAAACGTTTTGAAACTCTGAAAACAGAGTTTTGCAGGCTTGCAAAGTGGTAAAAAATTTTTAAATCTCTGCAAACATAATTTTGTTTTTGAGTTTTCCTTCTTCAGAAGTGCAACACTCTTTTTTAGGGTGTTGTGCAATCATTTTTTCAGAGTTTCGAATTTGTCAGTGTTCTCCCAATGTATTAGTTTGTTTTCCAGATTTGAAACCTTGTAAATGGTGATCTGAAAACTGGTGTGCGAATAGGTGAAAAAAAGTTTTGAAACTCTGAAAACTGAGGTTCGAAAGGGCGAAACTTATTACATTACATTACATGTGCACTCTTATTGCAGACTATTTTTTCAGACCCGAGTTTACAACACCCACTTTGCGGAGATACGCCCACACAGTTGCGAGCTTGCGACTTACGTGATTGGTGGCAGCGTTGTCACGCAGCTCTGCTCTGAAACTCTGAAACTCAGACTGAGCGAAAATGAAGCTTCGCAACCTCGCAACCTAAAAAAAAAAGCCTGGAGGGAGGGCCTTCTGCTCTTGGCCAATGATTTGCTGTCTGCTGACGTACAGTCCCATCACAAGTATTTACTGGAAAGGTGGGATTGACCGACTGCTCCGCCAATGACGAAAGCGTATGGGATGAATATAATATGGCTATTCATGCATTCTAGAAACGAGTCAATGAATGCACGCGTGTCGCCTGATCAACAATTGCACATCTTACTTGTTGCATGCGAGATACATTAATACAAAATCGAGGTTTTGTATTAACAACTATGGTTCTTGTACAAAATGCTGCACATTCATGTGATTCTGGATTTTGCACACACAAGTTGTAGCCTATTAGTTTAGTGACGCACATTTATGAATTTGTCAAATAGATGTGTAGTTGTGCCCACATTAATAACTAGCACCAGGCCTATTCATTTGTAGTTTGTTTGTGTGTGGGTTGTGAAATGCTTAAAAACCGCGAAAAGAAAGTCTCAAAATCCAAATGAATCAAATGATATTGACTCAGAAAAGACGTCAATGAATGCACGCGCGTCACCTGATCCACACATGCAAGTCTTCTTTGTTGCATGCGCAAATTATGATACACTAATACAAAAGAAAACATTTGTATTCACAAAAATGTCTCTATTTGTACAATTTGCAAATCTTGTGCGATGTCCTAAACTGCCGAGATAATCACACAAGCGTGCAGTACGACGTCAACTAACGTCCGATACGCAAACGAATGTCATTTTAACTATTCACTTTAATGAACAGTTAAAACAACTGACCTGTCCAACACTGAACTGCACGAGACCTCTGAATCGGTGTAGGCCTATAAAAAATCGGTAACACTTATAGATTAGTTAACATTTACTATTAACAAACTGCACTTCTACAGCTAGCATTGCTAATGTTAATGTCAATATTTAGAGAGTCTGTATAGGCCCTGGCCCACTATATGTGTTGTAGCCATTAAATATGCGCATTTAGTTTCATTTTTGTTAAAATATTATAATGTTATTTTTTTTAGCCTACATCTATGCTGATTGTGAAAATTGAACAGCATGAGTAAGATATATGATATAAGATATAAGCCTATATATATATTGATACTATATTTTGATACTGCACTTTGGCCAACAGCTGTTGTTTTTTTAATATGCTCTATAAATAAATATGACTGACTGACTGACTATATTCATCCCATACGCTTTCGTCATTGGCGGAGCAGTCGGTCAATCCCACCTTTCCAGTAAATACTTGTGATTGGACTGTACGTCAGCAGACAGCAAATCATTGGCCAAGAGCAGAAGGCCCTCCCTCCAGGCTTTTTTTTTTAGGTTGCGAAGCTTCATTTTCGCTCAGTCTGAGTTTCAGAGTTTCAGAGCAGAGCTGCGTGACAACGCTGCAACCAATCACGTAAGTCGCAAGCTCGCAACTGTGTGGGCGTATCTCCGCAAAGTGGGTGTTGTAAACTCGGGTCTGAAAAAATAGTCTGCAATAAGAGTGCACATGTAATGTAATGTAATAAGTTTCGCCCTTTCGAACCTCAGTTTTCAGAGTTTCAAAACTTTTTTTCACCTATTCGCACACCAGTTTTCAGATCACCATTTACAAGGTTTCAAATCTGGAAAACAAACTAATACATTGGGAGAACACTGACAAATTCGAAACTCTGAAAAAATGATTGCACAACACCCTAAAAAAGAGTGTTGCACTTCTGAAGAAGGAAAACTCAAAAACAAAATTATGTTTGCAGAGATTTAATTTTTTTTTACCACTTTGCAAGCCTGCAAAACTCTGTTTTCAGAGTTTCAAAACGTTTGTGCACACATTCGCACACCAGTTTTCAGATCACCATTTACAAGGTTTCAAACCTGGAAAACAAACTAATACAGTGGGAGAACACTGACAAATTTGAAACTCTGAAAAATTGTTTGCACAACATCGTAAAAAAAATGTTGCAGTTCTGAAGAAGGAAATATCAAAAACAACATAATGTTTGCAGAAATATTTTTAATTTTTTTTACATTTTGCAAGCTTGCAAATCTTATTTTTCGATCTTGCAAAACTTTTTTTGTGAGATTTTGAGTTTTTGAACACTTAGTTTCAACCTTTCAAAACTTTATTTTCAGTTTTGAATCCTGGCAGGATATTAATCCCATACTAAACAGGGCTAAAAAACGGGAGAAACCCGGGAAAAACGGGAGTGTTGACAGGTATGATCTACACACACTATTACTATTACACAGGGATAATGCACTATTCAGTAAAACAACAAAAAACAGTGCCAACATTTCCTTTTCACCCCCTCTGATTGCTGCTTATATGCCTGACAACAGTAATGTCTATTCTTTTATTTTAAATGCAATAGATATTTACTAGAATGGTCAACATGGATCATCTTCAATTAAGCTTGAACTGTTTATAGCAAGATAGCCCACTGCAGCCCTTTTGTTATTCACTTCCCTTTATTTCACTGAAAACTGGCATACATGCATGTGCACCTTTCAGGTCACCTGATGGAGTTTTAGGACACCAGTAGGTCACCTGAGGGAGTTTTAGGTCACCAGTAGGTCACCTGATGGAGTTTTAGGTCACCAGTAGGTCATTTGATGGAGTTTTAGGACACCAGTAGGTCACCTGATGGAGTTTTAGGTCACCAGTAGGTCACCTGATGGAGTTTTAGGTCACCAGTAGGTAATTTGATGGAGTTTTAGGACACCAGTAGGTCACCTGATGGAGTTTTAGGTCACCAGTAGGTCACCTGATAGAGTTTTAGGACACCAGTAGGTCACCTGATGGAGTTTTAGGTCACCAGTAGGTCATTTGATGGAGTTTTAGGACACCAGTAGGTCACCTGATGGAGTTTTAGGTCACCAGTAGGTCACCTGATGGAGTTTTAGGACACCAGTAGGTCACTTGATGGAGTTTTAGGTCACCAGTAGGTCATTTGATGGAGTTTTAGGACACCAGTAGGTCACCTGATGGAGTTTTAGGTCACCAGTAGGTCACCTGATGGAGTTTTAGGTCACCAGTAGGTCATTTGATGGAGTTTTAGGACACCAGTAGGTCACCTGATGCAGTTTTAGGTCACCAGTAGGTCATTTGATGGAGTTTTAGGACACCAGTAGGTCACCTGATGGAGTTTTAGGTCACCAGTAGGTCACCTGATGGAGTTTTAGGACACCAGTAGGTCACCTGATGGAGTTTTAGGTCACCAGTAGGTCATTTGATGGAGTTTTAGGACACCAGTAGGTCACCTGATGGAGTTTTAGGTCACCAGTAGGTCATTTGATGGAGTTTTTTCGGTTCCTTGCCACTGTTGCCTTTGGCTTGCTCAGTTGGGGATATTCAATTTAATTTAATCAATCAATAATACTATTAATCTGCATTTCCAAACGTGGATGTTTTATTATTATTTTAATTAAAACTGTGAAGCTGCTTTGATACAATCTGTATTGTGAAAAGCGCTATACAAATATTCTTGACTTGACCTTTTGTTGCATTGTTGTCCCAAATATCATTTACCAGATCTAAATTTGTATGTCATACGTAAAATAATTATAATTATTAAATACATGCAGTTGGTTTTAAATTATGTATAAACTAAAGAAATAAGAAATAAAAATTTCTCAAATCAATTTATTTACTGCACCAAACACCACTTCATTACACAATATTCACCACACTTTATTACACAATTTATTGCAGGTCACAGCATAAAGTTGATAAAGTAGCATAAAGACAAATGAGATTCAAGATAAATAAAAATGTGTCTTCAAAAATATATTAACATCATATTAATCCATTCACAGCTGCTAAAGCCACAAAATGAGTGCCAGAGAATTATATTCAGTCACCTATGATACAGAAAACAGATTTGATATTGTGTTGGAAAATAATGATTCATTATCACAGCTAAACTGGTTTCTTGCTCTTCCCTGTACATGTCTCTATCATGTTCATGTTCTTCTTCCTCGTCTAAACAGTTTGTTCAGTTGTACCCTACAGTACAACAGATGAACAGAAGATGTGATCACTGATGTGGTGTAGCTTTTTCTCAACCAGAGGAAGAAGTCTCATCATCCCATTGTCAGGCGTTCTCCAGTCCTGGTCTGAAATTAAAACAAAAAACACAAACAATTCAAATGAAGTTGTTTAATGGACAGTCAGGTCAGCTTATATTCTGTGTTATTTACAGCAGTGATGGGCTCTGGCCCTCAGCGTCCCCTGTCCTGCAGATTTAGCTCTAACATCAAACCCTCCTGCCTTTCTGTCTACAAGTAAACCTGAAGACTTTGGTTAAAATGTTCAGATGTATGCTCAGTTAGGGTTGGAGGTAAACTCTCCACCTCAAAAAGGAGTTGCCTGTTCCTTTTTTAAATTTACATAGCAGCAGTCAGTACATTATATAATATACACATTGAAGTATTATATAAATATATAATATTGCAACACATAATATAAGTTAAGTACTGAACAAAAACTGTTTTACCCATGTGACCCTGGATAACAAAACCAGTCACGAGTCGCGTGGGTATATTTGTGGCAATAGCCAACAATATTCAGGATTTATTTCTGTAAAGAGTGTCGCAAAAATAAATGTTAAAAGCATTTCTATATAATAGGTTCACTGATATGTGGGCATTTCTATGAATAAAAGTATGTATTTAATAGCAAGCAATAATCATATGAACTCGTTTAAAAATAACATGATTTACATGCAAACGGGACAGTTATCAACAGTGTAACTGATCTGATTATGACAAAATAATCGAGTATCTGATGTCATGTGACAAGTCAGATCAGCTTTTCCACTCTTGCAAACAGAGGTAGGTTATGAGGTGTGGAGAGACATCATGTATAATTGGAACATGAACAGACAGGAAGGGGCGGCCAATTTGCTGCCCTAGGCAAGATTTTACCTGGTGCCCCATGCATTACAGCCCATTTCACCCCATCATTGTGTTTGTGATTATTTGGTCTATAGGCCTATATATATATATATATAGCAAGAGCATTACATCTAGCATTCAAGTCAAGTCCCCTTTATTTTTATATAGCGCTTTTTAGCCTACAATACTATTTCACAGCAGCTTTACAGTGATAACAGGAAAATAATGCAACAAAGTTTGCTTCTCCTGTACAGCAGATCTAGAAGAAAATAGTGTTAATCCAGTTTAAGTATGTTCAGTGATGGTTTATTTTGCTGTAATAAAAAAATAAAAAAAAATTCAATTTATATAGCCGCTCTGGATAAAACAGTGATTTCATCATCCAAATGTCATTCATGCACAAACTATTCATTGAGCACTAGCAAAAGTGTTTGTTTGGGAATTGATGGCAGCAATCTTCCACTAAATTATGGCACGTTTTCATGTTTTCAACATGAATGAAACTGCGAAATGTCTTCTTTAATGTGAATTTTACATAAAACGTTTTTAATAAACCTGTAGCCTATAAATATCGTTAATAATTTTGGCAAAAAAAAAAAAAAAAAGCCATATACCCTATCCCCTTCAAAACTGCACAACTGTATTAAAACATTAAATAATAAAAGTGATAGTAAATGCGTCTAAAAAAACTAACATGATTGTTACAAATCGCATTGTCTGGGGGCTCTGGAGAACTCAGAACAAATGTTAGCAAGTTTTAAGGTAAAAATAAATGCCATTAAATTATAGTATCTTACTGCTATGCAATTAGATAAACGTTCATTCATTACATCACTTTACCTCTGTCTTTATCCATATATTTGAATGAATACAATGCAATTAATATAAACTTTCTGACAGTGTGTAGTACATCCGGCTACTTTCCAAAAAGAGGGGCAACTGATTTACAAATATTGTGATAAATATGTACAGGAATTGAGGCAGTAGCCAATGACAGCATTAGGAGTAAAAGCAGCAATTGTGTAAAAATATACAAATATGTACGAGTATCGTATAACTTGTTAAATCTTGTGAATTATTAAGACTTTGAGACTATGTTTGTACTGATTGGGCAATGGGTTTTGTGAGAAAAGGTTTAAGAAACAACAAATGCTTGATAAAATGTTTGTTTTAGGGTTAAAACCAACACATACATACATACATACCATTGCGAATATTTGCCTTCGCAGCTTTCCGTCTCCTCCGTTAACTTGTCCTCAAACAGTAATGGGCTGACTGAGTCCGAAAGGCCTCTTTGGTCTTTTCAGCTGAAAAAAGAGATAAGAAAATATCATTATGTATAATATATAGGATTATTTAAAGGAAAAAGTATTGATTTACCTTACAAATATTGTATGTTACATTATTAAGCATTAAAAGCATGGTAAGTGTTGTGGTTACTGTACATTTACAATAAGTATCACATTAAAACTACCAATAGTGTGGTAAAAAAAATCTGTTTATAATAGTATTCAATTCTATATTTATTCAGTACATATCCATGTACTGCACTTATGGAACCACTGTATATCCTGCACTTGCTGCTATTGCACTTCTGGTTAGACCCAAACTGCATTTCGTTGCCTTGTACCTGTACTTGTGTAATGACAATAAAGTTGAATCTAATCTAATCTAATCTCATCTAAAAGCATGGTAAGTTTTGTGATTACTGTCTTTTTACTACACTTAGCCTATCACATTAAAACTAATATCACTGTGTTAAAAGCAAGTGTTTTTTTACTGTGCTTCTACTACAAATACAACTTTGGAATTAATTGTACTACTTGTCTTTAAACCTGATATGAATATGATTAAGCCAGGTCTAGGCCTATAGCACGTCACGTGACAGACGGTGTTTAATCACCCTGTTTTGAATTAGAACGCAATGAAACGCAAAGCCTCCGTGGAGATGACAGATATAATGCAGTGACTGAATGTGAGCTAATCTGATTAATATCGACAAACAGAAAATACATTATATCAAACATTATTAGGACAGCGTATTTGGTATTTACGACTTACCAACACCTGGCACACGTGACTGATGCCAAATATCGCGATGTGTTCGGAACGAGACTTCTTCAGCGCGATTTCCTACTGATAAAATATAATTGAAGAAATATCAATAAACAGCAAAGCAATCCAGCTTCCCTGGCTATATAAGACCGACATAATAACATTATAATAAAATAAAATAAATAAAAAGCGATCAAACGACGACAGAATGCAATATCAAGTTAAAATTACTTTTTTTAAAAGTAAACCCAGAATAAAGAGATCCGTTTCCAAATGATAAAAGTTGTCATTTAAGTTGGCATGTGCACTGAAAAACAACAACAATGAATTATTTAAATATAATAATTTATCATTTAAAAAATAAGCATTTAATGTATTATGCCTATGTTAGGCATATTAGTAACACGAGAGAAATTTCCAAAATCTGCAGAGAAGCAAGCTTACTGAAAACAAAAGGACAGATCAACTGAGATTATGTGGTTAATATAATATGTTATGTACCAGGGTTAATTGAAGTAGGGTGTCCACTGCCCACTAGCTACTAATCTTCCTGTACGTTTCACGGAGTACATAACAATCACCTGACTGAAACGTAAATTCATAACGTTCTGGCTAAACTAATTCTTTATGCCTTCGATATCTTATTATATATTCTGCTTACAGTTAACTCATACTCGGTAGTGAGACTACAGAGACACATAGCTAACGTTATACAAATTAATAATTGCTCGCCGAGTCCGACGTCGTTCAAGAATAGTGCCAAATAGTTTTGTGCAGTTTGGTACGTAATCAACACGGTCGCTTTCTCGCGATTCCCTGCCGTTTAATTTCAATAAAACACAGAAAACTAAAACATACAAATGCATTTCTTTAGAATTCATTGTTCCGTTTGCGAGGCATTGGAGGCAATACCATACTCTTTCGGTAAACACGCAAGTTACCTCGGAGAAGTGCGATCCAGAAGTATGCTCATCGGACATCTGCAGTCACGCATCCTTGGCACCTCAAAAGCGTGGGACAAATACCTAATTGATAGTAAAATGAGTGTATACTGAGAAGTCTGAACATCATTTACTGATATTGTCGCTTTTATAACCTTTAATAAACACGCATCTTGAACGGATAAAAATGTATACCACTTAGCGCCTCTAGTGGACGTTTCACCCGAAAAGTGCAGGGAAACGTACCTGGAGGTACGTATTTCAGGTTTTGCAAAAATGTAGGCAGAGTAACGTATTTCCAATGAGCCTGGGTTGGCTAAAAACTATGCTCTATAGCTAGTAGTGTGTGTAAGAATTGAATCTGTCATTATCATGTGACCTACCAGCATAAGTGATGTCTCTTCACAAATCCTCTCCCGTGGCCTCATAGGATAGGGAAGTGTCCATCATATGAACACTTCAGAATGTCGCCGGAAGTGGTGTCGCCTGGGTACTTTTTGCCGACTCTTTCAAGAGTACTGTGAATTTGAACATACTTTTTTGTCACATACTGTTTTTGCCTATAGGATGCGATTATCATGACGTCATTGTTTTATTCAAGTAAAAGAATGCAATAGAGATTTATGAATGAATCATTATTTAGAGATGATTCAAAAGAGTATAGGCCTATATTTTTGTGAGTAATGTTCTTTAACTCAAGTATATGTGTTTTGCCTGTTAATTACAAGAACATTAGACCTACTTCAAGAATTTTAATGTACTTCATTGACTGAAGTATTAAAATCTTTAAAATAATCACATGCAACAAAGAATGAGAAAGTCACGTTACCATATTACTCACATTTCCTCTAAAACAAAATCAATTAATTATATTTCTGCTGAATTGACAACTTATTCATTTCTGCAGCACAAAGACACATGTGTTTCGGGAGAAAAGGTTATTCATTACCACAGAAGTATCCTCCTTCATGAAGAACAGGCACCATGGGCATGTTTGTTTTTATTTTTTAAGCACTCTGAGTGTTCTCTGATGGTTCTTAAACACGAACAGGAGGCGCTGCCACCACACTGCTTTGACTTGGCCTTAAACGTGTGACTTCATCTTTCTCCAAGTGTTTACCTCTTGATGATGCTGTCATGGAAACGCAGCCATTTTGGAAAGGAAACGGAGGACTAAAAGACAGACTGATCAAACTCACACACTCTCGACTCAAGAAGGCTTGTCAAGCCGCCATAAATATTAGAGCTTCATTTGTTACAGTGTAAGAGCAATATTAATATCAGTCTGTTGATTTGCTTTTTGGGGACTATCTGACTAATCGTTTTTTATCCAAAAATAATAAACTTGACTTGATCTGAAAATGTTAGAGAGTTCACTTGACACGCAAACTCAGATGCAGAAGTAAAGACAACTGATTATTTTGGCAGAAGTTTAGGTTGATGTCATAAGAAAGTGAACAATCTTGTATTGGAAGTCAAGAGATATTCAAAAGTTGTGTAATTGGATGTGAGATACTGTTATTTAATCTATCAATCCACTGCCAAATCCAAAGGGACAAAACATAAAGAGACATGACAATTATAGTGACATATGGTGAAATAAAATATGAATGAGGCAAAAATTAAATTTAAAATATGTTAGCAAAGCTAACACATAATACTTTAAATTAGGGATGCACCGATACCACTTTTTCCAGACCGAGTCCGATACCGATACTTTCATTTTTGGTACTCGCCGATACCGATACTGTAACCGATACCTGTATTTTTAATTTTCAATTAATTTTCAATTCATGCATTTGTAATTTTTAAATGTATTGGTAGAGAAACCAAAATAATATCATATATAATAATATCATCAAACATTAGTTGTTTATTAAATTTAAACTTAATTAGTTCAACAAACATATATTTCATGCACTGCATATTCATTACTGTATAAATTAAATATATATGGATCTTTTTGTAAAGTTGATAGAGGTAGCCTATTTAGCCAAGAGCAGACAGTCATTTATTTGTCCTTTGTTTGATTAACATTAAAACACAGCAGCAGATTTATTAAAGTGCCGCCCCTTTAAGGCCGGACGCACGGACGCCATTTGAATTATACTGTCTACGTTCACTTGAGATATAACAGACTTTTACTAGGATACTCGCCAAGACAGGTGTTTTTACATAGTTTTGTGTGAATTCCTCCGTACAAGCGCAATGCGTGAAAGACTTCAGTATTCGCGCGCAGTCTGGTGGTTTTCGGGGCGCGCGCTGTGGATGTTTGAAGTTCATGGAAATTCTTGACCTGCAAATGTCCTGTAATAATGTAGGCAACCACTCGTTAAACATAAGTAAGGTAACAGTTCATGTTTTACTTACATATACGATTTAGTTTTAATCCAAATAACACGTGCTGAGTGAACGATCCGCAATCAACAGCATTCAACAGAAGTGCGCTCTCTCTGTCTCTCTCTCTCTCTCTCTCTCTCTCTCTCTCTCTCTCTCTCTCTCTCTCTCTCTCTCTCTCTCTCTCTCTCTCTCTCTCTCGTCAGTTAACGTTAATAATAAGCTACATGCCTCGTTTTACTTGATTTGCCATTGACATCCGACTGAACTACAAACTTTCCACTGACGTCTGTGAAAAAGGGATGCGCTCGACCAGCTCGCGCGTCTGTGTCTTAGTGCGCTCAATCCACTGCACGTTTTTCTCTTATCAGCTTGCACACATATAGTTATATAGGCGACGCGTTAATATATTCTGTTTAATATTCCACTGATAAGATACATTTATTTCATATACAGCCTTCTTTTTTTTATCCCCATTATAATTTCTGACACTGTACACATGCTGCCTGGTATCGGTTGTTGGTATCGGGGCATTTTTACGAGTACGAGTACAAGTACATGAGCTCAGTATCGGGCCCGATACCGATACTGGTATCGGTATCGGTGCATCCCTACTTTAAATGTATAAAAAGTCAAATAAAACTACCTCAAAGTTAACATTTATTTTCTATGTATAGGTCTATTCATTTATGATCAAGCTCTTACATGTCAAAATAGCAGAGGTGGACAGTAACAAAGTACATTTACTTGAGTACTGTACTTAAGTACACTTTTTGAGTATCTGTACTTTACTTGGAGTATTATTTTTTCTGGAAACTTTTTACTTTAACTTCACTACATTTGAAAGACAAATATCGTACTTTTTACTCATTTCTGTCCTTGTCACTGTCCTTGAGTAGAAAGTAGTATTGTCAGTCAGGGATGATTTTGATTGCAGGGGTTGCATTTTGATTTGAAATATAAATCAGTTTGACGTTAATTTTGGTTTGAAATGAAAGTCGGGTTCTGACGTCAGACCCTATTTTCCTTTTCAACTACAATACAACGTCTGTCCGAAGTTGGAAATTAACGTCAATCTGATGTTGGATTCTGACATCAACCTGATTTTCATTTTCAACGTTGGGGTTTGGTCTTCTAAATGCAAATTTTGTCATTGTTTTGGAGCACAATAGCTTATAGATAACAGTAAGGCTAACATATTCATACTAAAAGCCAAAAAACTTTAAGGGCACTATGTGTGGGAACAGCCCCGGAATGGGTGTCTGAAACCATTGTGCACATTATTGAGTGCACTTATTCAATCCTACTACTGGAACTGTGTTCTAGAAATAAATTTGATATTGATATGAGGGCATAGATTCAGAGGCATAAGGTAAGTATTACATCAATGCAACAATAATAAAATAATGCATTGACATTTACTTTTTACTTTTGATACTTAAGTAGTCTACTTTTAAAAACGAGTTCTGTGTTTTTATTTAAGTCAAAATCGGTCTTTACAACTTTTTTTCTTGTGAGTAATATTTGACCAGTAGTTTATGTACCTTTCACTCAGGTAAGGAAGTTGTGAAGTTTGTACACCTCTGCAAAATTGTAAAAGGATATATTAAAACCATCAAATACATTTGATAAAAATCAACTGGTCACTGGTCACCGTATTGTGGACGGGGAACCAGAGTTCAGTGCATCGTCAAACTCACTGGGTAAGGAATGTGAATGATTTTGTTAGTGACTGTGTCAGGCGATTGATTTATAACTGTTGTTAAGGAGATGTAAAACTGAGCTTTGGATCTTGTGATCAAAGGAAAGAACAAGTGGAGAGGAGAGGAAAGGGATTCCCCAGAGACGACAAACGAGCTGCCTGGAGAATTATTACAAGCCAGTACCTTTGATTTTGCCTGAATGTGTGTTAGTTTCTATAGATTCCCAGAAGATTCAAAAAACGGTGCTTTCTATGAAACTTTTTTTTTTTTGATATGCACTTGCATCACATCTCATCAATGAACAAACAATCTTGACACTGCAATGCGCAAATAAATACACATTTAAGTAGCCTATTTATTTCCTAAAGCACATTGTCCCTAAAATATAATGTGGTTGTTAAGTCTGACGTCACGCGTGACGTTTAGCCTCTTCCGGGCCCAAGCGCTCCGCTCGTCCACTCCAGATCCTAGACTACATAAACCCTTTTTTAAAGGGCTTTTTTCACTTCAGTGCCAGTGGGTGTTACTAGGGATTAAGGGATAGCACCCACTGGCGCCAAAGTTTCTTCATTCGTTTAAGATTAACTTACCTTATCAACTGCAGCCGTTTTCTCTTATCTTTCTCATCACAGGGAAAGCGGTAGAATGACAGTTGAATGTCACTTGTTTTTTTTAACTCCGATCTATTTAAACAACACGGGAACACGTTAAAACTTGGGCGAAAGTAGTAAGTTATATTAAATATATTGCTTCTATACTCTTTGGCACAAGTCACCTCTCGATGCATCCTCGGTAAACGGGGCGGATCAAGAACACATCCGGGGATTTGAACTGTTCTTGGCTAGATGTGAACTTTGAATTGGAACAGTACTTGGGCAGCGACTGATGACGTTTCACAAGTCCACAAGTACAGATAAGTACGCATATTGGCCCTGTCCCAAATGGCACACTCCGGACTTGTGGACTTCCTCAGAGTCCACACTTCAGTGACGTCATGAGTGCAGACATAGGGCCCTTAGCGCGAGTCCGCGAGGGCGCATTGAGCGGTATTTTTGGGACAGACTCGATCATCACGCCGGAAACAGGAAGACAGTCTGTTTTTTTTTTTATTTTTTTTTATTTTTTTTTATTGAATTTTCAAAATCACAGAGTTTGATATCAAGTTGACATTTCTTTTACATATTTTCTGATAAGTATCACCTTTGACAAGTAAAACATGAGACAACAATAATTTGAAGAAAAAAAAAAAAAAAAAAGAACAAACAGAACAGAAAAAAAAGGGGGAAAAAAAAGGATAAAGGGCATCACGGACATATATTAAATTCCTTTAGCAGAGATACAGATCCCTTGTCTTAAATTTGTCATCTGTCTTACTTCATACAAATGAATTTGACTTTTGTATAAAAAAATGTATATTATTGATTTGTTTCTATTATTAGGAAAATTTCATATTCATCAAACTAAGTGGAGTAACTCAAAACCCAACTTTGCTCATTTCAAAGCAGCCTTTAACATGTATTTTGAGTCTGTAAAGTTTTTTAAAAAATCGGAAGACAGTCTGGTTGTTGTTATGGACAGGAGCTGCAGGTTCGGGGAAATATGCTGACTATTGTTGTTGTGTTTATGACTCAGTAAAGCCCTGACATTCTGTTCTATTTATTTTATGAATCATAATATTATATTATTATATTATTCAGCTCGCTATTATTAGCCTATGTTATAGACATCAACCACTGGTTGATGATCATAATGTTTGTATAAACTTGTGTCTTGTCATAAAAACCGTAATGATAATTGCACTTAAATATTTTCTTCTCAGAGCCATGTTAACAATTGTCCGTGAGTGAAATATCCTCCCATCTGTTGTCTGATTGGCCTTTCGCAAGGATTCCTGGGTAGTTAAAGTGCGTGGAGCCGTACTCGGTTACTAACGTAACCTCGGTTCTCTCTAGAGAGGGAACGAGTACTGCGTAATATCTTACGCTAAGGGGAAAACTCTTTTCCACGAGATATTGAAGCCAAAAATTATCCTTAATTTTTTATTAATGTAAAACGCTTTGCGGCAGCAAGCAGACATAGGCGAGACAGCTCGCGCGCCTATTGGCTGCCCTGCGGCAACAGCAGCAGCCTATCGAGAGTGGCTCTGCGTGACGTCACGACGAATGGGGGCCTTTCGCGCCCATATAGTCACGTCCCGCCAGAAAGGGCGTGGTCTCGCCCTATAACCAGGCTCGATAGCTGCTCTTACGTTGGTTTTCATCGCCGAAGCGAACCAGAGCGTATTCCAAGCACGGCAAGATACGCAGTACTCGTTCCCTCTCTAGAGAGAACCGAGGTTACGTTAGTAACCGAGTACGTTCTCTTACGAGAGTATCTCTCGTACTGCGTAATATCTTACGCTATGGGGAACACAATGCAACACGCCGTGCTGGTAGGGATCCAACACCAAAGTCCCAGGGGCCGAAGCCCGGGGCGCATATAGTGCATAATCACCATACACTCACAGAGAGTGAGGGAAGAGAGGCTAGAAGCATCATTCCCTGTAAATAGCATCCGAAAGGAGCTAATCATGTGACAAATAGACCATACCGTCAGGGTGAACATTCAGCCTGAACTGGGTGGCCACAAGTGTGTCAACATTTTAATGAGCTGCTGTACCGGTCAGTGAGCAATACGCAGGTCAAACTCAGTATCCGAGCCGCACAGCGGGCAGATAGCACTGAATTTTATACCGCCAAAAGCTTAGCTTGTAAGGCGGGAACCTCCAAGTTATAGTATTTTATAAATGTAGACGGCGAGGCCCAGCCCGCGGCCATACAAATATCTTGCAGGGTAACCCCGCTAGACCATGCCCACGAGGAGGCCATGCCTCTTGTGGAGTGCGCTCTAACACCCAAAGGGCACTGTAGGCCCTTAGAAGTGTAAGCCAGCGCTATGGCACCGACTATCCATCTGGATAGGCTCTGTTTCGAAGCGGCAAGTCCCTTAGCACGGCCGCCAAACGAAACGAAAAGCTGCTCAGTCTGTCTGAAACCAGACGAGCGGGACACATAAGCCCTTAGTGCCCTGACAGGGCAAAGGAGACTCGCGTCCTTCTCCTCATTGAGAACCGGAAGGGCAGACAGGGAAATCACCTGGGCCCTGAACGGTGTGTTGAGGGATTTCGGCACATAGCTGTGCTTCGGTTTGAGTATGACCTTTGAGTCATTAGGTCCAAACTCCATGCATGATGCGCTTACTCAGAGCGCTTGCAAGTCCCCTACGCGCTTCACTGAAGCGAGAGCCATAAGAAACGCTGTCTTGAAAGACAAGTGTTTCATGTCTGACGACTGGATTGGCTCGAATGGGGCACCTTTCATGGCCTCCAAGACCGTGGAAAGGTCCCATGTCGGGACTGAAGGGGGCCTGGGAGGGTTTAGCCTCCGAGCTCCTCTAAGGAAACGCACGACTAAGTCGCTCTTTCCTAGTGACTGGCCAGACACCGGTTTTGCAAACGTTGCTATGGCCGCCACGTATACTTTGAGCGTGGAAGGGGACCTGCCCTTATCCAGTAGCTCCTGAAGGAAGGAAAGCACTTCCGTAACCCCGCAGTCTACAGGTGAAAAGCCCTGCGCTTGACACCAAGCAGAGAACACAGACCACTTCGAGGAGTAGAGCCGTCTGGTAGACGGGGCTCTAGCCTGCGCGATCGTGTTTAACACTCCCTCTGGGAGGTCAGCGGGTACCCGTTGATGGCCCATGCGTGCAGGGACCACAAATCCGGGCGAGGATGCCAAATCGAGCCTTCCGCCTGAGAGAGGAGGTCTCTCCTCAACGGTAAAGGCCATGGGGCAGCGCTGGTCAGCTGCATCAGGACAGGGAACCACGACTGGTTTGTCCAGAGCGGAGCTATGAGTAGCACTGGGCATCCCTCCCTCCTGATTCGCTCCAACACCTGAGGCAGGAGTGAGACAGGGGGAAAAGCATATAGGGGGCGGCGGGGCCAAACATGGGCCAGCGCGTCCCGGCTTTTCGAGAAGAATCTCGGGCAGTGAGCGTTTTCTTGGGACGCGAACAGGTCCACCTGCGCTTTGCCAAACGTTTCCCACAGCAGCTGGATCGTCTGCGTGTGCAGAGACCATTCTCCTGCTGGGACGTTATTTCTGGACAGCCTGTCTGGCCCCACATTTAGGTGACCAGGCACATGCGCCGCTCTCAGCGAGAGCAGGTTGTGCTGAGCCCAGACCAGGAGGCGTTCCGTCAGCCTGTAAAGGTTTCGGGACCTGACGCCGCCCTGGCGATTTATGTACGCCACCACTGACATGTTGTCCGACCGGACCAATACGTGGTGGCCTATTATCTGGGGACAGAAGCGCCTTAGCGCTTTGTCGACTGCTATTAATTCCAAGCAGTTTATGTGAAGGAGCTTCTCCCGCGCTGACCATAGGCCAGCTAGCGGTCTGCCCTCGAGCAGCGCTCCCCACCCCGAAGTGGAGGTGTCCGTAGACACCACCTTCACACTCGAGGGGATCCCCAGACTCACACCTGACTGATACCAGTCGGTTGCTTTCCATGGTTTCAGAGCCGAAATGCACTGAAGGTCGACCCTGAGGCGAAATAGACCTGCGGTCCACGCCCTGGGGGGAACTCGTGCTTTTAGCCATAGCTGCAGTGGGCGCATGCGGAGCAGGCCCAACTGGAGTACGGAGGCTGCTGTGGCCATCAGACCCAGCATTTTCTGAAACCTTCTGAGCGGGACTATAGAGCCGTGGCGGAAGGATCTCGCGACGTGCTGAATATTCAATCCGCGCTCCGGTGACAGGCGTGCTGTCATGGATAGCGAGTCTAACACTGTTCCCAGAAAGGAAATTCTCCGACTGGGGAGCAGTGAGCTTTTCGCCCAATTGACTGTAAGGCCCAGCTCCTCGAGGTGCTCGAGTAATGCGGCCCTGTGTTCTATGAGCTCCGTTCGTAACGAGCTAGAATCAGCCAATCGTCCAAGTAGTTCAAAACTCGCATGCCCCGAAGTTCTCAGGGGGGCGAGGGCCGCGTCCATGCACTACGTGAACGTACGGGGTGCTATGGACAGGCCGAACGGCAGGACTGTGTATTGATATGCCTGGCCCTCGAAGGCGAATCTCAAGAATCGCCTGTGATGGGACGCTATTTGTATTTGAAAATAGGCGTCTTTCAGATCTATTGACATGAACCAGTCTCCTTGGCGCACTTGCGCGAGGATTTCCTGGTCGTAAGCATTCTGAACTGGCGCTTCACGAGCGTTCTGTTCAGCAGTCGCAGATCTAGAATGGGTCTGAGCCCACCATCTTTTTTCGGTACCAGAAAATATCTGCTGTATAAGCCCCCTTCGCCCTGAGATAGAGGTTCTATAGCCCCTTTTCTCAGTAGTTTCGCTATCTCGGCTCGAAGTAGATGAAACACTTCGCTTTACACCGTAGTTTCGACTCGCGCCGTATAACGGCGGGGGCGTCGAGCGAACTGTAGCGAACAGCCTCTCGTTATAGTGTTCAACACCCATTCTGATACCCCGGGAAGCCTTGACCACGCATCTGCGTGAATAGCTAGGGGTAGAATGAAATCTGGGCTCTGGCCGCGGCAGGACGGCGGCTCGAGAGCCCCTGTGTACTGGGAACACAACACCGTGTTTACAGCGTTCGAGGCGGGGGGCGCGCTGATCACAGCGGGCAGCCTGGCCGCGCTCAGCTTCTCTATGGCGGGACGCGCAGAGAAAGCGAGCGGGGCGAATCCTGTGGGATTCGGCGCGTGTGAGGGAATGTGGGCACATTTACTAAATGCGGGCACATTTACTACACTGAGAATACTGTCAGCTCGCGCCGACTAAATCACTGCTGTGTTTACAGCGTGCGAGGCGCGCGCTGATCACAGCTGGCAGCCTGGCCGCGCTCAGCTTCTCTGTGACGGGTTGTGCAGAGAAAACGAGCGGGGGCGAATCCCGTGAGATTCGGAGTGTCTGTGAGAAATGCGGGCGCGAGACAGCGGGCACATTTTCTGCACGGAGAACACTCGGCTCGCGCCGACTGAATCAACGCTGTGTTCACAGCGTGCGAGGTGCGCGCTAATCACAGCGGGCAGCCTGGCCGCGCTCAGCTTCTCTGTGACGGGTTGTGCATAGAAAGCGAGCGGGGGGTGAATCCCGTGGGATTCGGCGTGTCAGTGAGGAAATGCGGGACAGCGGGCACATTTACTGCACTGAGAACACTGTCGGCTCGCGCCGACTAAATGTGTGTTAGTTTCGTTTTTACAGAAACCAAGGGACACGCATAGTGTAGTGTAAGCGGGCATGTATGGGCGCGTTCACTACATTTTCTGCACAACCAACATGAGTTGGTTTTATTTGTGCTAGCCCTGCACCGTGGCGGGCTGTGTCTGGGTGTGGGAATGGGCACTGGGACGTGGGCATTCTTACAACACTCATAACACCATCGGCCGTGGCCGGAACACCAGAAAATGCACTCTTTATTGGATTTATCTGGGTAGCCATAGAAACGGCTTTTGTGCGCAGGCAAGCGGGCTGAGACACCGGCTGCTTCACTGCGAAATACACTGGGACAGTCACAACGCATGGAACTGAACGAGCGAGAAGTTTTGGTGGAAATCCGGCCGCAGCGGGATCTGAACACCGTCACTTTCCTAGAGAGACTAGGAAGGCCTTGAGACCTCGGGCTTTACCTCAATCCTCGGCCGGGGCCCGCGCTGAGGGGGGCGGCGTCCAGCAGAGCGAGAGCGCGGTGTTTGATCTCGGGCCTGGCGGCGCTGCTAGTTAGCCGAAACGACGGCCTTTGTGCGCAGGCAAGCGGGCTGTGGAACCAGCTTGCTCACTGCGAAATACACTGGAACAGTCACATTGCTTGGAACTGAACGAGCGAGAAGTTTTGGTGTAAATCCGGCCGCAGCGGGAACTGAACACCGTCGCTTTCCTAGAGAGACTAGGAAGGCCTTGAGACCTCGGGCTTTATCTCAATCCTCGGCCGGGGCCCGCGCTGAGGGGGGCGGCGTCCAGCAGAGCGAGAACGTCGAGGAACACGGAGCGCTCGGCTTCCGTCATCTCGGATAGCGTTAACCACAAATGTCTCTCACCATTCAGGGGGGAAAGGCGCGGGTCTCGACTGTGACGGAGCTTCGTCTTTCCCGAGAAAGCGTCCGTCCAGCCTATTGCGCGTTAGTTGCGCGAGCGCCTTTCAGTCGAGGCCGATGTAATCCACGGCTTGAGAGAGCGGACGCATCGGCTCAGTTTCAATGCCGTCTCCGGTAAGTTCGTCGAGCTCAAGTGCGGACGCGGCGGCAGACGGCGGCCGCTGTCCGTCTGGGAGCGACTCGAGCGAAGCCGGCGAAGCTGGCGGGCGAACCGGCGAGCTTTGGCGGGCTGGAAATAGCTCGGGCGCGCGCTGGGCGCGGCGCTTCTTGCGGCGCGGCATCACGGCGGGCTGGGATGCGGGCTCGGAGAACGAAGCTAGGCGAGTCCGCAGAGTCACCATAGGCAAGCGTTCACAATGATGGCATCCGCCGTCAGCGAGCGCGATGTCCGCGTGATCCTCACCCAGGCAGGACACGCAGATGACATGTCGGTCCTCGTCGCTGAGTGGGGCTCGGCAAGAACCGCAGGAAGGCATCTTTAAAAAGACGCCGCTCTTTTAGAGGGGGTGGGAAAAAAGCAGATATGCAAGCACACACACACACTCTATGCAGAGGAAAGGATATAACGCCGGAAAGCACAGCAGGTACGGCGGCTGAAGGCGGCGAGGCCAGCGACTCCAGGCTCAATGGCACGTCCCGCTGAAGGCTACAGGTCGACGGCGCGGCTTCTCACTCTGGATCCAGCGATGCGTGAGGCTTCGCTGAAGAGATGAAAATCAACGTAAGAGCAGCTATCGAGCCTGGTTATAGGGCGAGACCACGCCCTTTCTGGCGGGACGTGACTATATGGGCGCGAAAGGCCCCCATTCGTCGTGACGTCACGCAGAGCCACTCTCGATAGGCTGCTGCTGTTGCCGCAGGGCAGCCAATAGGCGCGCGAGCTGTCTCGCCTATGTCTGCTTGCTGCCGCAAAGCGTTTTACATTAATAAAAAATTAAGGATAATTTTTGGCTTCAATATCTCGTGGAAAAGAGTTTTCCCCTTAGCGTAAGATATTACGCAGTACGAGAGATACTCTCGTAAGAGAACTGCTTCTATGCGGGCTTCGCGGAAGACCGCTTCAAGGGTACAAAGGGGGCGCTGCTGAGCACACTTCAGAGCGTTAAAATGCTATTGGGACGGCCTACGGACTCGTAGACTCGGCGAGCACGCGCAATTTAAGTCCACGAGACCGAAAGTCCGCATGAAGTGCGCCATTTGGGACTGGGCCTTCGAGAAACGGCCCCGGCCTTTGGAACCGGAAACAGTATTATCGGAGAGTGGTTACGTCACGACTTAACAACCGGATAGTTATGCTAACCATAGACATCATATAGGTAGACGCCCTATCGACCGCTACTGCCTATTGGCACGGACGAGAATTGGAGCCGCCATCTTAAACCGGTCATCCGCTCCGCTCAGTGTAATCTGTATGGCTGGTGTAATGATCTGTCAGCGCATTAAATTAATCATATCTCACTGAATACTGAACTGATTTTCAAGCGGTTTTTTTTGCTGCAAAGGTCATTCATGTAGCTATGATACAGGACACATGGTTCGGCATATTTTAATATCCATATTAGGCTTAACAGTAATATAATATTCTCCTATAGACTTAGACAGACTTTATTGTCATTCAACAGTACATTCACAATATATAGTTGAGCGAGATTTCGTTGCAAGGCTCTGAATAAAAACAGAATACAGTAAAAGAGAAACAGTATAAATATAAATATGTCCAATATATAAAATACCTATATCTATAAAGTGACCAGACACAATATGTGTGATGAAGGATATAATGTATTTTATAAATCACAGACTATAAATATAATAAAGAAGCAGAAACAGATAGTTGCAGTAAAGTAAGATATTTTAATAAGTTGAAGAAACAATTTATGATTTGTGACACGCACACACACACACACACACACACACACGAACAGACACACAAACAAACACGAACAGTCTCTCTCTCTCTCTCTCTCTGGGGAGAGAGGGATAGATGATAGATGAGAGGGATCTCTCATTATATTATGGTATAATTGGTAGTGATTTTATTTACACTTTTTTTTTATGTGAGTGATATTTTGGTGTGGTGGAAATATTGTTAAACTTTATATTTACTAATGTTTCTCTCTCTCTCTCTCTCTCTCTCTCTCTCTCTCTCTCTCTCTCTCTCTCCTCTCTCTCTCTTCTCCTCTCTCTCTCTCTCTCTCTCTCTCTCTCTCTCTCTCTCTCTCTCCTCTCTCTCTCTCTCTTCTCTCTCTCTCTCTCTCTCCTCTCTCTCTCTCTCTCTCTCTCTCTCTCTCTCTCTCTCTCTCTCTCTCTCTCTCTCTCTCTCTCTCTCTCTCTCTCTCTCTCTCTCTCTCCTCTCTCTCTCTCCTCTCTCTCTCTCTCTCTCTCTCCTCTCTCTCTCTCTCTCTCTCTCTCTCTTCTCTCTCTCTCTCTCTCTTCTCCTCACACACATAACGCAGCTACCGAATCCACCGGACGCAGCCACCTGTAATAAAAAGTGAGAAAGCTTTTCAACGTGTTTGAATCAGTAATTTCTAAAAATTAAATTCGGACAACATTAAGCCTATAACGTTACATTTTTTTTATGTGGATGTGGGAGGGGGAAATGTCGAGACTAAAGCCCTATTCGGATTAACTTTACAAGGGTAGATGAAGTTAATGCAATTTTATCACAGGACTTCTGTAATATCAATAGCCAAATCGCATATGATAAGATATGTTATCAATAAAACTAGAAGTTGGAGGGGTAACTCAAATAAGCATCGCTGTCATGCGTGTAACATTGCTTCCTGATATCATGTGCGCAAACACAAATAAATAACCTATACAACAGGGCAGTTGAATGCTTATCTGACAACCTAGAAGCTCTTAATTATTACTTGAACAATTACCCCACGGTCCCCACCTCTCTCCATGCCGGGTGAACACCGGCTGATGCAGTAAACAGCATTTCACAACGATTTCAGTACAGTAATAGCAAATATCCTTGCTCATTCTCGATTACCTGGTAATATTCTATTCACAAAATACAACCAATAGTACGGTAATGTTAAGACTTACTTGTGAAAAGCCCTATTTTCGATGGTCCGGCGATTAGAACAGGAAAATGCTCCACAATGCTCTGGCATCTTATCTGCTGCCACGCAACGAAACTAGGAATACGACCGGTTCAAGATGGCGGCCGGATTTCTCGGTTTCCAGCGGCCAATAGGGCTTCTAGTCTCTATATGATTTCTATGATGCTAACTATACAACATGCAATATAGCGGAATAGTCCTGCCTTTTAAATAAAAGAGCCAATCGCTGATTGGTAAATTCATGCATCACTGCGGCTGCCTTTTGAAGCTCATATTGCTATAAAACAGTCACGTGTTCTGAGACACGACTGCACATGTGCATCGGCTGGTCCAGCCTGAAAAATGCTGATCATCATTTATAAACAAAATTTATGAGACAGTTGTTGTCACATTTCATTGGTGATTTCAAATATGAAATTTACAGTTTTGGAGAACTTGATGTTTTACCCATTTAAAGACATAGGAGCTGTATTTGCATGACTGGCGTTTCAAAGATGGCCGCCACGTGAAATGACTTGCCTGAAAGGGACTTTGCTCTCACATCTTTCAAGTACAGCTCGCTGCATCCTGCGGTGGATATCCAACCCGGCCCACATCCAAGTGTGATGTCAGAAGCCACGCCCATCCAAGTGTGACGTCAGAAACCACGCCCATGTCCAACTACAGCACGTGACTCGATTTGTTGTACGCATGCGCAAAAAGGCGCTGCTTCCTGACGGAAATATGTTTACGGTTGTTATCATAGTTATTGGTTTATAATAAAGATAAGTTTATTTGTGTAGAGGTGTGACGCTACAGATTATTGTTGCTGTTAAATTGTGACGCTTTGGCAGGCTTGGAATGGTCTAAATCACGATCACTCAAGACATCTGCATTGCTCACTAGTTTTGTAAGTTAATGAAATGGTAGTACAAGTAAACAATGTACCTTAAAACGATATTTTTGTATTTCTCTTATATTTCTGTTACACAAATGGTAATCAATAATCATGGTTTTGCTATAATAAACGTATAAGGTAGCATCTATACTGAAACTAAAGCGAGTTTTTGTCACTTTCTTAATCCAAACTGCACTTGTAAATAAAATAAAAATGTAAACTTTTTTTTACATTTCTTTCGATGTGGTTATAGAAATATTGCATTTTTACAACCATATTAAGAATCCACTTATTAGTTAATGCCTGTTATAGCAAATGACTTTGAAATCAAATAATAGAACAGCATAATGGAATTGGTGTAACTAAAAGCTGATACTAATATATAATATAGACTCATTACATGCAAAGTGAGATATTTCAAGCAATTTATGTGTTATAAATTTGATGATTATGCCTTACAGTTATGTTGAATTGCTGAAATAAATGAACTTTTGCAGTGCACAATATTCTAATACAGAAAAAAACAGTTAATCTCTCGTCTTCCCCTTCTGTACAGGTTTTATGAGTTTAACATATCAAAATATCATCATAGTTCAAAATATCTTGGTCACAAATTAATTTTTTTATTTAATATTTTGTGTTAATACTTCAAGTTTACACACATGGGTCTAAAATGACCCATCTATGCAAGTGTGATAATTTTTAGTTAAAATAACCAATGTCACAGTTGTTCAGAGCAACAAATTCACTATACTACTTAAAATCAATAGTATATTCCTGCACAATCGGAGGCTTCAGCTTTAGGACCCCAGTTACAGGACCCTCGTTTTTTAGTTTGTACATACATAGTTCGAAAGACATTTAATCTCAGGAGTATTTTTATAAAAATGTGTTGTTGTTTTTTTATTCAAAATGCAGAGGCATTTTGAAAAATGTATAAATTTACACAAAACAAAATAATTAAAAATGTATATCAATCTTTAAACAACTGAAAAAGTGGAGTGAGTCTTAGTTTCTTGAATTATATTAACCTCTTTAAGTTTAACTCATTTGCTCATTATCAGGTAAAATAACGATAGAATCAGCACATGCAGTCACTAAATGATATGGCCAGATATCAGAAGGCAAAACTCGAGAATGATTCAAGCATGAATTTATTTATACACATGTATTTATTTATATTATATGAAAGAACAAAATTATTTGTGCTAGAACAAAAGCACCAAAAAGATCCCCTTTTCCACCAGTTGCTGCAAGAATGGCTTCAACTCTGAGAGAGAGAGAGAGAGAGAAGAGAGAGAGAGAGAGAGAGAGAGAGAGAGAGAGAGAGAGAGAGAGAGAGAGAGAGAGAGAGAGAGAGAGAGAGAGAAATTTGTTTAACATGTTCAACTGAAATATATATTTCTGATTTAACACTTATGAAATGTTGGAGCTGTAGAGAGAGAAAGTCAAATAGAATATTCATGTTACTGACGTCTAATTCCAAACTCCAAATGTGTAAATCTACAAACCAAAGTTTATTTTTACTTACCGACATGGCAAACAATCACTTGCTTTCACAATTGTAGTACTCCTGAAAAGAAGTATAATATAGTTAGGAAAGACTGATGTGATAGCTGGCTTGCTGTCACTGTATTTACTATGAATTAATAATAAAACTTATTCATATTACAACAGTTTATCATCACATTACATTATATAAACATGTATAACTTCTTTTCATAGCAATGACTGAACAACTTCAAACTTTTTCAATATGCAGTAGGCCTATTTACAACTGACAGAGTGACAATCAAATCTCATATTCTTTACAAGCAGAATAAAATTTACAGGATGTAACGTCACACATAAGCACTGAATTCATACTTTTCATATTTACCCTTAATCCAAATAACAAAATTGGTGATATAATAATGCAGTTAGTATAGTAGGCTATAATAGTAATAGTATACAATTCTCAGTTGAGAATCTAACGTTTACTGATACGAAATTCACTCAGCCAAATATAACACACAACTCAGTTAAGAGACATCACAGGGGAGTTAAATGACGAAATATGTAAGTTAAAGATAATTCATAGCTCTATTTCAACAGGTAACATCTCATTCTCATACAACTCATTCCTATTATGTTGAACAGTGTTTATACTAAAACCGCAAGTGTGTTTTGTGCATTTTGTTTCGCAGTGACCTTCGTCTTCTCTTCTCGATGCTTCTTCCTGTTTTTATATTAACGTTAATGAGAATGTGTCCAATTTGGGCATGGGCGTGGTGGCTTCTGACGTCACACTTGGATGTGGCCGGGTTGGATGTCCACCGCAGGCTGCAGCGAGAGGCTACTCACATCTTTGGTGTACTTGGGTGATGTATGTGTCTGGCTGAGAAAAGGTAACTAACGATAAAGTTTAAAAAATTGTTAACTAGCAGAATAGAGTCCTCACCACATAACGACACGTTCTCACACCAAACTCATCACATATTGACGCTTGGTCAGGACCCCTTGGCGTCACTTTTTAATGCACATGCTACCCCTTTTAGCAACTTCAGAAATAGAACTGGGGGTCTGCGTTTACACGCTGTGTGTGCAACTCATATTGTTGACTGCATCATTGATTGTAATGGGTTCTATTTGCTTTTGACGTGTCGTGGCTCGCATCCGGTATAGCTACACCCGATGAAAGTGTTTTACAATGTTGTACAATAAAGCATCTGGCATGGTGTTCTTAAGATCTTTTGCACAGTGCAGGTGTTAATCTTCATTCATCCCTCAGCAAGCACACTGGAAAAGCCCTTTCAGACCATTCATCTTACACCAGACAATAGCCATCTGTATGGATGTCACTTCCTCAACTTGGGAGAAGGAAAAGTGGAATCATGTTGTATGTGAGTGTAACCAGATACTGAATATATATTAAAAAATGAACAAAAATATATATACTTGTGCACACACAGCAGTCCTGTCACGTGGAGTGGTCCGTGGTTACACCCAAACACAATAACAAATGGTGCTCTGTCAGACGGGTGGAGTGCTGCATTTTTTGTCCTCATGAGTCTCATGTCTAGCAGCCATAATGCGCACAGGCAGAGAGATGATTATGTAACACTGTGTTTAATATCAGTGTCCTCTTACTGCTGGAGTAATTACCTAAATCTTCAGACTGTTTGGTAATTGCACAAGATGGACCCATGCCAAAGCACATTATATGAATATTATACATGCAAGATATAAATGCATATTGAAATATGACACTATTTATGTGATTTCCAGAGTCCCAGGAAGGTAATGGCTCTCCATGGCAGGGCTACTTGGCTGGGAGCACCGGCTGGACGCAGGAGCTGTGGGTCCTCGCTCTCTCTGCTGCATGTTTACATCTCTTCTGGTGAGTTATGACAGGTTTTCCATGTGGAGGTTAGGGGAGTCTGTGTTTTGGCAGGTTTCTTCCTAGCTGGAATGAAAAAAGAAGACGAAGAAGAAGAAAAAAACTGGGAAATAACTGCAATGCAAGAGGGAGTAACCACCAGAAACCTCCAGAAACATATTGCATCATGTCTCAGGTATTTTAGGAGATGAAAAACCTGTGAGTAATTTTCCTTTGATTGTTGGAGTTTGTGATAAAGGTAGCAAAAAACAAGGTATGAGGGAAACAATGTGAATATAAATCACGTAAGACAAATTGTCTGATGATATCTGTTACAAGCTCCGATGAACAGATATATCCACATAACCAGATCTTGCATTTTGTCTCTGTTCAATGACCATACATTTCCCATCATAATGGGGCCCTTTCTAAGCACATTCCTATTTATGGCTGAAATCAAATATATGTTTTTTTTATCATTCCATTTTAAAAGGTTACTGGTGACTCAGTGTTGTTATTGTTAACTGAAACTATATATATATTTTTAAATAATGCTGAAATAAAAGAAAATATAAATATTTGATGAAAAACCTAAACTAAAAAAATGTAATTTAAAATGCATTGTCACCCAATTAAAATAAAGTACCCTGTTTAGTTGACATACTAAAATTACTAAAACTTAAATAAAATAACTAAAGCTATATAGAAATATAAAAAACGAATACAAATTATAGAAAGCACATTGCACGTTGTGTTCTGATGTCAACCGATTTTCATTTCCAACCAAAATGCATTGTTTGTCCGACGTTGGATGTTGACGTCAATCTGATGTTGAGGTTTGACGTTAACCCGATTTTCATAAAAATTTGAATTAAGGCTGAAATGAAATAAAATATAAATATTAGATGAAAAACCTAAACTAAAACCCACCCCCTCCTCGACGAAATTGAATATAGCTAACTGAATATACACTGAAATAAAGTACTCTGTTTAGTTGACATACTAAAATTACTAAAACTGAAATAAAACAACTAAAGCTATAATATAGAAATATATTTAAAAAACTAATAAAAATGATAAAAAGCAGATGACTAAAAACTGAAAAAATAAAAATAGACATGAGGGATGAATATGCAAAGCAAATCTCCTTTATGTTCTTCTATTGTAAGCATCAGTCTTAAAGCTTTGTGTCATAAATCTTAAGGTGTCATATGTTTTCTCCATGTTATAACACATCTGACCTGTGATGTAATGGACTTTTCTATGTTCATGCCCAACTGTGTTGTCAACAATGTTTTAATTTACAGCCTCTCACTCTCTCCTGTGTATCAACAGTGCACAATACACTTTAAGCACACCAGCACAACCTTTGACTGCTTTTAAACGATTTTACAGCGGTGGGCCTTTTGCCCTTCACCACAGAGGGGCCAGTACCGCTCACAAAGCACAGCGGTTTTACGCATGACTAAATTGGGTGCCAAACATGGCGTTATAGAGATTAATTTTAAATGATCAATCACAAACTGGGAATGGTAGTTTTAAAACATTAAACTCTGCCAGCTTGGCAGGGAAACCCAGTCTATGTAAAAGTGCACAGGGTACATATTAAACTTCCAGGCGCTAGAAAAACACCAGAGCTCAGATATAAATGACTTACACTATAGTTTGACCAGGACAGATATAGGCTGAGACTTGCAGAAAGCCAGAATCCCTCTCCTATGTGCCAGTCAATAAGTTCATGATGAGGGCATGATCCCAATAATGTAGTAGCCTTATTGATTGTCACTGTAAAGAACTGCTAAAGTCATTCTGTCATGTCCTCGATTGTAATGTTTTGGATATAAAACACAGTCCTACTTCAGCACAGTCTGCTTTAGTCTGCCACTGGCTGAGGCTGGTAATCTTGCTCAGCTACTGTGAGTAAGACAAAGCAGAGAGGCAAAAATGTATCAGGACACATGTTGATTATGTAGTATTATGCCAAATGACAACTGAATGTTTGTTATGCTAATGGATATGGCAATGTATGTTTGGTCTTAGCGGAATAGATCTGATGCTGGTGTTATTGCTGCTGCTGCAGAGCAAGTATGGGACTTTCTACTATCCAATACACACACAAACCACTGCTGTGAGCATGTATGCTGCTGCTTCACAAAATAGGATACATGAATTACCCCTAGCAGATCTATACAGGTGGAGCTGGGGAAGGTGGAGAGTTTCTGAAAGCACACTGCACTGCTACAGCAAATGCTAACCATGTATTTGAAGGTTGATCAGCGAGTGCATTGGCTACTGATCAGCTGTGTCTTATGGAGAATAATGTGTTTGCAAGCAGATTGAGTTAAGGACATATCAGCCTGTGCCATTTAGGCTACGTTCACACTGCAGGCTGAAACGACCCAATTCTGATTTTTTTTGCCCCTATGCGACCTGTATCTGATCTTTTCATGACAGTCTGAACGACACAGATCCGATCTTTTCAAATGCGACCCAGGCCACTTGGGTATTTGGTCCAAATCCGACATGTTTCCGATCTTTTGAAATGCGACCTCAATCTGAACGGCCAGGTCACATGTATCCGACCCGCACGCCATTGATATGCAACAAACGTCATAATTCTGCGTTGAAGTAGGCGGGAATGAGAACATAAACAAGTTAGCTATCGCACGATAGCACGTACTTGTAGCCAATACACTCCAACGCGTTGCACTGTTATGGTCAGCCGCAGACGTGTCTCTTCATGTGAGTTAATCGAAGGCGCTCAAACATAATCAAAGGTGGATCTGGTCATTCGGAAGTTACTGCTGAATTCTGTATTAGTGAAGCCACTCACATCAGTATCCCACCACTCCTGGCTGCGACTCCACACCCACACGTTTCTCTGTACTGATGTTGCGACTACTGCTCCTCAAAACTCCATGGCCAAAAACCTTGCTCTCCTCCTTCTTAATTTTCATTCATGTTTAGCTACTTCCGCAAACAACAAGTGACATTGTTGACCGTCGAGTACTCTTCTGCGCATGTGGGTCACTTCTGGGTCATTTCAGTTCACACAGGAGATCACAAAAGGTCGCATTTAATTGGAAATGTGAACGGCCTTGCAAAAAAATCGAATTTTTATATTTTATACATTTATTTTCATGAACAAGATATGAGTGATTTCTGATGTTGCTATGAGAATACTGCCTTCATTTTGTGTCTTATAACTTGGAAATGCTCTTTACTGCACATTAATATGTTTTATTTTTGTATCTCAGGAAAATTATAGTGACAAACAAATTGATTAATGAAAAACATGCAGCTATATGGTGGATTAAGCATTATGGCATTTCGTCAGCAGGTTAATATCTCTCTCTCTCTCTCTGTCTCTCTCTCTCTTTCTCTCTCTCTCTTTCTTTGCTCTCTCTCTCTCTTTCTTTGCTCTCTCTCTCACTTTCTTTGCTCTCTCTCACTTTCTTTGCTCTCTCTCTCTCTTTCTTTGCTCTCTCTATCTCTTTCTTTGCTCTCTCTATCTCTTTCTTTGCTCTCTCTATCTCTTTCTTTGCTCTCTCACTTTCTTTGCTCTCTCTCTCTTTGCTCTCTATCTCCTTCTTTGCTCTCTCTCTCTCTCTCTCTCTCTCTCTCTCTCTCTCTCTCTCTCTCTCTCCTCTCCTCTCTCTCTCTCTCTCTCTCCTCTCTCTCTCGACTTTCCTTCGATGATTTAATCCTTTTAGTATGAGTGGTAACATTTTCCAGCCCAAGTAGCGCATGACCTACTTTGAAAAGCGATGCACAAATAGCATGTGGAAAACAGTTTAGATCATGCTTTACTTCAATTTGAATAACTATAATTTTATTTTAAAAAATTGGTCATTTTACCTCATAAATCTAATGAAACTGGGTCTCATCTGATGAAAATTACTGAGCAATTATCACAATAATCCAACAACCAAAAAGAGAAATAGAGAAACGTTTACAATACGATTAACAAATGTATTGTAAATCTGCAGTTGAAATGAACCACATTACAAGGCAGTCGTAATTGCTTGGGCAGCTTCCTTGGTTTTGCCTACAGGCATTAGGGTTTACAAAAGCAACTGGCCAAAACAAAAGAGAGAACACTACGTGTGTAGTCATTAATGGGATTGTTTAACATAGTTAGAAGCCTCACATGTGTGGTTCTCCACTAAATTAAAGGGAGAGGTTTTGTTAATGCTTTAATTCCCTGTAAAGCTTCGTTCAGCAGACCTTCATTATTGTCAAAGTTTTTCAGAACACTATTTGCATTTATATGTCACTGATCTTTGATAAGCACATTACCTTTTATGCCACAGATTAGTCTTATAATACCACAAATACACAGTTAGGCCTAAATGATAGCAAACAGACCTTTTCATTGTCATTCTGTCAATTTGAATCAGTGCAATTATGAAAAAAGTAACTAGCTTTAATCCGCAGCCAATCAGCAACCTTAAATGTTTCATTGACTGTTGCAGGTCTCTCCCAAGTCCATTATTGCTTTGAAAAGGGTAAATTAAATTTGTGTTGTGTAGTGTTAACTTTGTGACCTTTTCGGCTTAGTTTAAAGTTGTCATTGGAGTATAGAAAGCAACTGGAAACCTTAGATATTTGATCATGGTTCCCATGTGGCAATATTGTGTGGTCATTGCGGTGACAAGATTGCGGTGATTTGACCTGCTCAAATTTCCCTCATGTTCTCCAAACCTACAACATCTTCCATGTTTGTAAATATATTTGCCACAAGATATTGTTCCATTGCACGCCACTCTGCAAAAATCTCTTTTGTAGAAACAGTCTCTCTCTCACCCACTTCCTCTTTTAACATCTCTAGCAGATGTGTTTGTCCGGTCTCATTTTGCACTCTCTCTCTGGCAACCCACTTTAAACTCATTATCTGTAAAGGCTGTTCCTCTTACAAACGATGAATCGATACATTCTGAACTTGCAAATAGCCAAAAGTTTTTGATTTGTACTGTTTCTCATTGATTTGTGATTTGAGCTCTACAGATATGTGTTGACTGAATGAGGGCAAGTTAAGAACCGTTGTAGTAGACTCTTAAAATGGATAGAAGTTCTTCTCGTATTTGTTGTTTAAAAATAACCATTACAACATCCAACTCTGGAAAAACACATAAGAGATCCCTAGGCATGTGGATTATTAGGCGCCAAATAAAACATCCATGGGTTTCCATTTTAATGATAAGAAACTACTGTACTTACAGATAAGAAACTTTGCCTTTTCACTCTTGATTTGAATCCAGCTGATGCCAAAGTGAGACTAAATATGGCAGGCATGCCAAATGATGACGCACCTTTATAACAATGCCAGAATACATGGATGGATGCCAGTCATTGAGCTGGCATACCATAATTATTGTTTATTTTTAATGATGGGAAAGTATTCAGCCTTTATCTTGTACAAAAGATGGGAATAATAAATAAGAATGATAAAAAAAGGCATATAAAGTGCAATAAAATTTATTGCATGGCATGTAGGAGGAAAGAACTTTCTAGGTATTTGTAATTTTGGAAGTTATAGGCTTTTAAATATGTCAGAATAAAGGGTTATTGCTAAAACACCTCATCCGAAATAGATTTAGAAAAGGAGGATAAGTTATTACCACCTATTATTATGTGGAAAGCCCACCACAGTTGCATGACCACAAACACGTACGTTTCAATCAGAAAGAATTCAACCGTTCTTGAGAATGTTCTGGATGTATAAAATGCATTAAGATGGTGACTGTAATATTTCCCTGAATTGTATTTTTTGTACTCTGTTAATACATTGTACACATTACAAAAATGATTTTGGACTTTTTTTTTTCTAGAGATGTAGCAGTGTGTGTCTTTAAAGAGGGTGTGATTTGAAAAGTGATCAATATAATTTTAAAATTATAATATAATAAATAACAGATTTGGTGTGTAATGAACAGAAGTCTGTGGCACCTTATTATTTATCAAAGGGAGATGAAGATCATGTTACATTTTCTCCATAGCACCTTTATTCAAATCTGAACCGTTCCTGAGCAAATAAAAATAGTTTTTTTTTTCAATCTGCCCTAATATGGGCAATACTTCCATGCCAACTTTTGTTCAAAAAGAGGGTATACAAAAATGTAAGAGTACAAAACCTCAGCAAGTTATATAAACAACAGCAAACATCACTCAGATAAAATTGTTACATCATCGCAAATGTCATTTTTTTGTTCTCAGACATTACTAATTCATTTGATCTTGTGCTTCGATATTTAACAAGCCAACGATTTGTGTTTCTTTGAAGTTACTGTAAGATAAATATTCCAGGTGAAGTTGAATGTGAAATAATTACTAATACAAAACACATGAAAATAAAACACCGTTAATAAACTCAAATACACATGCTGCAATTTCCTCATATACAGACTGATTTTTTTTTAAAAAGTGCTTGATATCGAATACATAGAAATATTAGTGTTACTCAAAGTACTATATTCCTTCCATCAGAAGCAGATGATGCTATATGATTTAGGTTTGTTTGCCATGGTGAGCAATAGTTCACCTCTGTGATTGGCTGGTAGATATAGGAAGAGAACACATGGTATGTGATTTCCTGTGGAAATGTCCTCTTGGAGTTCCCCCCTGTTACCACTTTCCAGGGATCGGAACTCCACATTCATACCAGCCAACGAAAGGATGTGGTGTGCGCCTGCCAATGGCCCCGAAATTCACTGGCTCTTGTCTGTATGAGCGATAATATCCTGAAATCCACAAACGGCATCATGTTACAGTGCTGATTGATCACCCCCTTAAGCGGCAGTGAGCAAACACAGAGAAGACATGAAGATTTGAGGCTTCAAGTGAAGCCAAACTACAGAGCATGCTCAGAGATGTCGTACCTTGAGCTGTGGGTAGGTTGAGGGAGAGATTGTGTGGTCCTGTCCTTCCATCTAGATAGGAGTCCACAAACTGGCAGTGGTCCTCTCCATGGCCAAATGTATCAGCGACGCTGTAGAATGTTTCTGCAATGGAAAACAGTCGTAGCTTGAGTATACCTCAGGACCCAAACCTCAGACAGTGCGTTGTGTTTAGCTGAGGGAAACTGTGGTTTGGATTGGATCCTTCCAAGGCTTTAAGGCCAGCACTCCAAAAAAGACCGCTTCATATTACCGACACACACTAAGCAGTAGATCAAAGTTTTAAGTGTATTATGTTGTTAGAAAAGGTCAGTACCTCTCAGTCCATCTCCCATGAAGATCTTATAGCGCAGTGAGTTGCAGAGGACGACACCTACAAACTTCCTGTACCAGGTGCGCTTGACAAACTGACTTCCTTTACAGGAACTGTGGGCTGGGTTATACCTGAATGAGAATGGGACCCAGATGGGCTCCCCACCTAGAAAGGTAATGAAAGTCAATAATAAATATTTTTCATTATAGGTCATTACATTTGAAAAATGTCATGAAAAAGGGAACAATGGTTCTTAAAGACTTTCTTAGATCAGCTGTTTTTGCAAACAAAGCAATACTGACTCAAAACCTAGCTTGATTAGTGCAATATTTTCTGATGAAGATGCTTGACCAAGGTAATCTTGCTGGTTGTTCACACACCAGCACATCAGCATAAAAAAGCTAGTCTTTTTAGCACACGAAGAGAGAAAGGTTACCTGGGGGTCTCTCTATGAGCAGGGGATCATCTAGAATAAAGAAAACACAAATTTAATTAGTATTTAATCAACATTCTTAAATCTAACAACCTATATGACAAGAGAAGACTCACCTGACTCTGTGACGTATGTCAAAGTTTCACTGAGTGGCCCCAGTCCAAAGATATTCTTTGCTTGAACTTTGAAGTAATACCTAAGAACAAGAATGAGAACATATAAGTATAAAATCTGTCATATTTAAAGCATGGTTTGCTGTCATGAAGAGACTATTTTTTGAAAGCATCCTATATGTACATCTGAAACTTAACTAAACACTCATAACTTAATTTACAATGAGAGCATAAGGATTGAATGACAAGGGATGGAGGAAACTAGGAAAGGGGCAAGAAAATTAAAAGAAAGAAAACAATTATAGGAAAAATAAAGGACATGAAAGCAAAAGGGAATGGAAATTAAATGAAAGAAAAGGAAAATTTAGGAAAATGAAAGGAAATAAAAGGAAGCATTGAAATGAAAGAAAAACGAGAAAAATTAAAAAGAGGGAAGAAATTAGGAAAATAAAAGGAGAAAGAAGAAAAGAAAGGAAAGTGTAGGACAAATAAAGGAAATAAAAATGGATAAGAAAAGAAAAAAAGAGAAGAAACTGAAAAGGGAAATTAAAGCAAATTCTAAAGGAAATTAAGGGAAAATGATAGGAAAATATAAACTAAGAGGAAATGAAAATAAAGAAAAGGGGTAGGATAAAGAAAAAGAAAATGGATTGGAAAAATGAAAAGTGAAGCAAACTGAAAAAGAAAAACTAAAGGAATGCATAGAAATTAAAATAAATAACTGAAAATAAAATTAAAATGTTGAAGAGGAAAAGAGATTGGAAAAATGATAAAAAAGAGGAAAAGGAAAGGGCACAGTTAAAATGTGCATTTATAAAATGCATGAGAGGAAATTATAAGAATGAGCATGGCTAAAAGAAAAGGCTGACAAGAAGAGGCTGCATGTCAAAGAGGGTGAGCAAGAGAATAACACATCAACATGGAATTTCCAATCTGACAAAACCTCTTTGTGAAAAATACCAGACCACAAGCACTTATTCTGACTCTGGCACATCCTTTACCTCTGAGGATAAATTAGACAAGCAAAGAAATTAAACCAGAGAACTGTGATGAAGTTCAAAGGGCTGAGCTAACAGCACTGTTCTGCCTGTGAGTAAGCCCATGCTTCACTTAGTTTAGCTCAGGACCCGTTTAATGACATAAAATCAGCACTGCTGGATCAAATTAGCACAGCCACGTGGAAACTCTGACCAAAATAAAGAGAAAATGGACAATTACAGTCAAACCGCCAGAGGGAGAGTGGGGAGGGGGCCTGTCATATTTCAGTTAGGATGTGTGTGTCCATGTGCAGTTTTCCTTGTCATTTTGACCATATATTACTAAGAACGTGTGTATGTGTATGTGTGTCTTATTTTTCCTTCTTCTCCTGGCCATAATTCTTCATGGAATTGATGAAAGCTCCAGTCTCGATATTGGCATCCAAGTGGTTTGTCATTGTTGCTTTGACTAAGAAGGAGCTGTTATTGTCCACAGTATGGGCTATTTACCTAGTTCTAAAAGCTATTGCAAATCATTCATAAAACTTATCAACACTTCATGCAAGAATTATAAAGTTGTCAGTCACTGAGCTCGGCTGAGAGGCTGAAATAACAGAGGCTTCTAAATGAATCCCAGGGGACAATTAAAACAACTTCATCCTTACATTCCACATTTGATGTATGAACCTAACATCTGTAATGAGTGCATTTGCATTTAAGTGTTTTCTCAAGGTAGTGATGGAGAGAGTGCATCTGCCTGCCTGAGAAAGTGTACAAAACAAATGTCAATCAAAGCTGGGGTGTTGCACACAGCTGCATGCGTTTATGCATGTGCGAGTAACCAGTGTGCAGGACTAGATGAGATCTACGGGTGATTTTTGATTTTGAAGCAAAATCTGTGCTTGGATTACTATACTTTAAAATCATAACTGAATAGGCAGAAAACATTTAATAAACAAACTTGCAGAACTTTCTGAATGGTGGGCGTAATGCACCACTGAAGGCATGCTGCTTGGTGAAGAAAGCATTTAGAAAGGTCTGGTAGGCAGAAATTACTTCACATCCTTGAAAAATGTCCAGACAGCCCATAAACACCTCCTTTATCTACTGCTGCTAAAATGTGTTGGTAGGGGTTTACAAATTGAGAGCAGCATTCGAGAAACAGACACATGAAGACACAATACAGTTCAGTGAAATGAGCTTGAAATTGTGTCTTGGACAAAACAGGGAGGGATGGAGGACCAAATCTGCAGAAATGAAAAATGGATGGATGGATGAATAAATGGATGGATAACATAACTCAAGGCTTCTGTTTTTTAGAGGGTGAGGAGAATAATTATTTATTACTAAATAATTATAAGGGCTCTCAGTCTAAAATGTTTGATTTCAAGAAGACTAAATAATACACCTTTGTGTAATTATTAGATCAAGCAATTTTGTGTGGATGAAATTTATGCAACAGTTCCCTACTCATTCAACAACAACAACAACAACAACAACAACAACAACAACAACAACAACAACAACAACAACAACAACTTATTTACACTACCGTTCAAAAGTTTAGGGTCAGTAAGATTTTGTAATGATTTTGAAAGAAGTATATGTTCACTAAGGCTGCAGTTTTCTTTTAATCAAAAATACATTAATATTGTGAAATATGAATTACAATTTCAAATAACTCTTTTCTATTTTAGTATATTTTAATTTATTCCTGTGATTTTTCAGCAGTCATTCAATATCATTCTTATATGCTGATCTTATTTAAGCATTTATTTGAAATTGAAATATTTTGTAAAATGATATGTCTTTACTGTCACTTATGATCGATTTGATGCATCATTGCATTGCTAAATAAATATATTACTATCTTTCAAAAAAAAAAAAAAATTTGATTATAATTAAATTTCACCATAAAAAAAATTCAAATGACTTTTGTCAAACTTCCTATCTGGGTTTGATTGATCAGTTCCAATCTGCTCCAAAGACTCACACAGGACAGAATGAAACAAATATGTCAAACTGAATGGATGCATTGAGTTATGACACATTATGACAGCCCTACTAATTATATATTAGTCCCTTGCTCCCATGACTTAACTTATCTTTTATTTAACATATTCAACTACATCTTAGATCAGTTATCTTGACAGAGATTGTTTAAGACTTAGCAAAAGATGTCTGAAAAAAATGTACATCACCACAACTATTCCTAGATGATGTTGCACAACAAGGGGAAAATAAATTACCCATTCATATACATTTATGTCCAATAAAGGAAGTGGAAATGATTTTGCAGCTTTGTATACCAGCAAGCCTTCAGCATATTGTTGGATTAAGCATGATTTAAGAAGGCTCCCACAACATCTCCATTAAGAAAATGTTCCAGTCGTCTTTTTGTGAGCCTTTACAAGCAAACTGCTTTGTACTCAATTTCAATTATTGCAGACTATAGAAAACACATGAATGAATGTTTAACAAAGTCCTGTCATATGCTGGATCGCACCTGGAATTGGGCTTGAGGTTTTCAACAGGAAGGTGTGTTCCACTTGAGGGTCTGGTTGACCATCTGTTGTTTAGGACATCGTCATAGGATGCACTGTGTACCATGTAGCCTATAAAGAGAGAGAGAGAGAGAGAGAGAGAGAGAGAGAGAGAGAGAGAGAGAGAGAGAGAGAGAGAGAGAGAGAGAGTGAACAATTAAACCATGCACTAAATGTGAGAGATTCAAACAGATTCAAATAAATGAGCATATTATGTCATGTCTGTGCAGGGATTCTTCTATATAATCCTAGTTCTTTATTACGTCATGGAAGGGCTAAACTCCTGCCGAGGCAGCAGGATGTATATAAAGCATGTGTGCGTATTTTCCATCATTTAAAATGAAATAGAGAGGCAGTGCAGGAGTGAAGCTTTATGAAAGAAGGGAGGATGACTGAAAAAGTAAATATAAAGTAATATACATTTTTAATAAAGGATCTGTTAACAATTTCAGCTGTTGATTTTTTGTTAACTTTACATACACTACCGTTTAAAAGTTTAGGGTCAGTAAGATTTTTAATGTCTTTGAAAGAAATCTCTTATGAACATTTATTTGACAAAAAAAAATCTAGTTTAATATATTTTAAAATGTAATGTATTCATGTGATAGCAAAGCTTCAGTGTCACATGATCCTTCAGAAATCCTTCTAGTATGCTGATTCATAAATCTTACTGACCCCAATTTCAGGTGGTAGTATATATACATGCACATACAAACACATTTAAATAAAAAAAGTAGAAATACATATGTTGAATTTTTAAATGTATTAATAGTAAATATAAATGCTTTTAGGTCTAGTAAAAACTCTGTAAAGCAGTATAAAAAACTGTGCAGGAACATGAGATTGCCTTGTAAAATTTTATTCAAGAACATGTGGACTTTATTTTTCATGCGTTGAAAAAGTTGCACCATTCATCTAAGCAACTTTATCAGTTGACTGTTGGCAGGGAATCCCCTGCATTTAAACCTCCTCACACATCACATCATGACACTAACAGTGGCTGTGGGAACTGCCTCCCTGTATGTGTGAATCAGGATGAAACCGTCAAGGCCAATAATGTTGGAGCAGTGTTACAGTATATATTGCTTTGTGTTTGGAAACGCACATTAAATGAAAACCAGACAGGATGTAAGACAATTCAGCATACTACACTTTTACAGATCAGGGTATTTCAGCATGTGGTATTTCAGAGCACAATATCGCATCTTATTTACAAACCACACACAATCCATTTCAATCAATTACTGAACATCCAAAATAGTGCATCATAATTTTAATGAAGCCATCCCAACACAGCTTATTTCTAAACAAATTAGGTATATTATGAATGTACCAATTCACATATGTCAGCGCTGTTTGCCTGCCTCAATTTAAGGGATAATTCAACCAAAAATTAACATTGTCAACATTTACTCATTCTCATATTGTTCCAAAGCTGTATACATTTCTTTCTTCTGTTGAACACAAAAGAACAGAAATCAAGCTTGGCTGTAAATCTTTTTCAGTGCAGCAATCAAACAGGCTCATACATGATTCATTTGCTTTTTGGGATATTGGCTTACGCATTGTTGAATGAGAAACCAAACATCATAGACTGATATTGATTGGACTGGGTTTTTTCATACATATCACTGCACCTTTGGTATGTTTGAAAGAGCTACTGAGGCCTAGTCCAGATCTACACAGGTATTTTTTATAAGATAAAGTTTTTCCTCATCCGTTTAAAAAAAAAATTGCATCCACGTGAAAATGCAAAACCACGCTATGAAGCGGTGTCAAGAGCATTCCAAACCAGCCAATCAAAAGCCTGGAAAAAAGGTTAGTACCGGTTCCGGTTCCGACGTCACAAGCCAAAATTTCCAGTTTCATCATCTACACGACAGCACTGCAACCAGAGTTTCAAAAAATCTTCACCCTGGCAGGAGTTTTCAAAAAAGTGCGACACCCAAACCGCATAGAAAAGGCTGCGGTTTTGAAAATACCCGTGTTCGTGTGGACAGGGCCTGAAACTCAGTAAATAAAACCTGAGCATAAGTCACAAAAAAATCAAGCCTTCTCAAATTTAACAGTTAATTCCTCAATTGTGATTTAAATTAGTCCTAAGCCCGATCTCGCTCCCGAAAGAAAGCTTGTAATTTTATTTGAGCTATTTTGTGGTGAAACTTAAAGACTGAAGTATTTTTAAATAATAATACAAAAAGGAACTGTTCTAGACTGTCACTCACCAGACACCATGTCATCTTTCAGTGGAAGTGCCCAGTCCAAAATCACAAAGGAGTGACAGCCCTCCATAGCAACCACAGTGACATTATGGGGCTTGTTTTTGGGTGTCTGCTTCTGATTGAATGATTGTTGGTCCTTCTCCATCAAGTCTGCTAAGACATCCACTTGCAGGTACTCCAGAGCCTCAGTGAGGGAGCAGGGAGCTCCAGGGTCCTTCTGGATGTAGTTTACATAGGGAGCTGAGAGCAGGAGGCGAGTGAGGAGAAAAAGAGAAAAGCAAAAAATGTCTATTGATATTAAGGCAAATACAATTTCACTACACTAAAAGGTTTTATTATAGATTATAAGCATTTGCCCTTTCTGATGAATAGCAAGTTCAAAAGAATTTTAATTTATTTTAAATAGAAGTCTTTTGTAACATTTTAAATGTCTTTACTGTCACTTTTGATTAATTTAATGCATCCATTCTGAGAAAAACAAAATTGACCATAAACTTTTGAACGGTAGAGTACATAAATTGTCTTTGGCTTTCAATCAGTATGTTTTATTAGGTACAACTAGTAATACAAAAAGGATTGCAAAACATCCATGGACGTTCGTGCAAACTAACAACAAATAACTTGGAAGTAGCGTTCAGTAAACATTACATTTCTGCTGTGTTGTTTGCATTAGCTTGTTGTCATAGTTTAAGAATGTACCCAATATACGATTGCTCGTGGTTGCAGACAATAAAAGCTTCTATTGTTGATATTTTGCTGTAGACTTTTCCTGTTGGCTCAATGAAATTTTGTTATTTCTGTCATTCCACACAGTGCCAGCTGGATCCACAGCTGTGAACACTTCCAGAAACCCCTGTCTGATTGGGCCACAAGATTCACACCTGGACCTAATCAAAAGCTCCATGTGATGTTGAACTCTGATACAGAACAAAAAAACACACTTCTGTGCATGTGCCTCCGCAGTGACCAAATGAGACTCACACACACAAACAAGCTGCATTGAGTGCACTCGTTACGGGTGATAAAATGAAAACCACAATACAGTGTGTGAAGAGAAAACCACTGATGGGGAGAAAAACTGAACAATGCATGCAAAGAAGAGTCAAGACATAACTTCCAATATTATTAAACAGCACAGGGCTGCACAGAAACTGCTACAACTACTGCATTCACACCTACAGAAACAGTCGTACACCAAGGTGGGAGCAAACGCAACAGAAGCAGTGTGAAATATAGTGGGTTTTTTGGCGTATCTGGAGAGCAGAGAACACCCATATTAAACCCATAAATATTAAAAGACACGTCTGAGGTTTGGGCCAGAAGGAAGCCTCTCTCAGCTGATATCAGCACATTTAGCTCATGTCGATTTATTTAGGGCTTCTATCTTGACATGTTTCTCTGTTTAAATGGCTTGCATATGTGTAAGTATGTGCCTGTTGTGCAGCCCAAAGTCTGGAGTGTCAGGATTTATTTCTCCACACATTGAGGATAAGACATTTTACCAAAGAGTTGTGTTCCTGGAGATGGTTTTTATAGGTATGAAGCTTGTTTTGGTCAAGCCGGACCTAGAGATGTTGATGTTGAAGTGCTTCTGCTCAATCTTAGCTGAGCTATATACTGACTCTATCATTCTAATGTATGACAGCGTCAGTTTTACTCTTGTGCCCATTAGTAATTCTCACATAACGAGGCCAAATCCCGTAGCCACAGCCTGTAACATGCAGTATTTCTCTACAGGCACAGCTTGGTTCCTTGGTTGTTTTAATAATCATACTTTTGAATTTGAGGAGCTCAGCAGAGCTTCTGGCTCCAGTGGTCTAAATGGTGCTGATATCTCTATTTCATTGCAAAGTTCTGCAGGGCCTAGCCATTTTCTAATACAGCAATATAAATGCATTACAATCACCAACCTAGGGACCACTTGAGGGCCTCCCTCATAAAACAATGAAGAGTTGGCTAATAATGTTTTTCTCATTCTTCTGCTGTTTTCCTATGTATCTAGCCAGAGAAGTTGATGTCACATTTCTGCCAAGACAAGCACATTAGAGGAGCCGTAAACCGGAGGAGTTCTTGGATTGCTGGCTAATTACCAAAAAACAGAACGTAGGTAGTGTGACCCCTGTCTTTTCATAATACATTCATTAAAAGAAATGCACCTTGATCAGTGATACCTGACACCGTTGTGCATTGTTTTAAACAGTCAATAAGGCTGTCAATCAAAAAGACATTTCAAATTAATAGCATATATGACTATAAATTATAATTTAATTCCATATAAATATTTAATTTCAATATATAAATTCAATTGAAAGACATTATTGTTGCAAACAAAACTACTGATTAGACATTCGACGTGGCTATAGAAGCCAATAAAATATACTTTTTAATTTATTTTTTAAAAATATTTTACTGTTATATGTATGAGCTTAGATACTTAAAATAGCAAAGTGAACTTCCCTACTGCAAGTGCAATAATGTAAAGTCAGAACTAAATTTGCCTGATCACGAGCCAAAGCTCCAGCTCAGCATAACCATTTCTGAAACTCATCTGGCTACTGGCACAGTAGTTTCTGCATGCAAACTGGACCTCACACAATGTTCCAGAGATAGGTGTATAGCTTGTGGAGATTTAAGTTCAGAAAGATGGAGTCTGTTGAACCTGATGTTGAAAGGCTATTACAGTCAGTCTTGGTAAAAACTTGAAAAAGCTTGTCTAGAGTCAATTGGTTGAATAGGATTGCATAATTTTTGCACTAATAATCCATTGCTGAGTGGAACACAATTGCAATGTTCAAACAAATGTGAATTATTGTTTGAAACAATATCCTCATAGCCTATATCCTATGTAACCTTTATCCTAACACACACACACTGGGTCTTGGAGTATTTGGGAAGGAAGCCCAAACCCACAGACATTCAGCCATAATTTATAGAGCGGAGTCTAAATACTTTTACTCAGGCATTCTCAAATATTTCCTACAGAAGCTGCCCACATGAAACATCATGAGAGCCTGTAAAGTCACCGGCCTCTAAAATGGCCTCTATCAACACATGATATGTGGTATTTGTTGCGGACATGAGGGTTGACAAGGTTGGTTGCACTCTAGCCATAGAGGAGAGACCTCTAAAAGTAGAAGTTAAACTTAAGAGTAACATGATCCAAATGGGGAGGCTAAAGGTAAAGACATATCCCCCCCCCCCCCCCCCCCTTTTTTTACAATACACTATATCATTCAAAAGTTTGGGGTCAATAAAGACATTTTTCAGCAAGGATGCATTAAACTGATCAAAAATGACAGTAAAGACATTTATGACATTACAAAATTTTTCTATTTCAAATAAATGCTGTACTTATGAACTTTAAATTAAATCAAAGAACCCTGAAAAAAATGCATCAAGGTTTCCCAAAAAATATTAGCCATACTGTTTTCAAACATTGATAATAATAAGAAATGTGTTTTGTGCACCAAATCAGCACCTTAGAATGATTTCTGAAGGATCATGTGACACTGAACACTGAAGTAATGATGCTGAAAATTCAGCTTAGCCATTACAGGAATAAATTATACTTAAAAATAATAAAATAGAAAACAGTTATTATAAATTGTAATAATATTTGACAATATTACGGTTTACTGTATTTTTGATCAAATAAATGCAGCCTTGGGGAGCATAGACATAAAAATATCTTACAAACCCCAAACTTTTAAACAATAACGTACACAATTTTCACAACTGTCCTGGAGGTCAAATCACAGAAATTTTAGCTGATTTTGTATGATAGACCCTTTACACTTGGCATTAACATTTGTGTGATATCTTGATATGTTTTAGCAGGATTCCATTCACACCTTCATTTCAATGTATTTTCAGAGTGACTGGATTGGATGATTCAAAATTGGATAATTAAACAATTATTAGCAAACCCTTTAGTAAAGGATGTTAATGGGTCTAGACGCGAAGAAATGAGGTGAAAAGTTTCAAAGCACTCTCTATTGTGAGAGAAATTAGATTCCATGTGTAATAGAGTGAAATAATTTGAATCGGGTGAGATAGTCACAAGAGCGTGTGACTGTTGTCTTTTTCACACTGCGAGAGCAGAATAATGAAAAGAACTTGCAACACAGGACTTTAACGACTCAGTCTGTCAAAGTGACATGTTTATTTACAGCATAATCTCATTTATTACTTGTGTAGCTGAATGCGGATAATGAAAACATGTTGGCATTTACATCTTGTAAAAAAACATTTTGTGTGTATTTACATATATTTCGCAATCCAAATGTGAGTCAACTAAAAATGCATGTTAATGCTGTAAAAGCATACAAACACACAAATTGATTAGGCTTAAGCAACCAACAATTTTAGCAGATATACAAGTTGGGCAGCTAGAATATATAGTGCAATGATGATCATAGAACCTTTGTAATCATTTTGGTTATGAATTAGGTATTCAAGTGCTTACAGAAGAGTTTTCTCTTTTTGAACATTTTTATGAACTGATTGAGTGAAGTTTGGAAAAGCATTCCACTACCGAGGGACAAGAAGTATTTGCATATAAATCCTACCTAAGGTCAGCTGTATGCACTATTTTATTTTCTGCTTACAAGCATCACCAAGGGAATGAGCTGCATTTGTAGGCCAGATAACTTTCCTTCACATTCACCATTTAACTCTCCAGTGCCTTACATCTACAGGAAATGCTGTGGTGATTGGAAAGAAATTAACTGTAAATGGCCAGTTGTGTTTCCTGAGTGGTTCAATCTCAACATGGTATTGCTGAGTTTGGAACCAATAAGAAAAGGAATTATAGCATTTTATACTAGAGTACTAACTGCTGTAGAATGAAGTAAACCAAATATATTACCTGTGAACCGTTTCTTTCCAGCCACATCAAATTCAGAGGAAGGGGTGTTGTTAAAAGGCCTTGTCTCAAGAGTGGGAGCCAGTGATGTAGGAGTCTGTGTTATGGGAGCCAGTGCTGTTGTGGGAAGTGGGACTGGGATTGTGGTGGTCTCCACAAAAAGTTCATCTGTAAGATAGAGTTGCAATCAAAAATAGGAAGAATAAAAGTCCACAGGATCCAACCTCACAATGACCCAAAAGTATTTAGATGCCTATGTATTAAATTACGAAATATTAAGCCAAATTACAGTTATTTTAAAGAAATGCCATTTTAAGTGTCTAAAAGTGTCCAATTACTCTTTCTTTTTCTTTTGTAGTTACAACAGCACTTTATTCAATGTTGTTTTAAAAGTTAAGTTAATGTTATTGCTCTGTTAGAGTAGTGAGAATGTGACCTCACTTTTCTTTATGGTTAATATACTCTAGCCCAGGGATTCCTGTCACAATGAGGAGATTACTATTGGGACAAGCCAAGTAATTATTAAAACTGTATGTAAACAAGTTTGTCCCTGAATGCAACTTGGCAAGATTGGCTGTCTTGTGTTCAAACCAGCCGAATTACATAACAATTGATTATACAACAAGTTCTAGTTTTTATTACAGAAAGGTCATCCAAGTCTGAGCAAATTGAATCATACAGATCTTTACTTTGCAACTTATAAAGCCACTTAGTATGGAAAAAAAAAGAAAAAATATAGCTGCAAGCAGCAATTAATGGGGTTAAAGCCCTTTAAGTGCAAATGTAAGACATTACATATTATATAGCAAGCCTGTAAACACCTAAATTATTGATGAAAAATACCCTTTTCTGCAATTTCAGGTCATTTACAATAGAAATATTGTTTTTGAAACCTTTATAACTGTTATAGCACCATCTATAGCCCAATCTCCATAAACATTTGCATGCTTGTTTAGAATCATATTTTGCATATGCTTACATAATTTTGTGAAGTTCTGAGTTTTCGTTTATACACTATAGGGTTTTGTGTACAATTGGCCAAGCCAATTTATTGTTTATTTTTTATTTATTTTTTGATAATTATTGATACAGAGAATTGTCCTGCAGTGATTTTTATCGAGGTTGTAATATTTAATGAAATTATTTGATTGATAGCAGTGGTCCTACAGTCAAAGTTGTTCAGAACGAGTGAAAAATCGTATAATATACAATCATTTACGCTCTTGAAAAAACGCGATGGCGCCCCCGGTGGCCGATTTCTTTCAAATTTCTCACAGACCTCTAGGACCGCTATGAGTCAAACAGGCCCAGGGAGTTTCGTTTAGACCTGCCTCCATTAACCTTGTCAAACTTCATTGGCCGACGGTGGCCATGTTTTTGGTCCTCAAAGACCATCACGGCATCTTTGACAAAGATGCATGCCAGTTTTCAAAACAATCGGAATGGCTACGGAATAGCTATATCCGTTATTGTGTTTTTTTTCTCCTTTTATAGCACCACCAAGTGGCCCGTCACTACGTCCTTTTTCATGTGACCACAGACTCGGCCCATACATAGGTGTAACGAGTTTAGTGACGTTATCTCATTCCATTAAAAATTTATAGCATTTTAAGTAAAAGTGGCCATGGCCACTTTGAATATTTTGGTGTCCCATCATAAATGTGAATGAAAATGTCACATTTTCCTGATAATTATTGACAATCAGACCCAGAGAATCTTTCTGCACTGGTTTGGTTCCAATCGGGTTAAAAACCTAAGATTAGTTCACAAAAATGTTTTGACAAAATATCAGAAAATTTTGTCTTGAGCCAAGGATTTCAATGATATAAGACAGTTTCCCAACCCTATTCCTGAAGGCACACCAACAGTGGATATCTTGGATGACTCCTGGCCCATATATCTCTGGTCTTGCTTGAAGTCTCTACTAATGAGATGAGTTGAATCAGGTGATTGATTAGGAAGAAAGCGATTTGTAGTGTGTTGGTGTGGTTCCAGGAACAGGGTTGGGAAACACTAATATGAAGGAGGTCGCACACAGGACGAGAGGCGCAGCATCGTGTCTAGGACAACACGAGGTATAGCACACCGGGCGCACGCTTTCTGAGTTTATGGACAGCAATATTGTTATATTTAAGGACATTATGAAATTAAGATAATGTCTATACTATGTTATGATTGTACTGTACCATAAAATGCAATCGTTGCTGAGTCTGCAGTCTAAACACTTTCCCTCAGGGCGTACGTTAGCTGAATTAATTGAGAATCTCACCTGAAAATCCGATAACATCAGCATTTTTCATCCACATAGCTGATTTCTGTATATGAATGTAAAACTAAATGTGTCTTGCAGCACAGGGTGAAGTCAGTATGTACATTAATGATGATTTGAGACAAATATAATGTAAATTATATTTCCTGAGCCGTAGCTGCGTTTCTCGTCCGGTGGAGTTATGAGTGATTTTGTACTTTTGATCGCTGTAGCGCCATTGTCAGGTCGATTGGGGTGAGCCTTTGTTATGTTGTAGATGGGGTGGGTACTACCATCCCTCAAAGTTTCAAGTCTCTACGACTTACGGTTTGGTCTGCCTGATCAATTTTAGGGTGGAATTTTGATATTTGAAAATCCTAACAATTACAATAGGGTTTCAGCACTATGTGCTTGACCCCTTAAAAAGAGGGAATGTACCTTCGTAAACAATAGCAAACAAATGGCATCTATAAAGTTGAAATTAAACCGAGTACAAATGGCCATATGAAAACCAAAAGTAAACTCCTTGAAGCTTAGTAGCCAGTAAACAAAACAATCATCCAAGACCATCTTCATCAGTATCAACAACATCATCAGATACCATGCTCATTTATTTTACATTCAGATAGAAATGTGCAACAGTATTACCTAACCTTTGAGATTTTTTTTATACACAATGTCAGCATGAATTGGAAATTCACTCCATCTGTGTTGTAAATGTATGTTATATATCTTATTGTGAAGAATGCCAGGCTTCTCCAATTTTCTCAATTTCTTTAAACATCACCAACTTTGAGTGCAATGCCCACATCTCAAAATCCAACCAACAACTGATGACTAGAACCAAGACTAGAACCACATTTTTTTCTTTTTCAATAAACAGTTAAACTCTCCCAACTTTCCTCCCGAAACCAAAAGTCTGTCTCTATACCAGTTCCTTATAAATTCTGCCAATAGAGTCACCAACTAGAAATGTAAAAAATATTAAACAGAATGTTTACACTGCCAATTATCAATAGATAATCCCTTGCTAAACTGATGCCAGTGGTTGGGCTAATGTTGCTACTGTATGTCAGACTGATCAGGATGTTCAAACAAACACATCAAGTGTTTACATTTTTAGGGGAAATCAACCTTTGAAATCACAATTTTCTACAAAGGAGTTTCTCCAAAAACTCTGATCACAGGCAGATTCAAAGCATCCTTTGAGGTTTACTGTGTACATCCTAACTCACATTATCCTTGGAATACTGATTCTAAATTACAGGGGATCAGGTCTTGTGGTTAATATCTACATGCCTGTGACAAGACTCATTATATAAGAGCCAACTGTAGTCACAAACTGGGCCAAACACTTTTCTGTCCCATCTTAAGAGTATCTTTTGCATCATTTTTGCATTGACGCATATTACATTATGAGATGGACATTATGAGTTTTGTGTGGCTACAAAGAGTTCATCTCACCTTCAGAGTAGCAGTTAAGTATTCCATCAGGATCCAATATTGGGAAACCATTCTTATCCAGTCGGGAATAAAGTCCAGGTGGACATGTAGGCTCAGCAGCTAATGTTGATGGTTCCAATGTTTCTGTTACCATTTGTGGTGTTGTAGGTTCTGTTGTTGTTGTTGTTGTTGTTGTGGTTGTGGTTGTAGTGGTTATAGTCCTGGGTTTAGGGCGGTCCAAGCCCACAATGGGTTTTCCTCCAACAGTAAGGTACTTGTCACTTGGATTAATCACAGGTCGACTGTCCCTTCCATGACCAAATAATGCTAATCCTTCCTGGTTTACAAGTGGGCTGCCCTGGTCATCTAATATAGCAAAAAGAGATAAAAGTCAGTTTAAAACATGCTGCTCATTTCTATAGTTGTATTAAATTAAAATGATAATCCACTCACCAAAAATAGTCTTGCCATCCTCTCCAAGGATAACTTTTCTGGGTCTTCCCCTTGAATCTTGAAGGACTCTTCCGTTTTCATTCATTAGGACACCCTTATCCAGATCTACTATCTAAAAGAGTGAATCAAACTTGAATCTTTCTTTAACAAAAGAGAAAAATCTTTCTTTAACAAAAAATGAGGCAACAGTCAACAGAGGTGGAAAGAGTACAAAAATTTTCTACTCAAGTAAAAGTACCATTACTTAAATAAAATTTTACTTAATTACAAGTAAAAGTACCGGTCTAAAAATATACTCAAGTAAAAGTAAAAAGTACCTCGTTTAAAATGTACTCAGAGTAAAAGTAGCTGAGTAACTTTAACAGCGGGGGTGTGGTGGGGGACTCTCTCGTGCAGGGCTGTATGAGAGTTTCACAGTATGATAGACGTCTCAGAAAATATCACGGTTTATATAAACTGTATTATTAAATTATGGTTATTATTATCATCAGTTAAAATGACAGTTAAATAAATGAAACATTTGTTCAATAAAACATATCTAATCAACTAATTTCAATAATTTATTGAAATTAGTTGATTAGATATGTTTTATTGAACAATTGATTATGAATTAGATTTTATGAAACTTATTTTTATCATTAACTTATTAAAATGTTTAAAAATAGAGTTCTATGAAATGTTTCTTATTCAGATTTTTTTTCTTTTTATGATTTAATACATATATTATCAAAAACGGTGGTAATAAAAATAAAAGTTTAGCAAACGTTTTATCCTTTTAGTTTTCGGCAAAGTACAAAACAGATTTACTCAAACCATGGACAAATAATATATATTCCTTAAATAATGTTTAAATAAATTGTAGTATTATTATTGTTGTTGTTAATATTATTATATGAGAAGTAGGTAGCCTACATTCTATTGTAGGCCTAAAATAGTAATATATAATTTCTTCTAGTAAAACCGAACTTTTATTTTGACGGGTTGTTAAGTCCTGTTTCAGAGTGTATTTGACAATGTTTTTTCTCAAATAAAATTATGAAAATGCTCATTAGGAGTTCTCTCAGAGCAGCTCTGGAAATGTTCATTCATGTCCTCGTATTGTTTGTGAGATGCTGAAAACAGCATGAGCGCGTCGCATACTTGAGTATGTAGTAAGTAGACGAAACAGCACAGCTCATTCACACAGAGACACGCAGAACAAGCAGATTATATATTTACATAGCAGTCTTTTGTGCTTTAATATTCACAGATCATGTCGCGATTTGATTTATTGTACACAGGGTTCCTGCACACTTTTTAAAGTCAAATTTAAGTCTTTTTAAGACCTTTTTAAGACCTGAAGAAATCAAAATTAATACCATAAATTAGTGGTGTGCAATATTAACAAAAATATATCTCGATATTTTCAACGTTTTGTTGATAATAATTAGATGATTTTTACTGATTGTGTTTTTCTGCTGGTGCCATGGCTGGTTTAGGCCTGTTGTTGACAGCTGACTCACGAAGATATTAATATTTTTCATATTCTATGCAGTGGTCAGTTCACAGCAGTGACAGAAATGATTAATTAATATGCAATATTTGCAAACTTAAATTGACTTCCAGGGGCATTTTCACCTATATATGGACATTCTTTCTAAACCTATTTAGAGTTATGCATCACCTTTTATGTCAAATACTAACATTCAAATTATTAAAATTAAATTATACAGTAATTATACTTATTTATACAGTAATACTTAATTACACAATTATAAAGTACCACCGTTACCAGTCAAATTAAATCATTCAATCAAAATCCATCTTTGCAGAGCAGAGGTGACAGAAGCAGCATCAGAAGTGGCATTAATATTTACACTCCATGCTATGAGAGAGTTTAAAAAATAAATAAATAAAATATTCAATATTCAATATTTAAATGATTTCTAATTTTAACGTTTTAATTAAAGGGTACTTTAAATATGAAACTAAAACCGCCAGTAGGTGGTGGCAAGTCACTGTCTTAATAAGCGAGTTGAGAGAGTCATTCATTCAACCGATTCGTTCAAACGGCTGATTCATTCGGGGAAGAAAGTGATTGTTCATTGAATCGTTAAAATGACTCGTTCAAAACGCGGATTTCAGTCAAGAAATCATCGCTGTCTGTGGCATTGAGACTCTGACTGCTACGGATTCATTTTGAAATTCTAGTCGGCGAAATAAAGGGAAAACAAACAATATTGTGTCTAAAAAGTAACTCACAATGTTAATTTATTTTTAATTTAACTATATTGTATATCATAAACATTGCACTTGTGCACGGGAAAACGGCACTCACTGATGTGATATTCTAATATAAGAAGAACATAATATGATGTAAATATAAGACAAAAACTAATTTGAGGACATAGCCTACCTTTAACTGCACACATCACGCACACGCAGTGAAAGCACGAGAGACAAATGCGATGTCAGCTCACAGTGCCTCATACATCGTTAAAACAATGATTATTACAATATCATATTAGACAATACACATCGCACACCCCTACGCACATAAAGAATGAACTTACGACTGAACTGACAGTGACATTCGCCAACTTTCTCCTTCTCTCCTCTCTCGCGTGCAGGAGACAGACGTTATGCTGCCGCGAATGTGATGCGAATTGTCACGTGACCAAGCAAATCCACAAAGATAATAAAAAAAATACTACGCTAATTAGTTTTAATTTGTAAAACATTTATATATGTCTAAGTCGAAGTGTCATCTAAAATTTAAGACCTTTCATAAGTAAAAATAAGACTTTATAAGACTTTTTATGGCCTTAAATTTTAAAAATCTAATTTAAGACTTTTTAAGACTTTTTAAGGACCCGCGGGAACCCTGTGTACAGCTTACTTTCGATTTATTCATCCTTACATCTACCAGTTTGCTTGTTTTACGTGACATCCACCATTTTTTCTCTCTATCCAAAGTATTCCCTGACCAGGGCTTCACATACCGGTATGTGTGCGAGTGAGATTTCGACAGCATTTCGCGTTCAGCTGGGTCTGCGTCTGTCTTGTCCGTCATCTTCTCCATATTGTGTTGTGATTTTAGCGCGTCTGTTCTCCCGCCCTTCAATCAATCAATGCTGTAGTTTCCGGAGCGCGATGTTTTCATCAAAAGCATTTTTTTTTGTATTATTTTTTTTTACGGATATGTTTTAAAATGTAGCGAATTACAATACTTCAAACAAAACATACTTAAGTAAAAGTAAAATTACAGATTTTAAAAACTACTTAAAAAAGTAGAAGTACACAAAAAAAACTACTCAATTACAGTAACGCGAGTAAATGTAATTCGTTACTTTCCACCTCTGACAGTCAAACAGTCCTGCTTGAATAAGTGTCCCAAAGGTTTCCTGTCTGTGGACTTTCCGTGCCTAGAGAGACATGTCTATTCACATGACTGTCTTTGCTTACGTTAAAAATAATTTTGTTTGAACTGCAGTACTCTCTGATTGATTGGTGTATCCATACAACAGACATAACAGAAGTCATGCAAATGGGTAGTTACATTCTAGGGTCACTATCAGGTCTACAATCCTGCCTTGGCTCACTTTATGCTAAATCTTTCATGGTTTTTAAACTGGAATATGAAAAGAAGTGCATAAAAAACATTTGCCAGTAGTAAATAAACTAATATAATTTATTAAAGGGGGGGGGTGAAATGCTGTTTCATGCATAGTGAGTTTTTTACACTGTTAAAGAGTTGGGTTCCCATGCTAAACATGGACAAAGTTTCAAAACTGAAGCTGTAAGTTTGATGGAGTATTTCTGTTCCAAAAAATACTCCTTCCGGTTTGTCACAAGTTTCGGAAAGTTTTTTTCGAGTATGGTTCTGTGTGACGTCAGGTGGGGCGGAATTTCCTTATACGGGTCTTAAGAGCACTTCTCCCGGAAGGGCGCGCGCGCAGCTGTAGCCTAGTGCGTGCGAGAGATCAGAGCGCTGTGCATCGGCTGCGCTGCAATAAAAAAATGGCTCCAAAAAAGTGTGTTTTTGGTTGCCAGGGCAAGACAACACTGCACACATTTCCAAAGAACCCAGCGTTAAGGGACCTGTGGATGGATTTTGTTTTTCCAGAGCAGCAACGGAGTTGTGCAAGTGTTCTTGTTTGTTCCCTTCATTTCGACGGTAATAGTTGTATAAACAAAGCCCAGTTCGACGCCGGATTTGCAGATCGCCTAATACTTAAAGATGGAGCAGTCCCAACGATAAAGGTTCACGGTCGTGCGTTGGAACCGCAGGCGGTGAGTAAAACTGCTTCAAATGTCTGTGTGTTGTTAACTATCGGCGTGTAAGCTAAGCACAGCAAGTAAACAACATGATCACGTACAGTTAATGTATCGATGGAGCATGCGATGTATGGTGTGTGTGTGTTTGTGTGTTTAAATACATTTGTTTAGCTGGCCACTGTAGGTGTCAGTTTGTTTATTGTAAAAATAAATCATGTCCTCATAAACCACAAGTCTGTCTGTTTACAACACATGCAAAAGCTTCGCGCGCTCCCGCCCACACGGCACGCCTCCACCCGCTCGGGTTTTTCCGGAAAGACTCGGTAGAGCCTATATTTCTTTTAGAAATAAATTAACCTAAAGACTCTTTGGAGATATGAAGGATGCAATACTACCATAGAGTAGTACTATACTATAGGTACTCAAGATTAACATGAGATTGAGTGAAACTGAGTGTTTCACCCCCCCTTTAAACATTTTTATGGATTTTAAGTTATTCAGGGCTGCCAAATTTAGCAATAATTAATGCTGCAAGTAAACGCACCCATTTCGTTCCATCAGGACCTGTGATATGTCGGACTCCATTTGGTTTTACATTTTCATCAGATGTTGAGGATAGTCTGCCATTTGCAGCTATCAGATTAGGCCGTCCATTTTTGCCTGAACATGGAAATGTGAAGAAATTAGTAAAAGTGTACTTATGCACACACTGGAATTTTTGTACGTACAGCATGCACATCCAAAAAGACAATATAATGTTTACCTTTTCCATAACTTGGTTTGTAGCCATTGACTGGAGTGTTTTCCTTAGAAACTGACCGCAGCCTCGATCCCATCACTGGATTCCGAGACTCAGGAGATATATTCCCACTAGAGCTTTCACCAGCAGACAGCCCATGAGAAGAGCGAGAAACTGAACCTGGGGTGAGCCTAACATTAATATTACTCCCGACAGTTGAGTCACGATCTGAGTTAAGTGGTGACTCTGCTGGACTGTTTTGAGAGGAGGCAGGTGATGATGCTGAAGAGGAGGATGATGTATCCAGTGTGGAAGCAGAGCCAAATCTTCTGTGTTGTACTGGGTACAACCTATTAGGAAGCCGTGACCCTTTCAGACGACTTGCTACCACAGGTGAGCGGACCCGACCATTAGAAGGGACTCTTTGGGGAACTGTAGGAAGTGACTTTGAACTGGTATTGGCACTACTTTGTTCCCTATCCACACTTTCTTTCTCAAAGTTCTGGACATGTTTCTGATGTTCACTCACAACTGTTGTTGTCGTTTTAGATGCTGCAGTTGAGACGGCATCTTTGGTCTGACTCTCCAAGATCTCTTTGCTTCCCTCGTAAAGATAATCATCTTCATGATCATTGCTAATTTTTACAGCTTCATTACTACTGGGATTGTTGGAACTTATTGCAATATTTGTTTCTCTATTTAGCACACTAGGTTTATTTGAGACAGGATTAATCTCATGCTTTGAAGGGAATGTTGTGGGTGAAACTTTGGTTTTATCACTAGTGTCCTGAGAGCTCACAGCAGTAGAACGAGAAGGAAACCCTTTAATAATCGGCCTTCCTGCACCTACAGATGAGGCAGTCCTACTCCACGGTACTCTGCCATCTTGTCTGCGACTCCCAATAACTTTCCTAGAATTTCGGTTTGGTAATGAAAGGGATGAATTTCTTCCTGTTGTAGAAGGGTTAGTCCTTGAAGAGGGGGAAGTAGAACTATAATTTTTTTCTTCTTTATCATCATTTTCCTTTTGTTCCGGGTGTTCCTCTTTAGTTGTATCAGAAAGGCTTTCTTTGGTTTCTTCAATGGCAGTTGGTTGTTCAACCTTTGTTGTGTCTAGCTCCGTGTTCTTTTGTTTGGTATCAAGCTCCTTTGTTGTATCGTGATTGTTTGTCCAGGTTCCTGTTTGCAGTGTGGATTGTGAAGAAGCAGATGATGATGAATCAGGTTTGTGCTTTTCTGTTTGAAGCCTCTGAGCTCTAGTTGAAATTCCAACTCTTCTTCCATTAGGGTACATGGCACCAGATCCTGAACTTGTGACTCGACCTGACGTGGAGGAAATCCTTCTTGTTCCTGAAGATGATGATGATGATGGTAAGGATGATGATGGAGAAGATACTGAAGAAGATGAAGTGGAAGAAGAGGATGATGAAGTTGGTGAAGAAGAGATGGATAAGGATGATTCTGATTCTTTCGCTGGTTCAGGCCTGGTTTCCTGAGGTGAGATCACCGAAGGCGTCCTATCAGTGACACTTATCTGGTTGTACAAGTTCTTTCTTTCAGGATAGGAGACTGCTGTCAGGTCCTTTCTTTTAGCTGCAGACTCTTGGTTTTGCGACGAGCTCAAAGAATCTTCACCCCGCATGCTTGATCGAGAACCATGTTTGCGAGAATAAGGCCTTCTTAATCTGCTTATATCAACAATTGATGATGTGCGAGGGGTCCAAGGAGGACGTTTGTCCTCAGATGTTTTATGAACAGAGTCTGACTTATTGGGTTTTGATTCTTTAGTGTCAGATGAGTATTTTGAATGTTCCTCTGTTTGTGGTGACACATTGTTACTGCTCTCTGGTTTTGTGTCCCCAGCCTCATTTGCTCTGATCTCCTCTTTTGTTGGACTATCTGTTGGCTTCTCTTCCTCATCTATAGTTCCTTCTCTATCTTTGGTATGAGTTGAAGGCGAATGTGAGTTTGACCTTGAGCTAGAACCTCCGCTTCTGACAGAACCCCTTACAGAGGATAAGATGCTATGATAGGACCTTGTCTGAGAAAGAGGGCGCCCCGCCTATTGGTAGTTGGAGTTGTGGTCTGAGTATCAGACTCTTCCATCTCATCTGGCTCCTGATTGTCTGATTCATTGTTGGATGATGTCTTGGAGGTACTTTGACCCGTCCTGTGGCTATCAGTGTACCGTAAGTGAGTAGTGCTGGCTGGAGACAAAATTGAGATACCAGTCTTTACCAAGTTTCTGTAAAGCTGCTAGTGTAGTAATGTTTATTGGGGAAAACATCTGTTGTGAATACTTACATGCAGGCATTGAAACAATAATGGCTTTAGTCTGTGGTCCTTGTCCCTTCCTATTGACTCCACGGATTTTGAAGATATAGCGGTCACCTGGCATAAGTCCATCTATGGTAGCAGAGGTGGTGGTGCCATGGTATGTAACTGACTTTGCACCAAATGGTTTCATAGCAGGAGCATAGGAAAGGATGTACTCTGGAAGTAGATGTCAAATCAATCAGTACGGTCAATTTAATTTGGATACCATAGCTGAATATTTTCCAATGAACACTGGGAATACCCAAGATTGAATCAATAAATCTAGGCCAAGGATAACACAGTAAAGAGGAAAGTTCCTTCAGCATGAACAGAGAACATTTGTGGTTTCCACATGTACATTTGTATTGGTTAAGCTTTTGAGACTGGTGCTCTGCACGCCTGCTGGAGAAATTGTGATGCTGAAGAGGCTTATCATTCCCATATATTTCGGCAATGCCCAAAGTGGTTTCAGGGAAGACATATGGTCAACTATTAGTAATGTTTTACTCTCCAAATGCCAAAGTCATTTTCTGTTCTTTATTTAGGGCATATTCCAAAACGAATAGAAAGAGCTGACCGATATCTGTATAAAATATTATCAATGTTAAAATACTTTCTCCCATCCAAGCTAAATATGCAGATTCAACTGTATGGAATGAGTAATGCCTGGTGCACTACACAATAAACAAATAAAAAATATATGGTTCTTATGGTCTATATGGAACTTGTTGAATTGATAGCCTACCCTGTGTTCTTACCTCTTATTCGCCCATTGGTTTGCTCAGGCGGATCCCAGGTTGCTGTGACAGCAGTACCTTTTCCTCTAAGTGGTTTTACTTGAAAATTTTCTGGAGGGCCAGAGGGAGCTGTATAGACAAAGGTGGCCGAAAATAGAAACAGAAACAACAATCAAATTAATATACAAACATTTTCTTTAACCTAACTTTATTTTTTCTGCCTGGATATTTTTCAGATGGAAACAAAAGACAGCTTTATGTTTTCCAGAGGAATGAGGTCATTCTGATCACTCCAAACAAAAATACCAAACAGCCAGTAAACAGTGACATTACAATTAACTGGGCGGTTAGATCATGCTTACATGGTTTTAAAAACTATGGCAAGATTGTCTTGGCTTTTGTGTGTGCATTTGTATGGGTGTACAATACAAAACAATACAAAGTAATTGTTGTATAAAAAACTTTAATCTCCAGAACACTTTCAAGATTTTTTTTCAATCTGACACTGACCTTTTTAGTTTGCAGATAATTATATCTATAGTAATAAATACTATCAGAATGTAGCAGCTCAACAATGCAAACTAAGCAAACCATCTGTGTTAAAGATCAAGAAGCATAAACAAACCTGATTCAGGGGTTCTCTGGAACACAGATGCACTCCATTTTCCCTTCTGATCTCCTTGTGAGATACAAATAGAGAACTCGTACATGCTGTCTGCAGAAAGAGTTTCAATCATGAGACGTCTCTGAGTGGTGTCCTTGTATTCCCATCGCGCAGATTCTCCTTTTTCTCTGTATTTCACTGTGTAATATCTGCACACATATTAGTTATATAGCTGAAATATAGCCTCCATATCCTTCACACACACACACACACACACACAACACACACACACCACACACACACACACACACACACACACACACACACACACACACACACACATATATATCAAAGGATTCTGAAAAAAAATCCAAGTTTCCACAAAGTTGTAAGTAGCAGAACAGTTTTCAACATAATAATAATAAGTTTTTCTTGGACACCAAATCAGCAAATTAGAAGGATTTTTGAAGGATTATGTGACACTGAAGACTGGAGTAATGGCTGCTAAAAATTCAGCTTTGCCATCACAGGTGTAAATTATATATTAAAACATTAAGTACAAAACATTCATTTGAAATTATAATACTATTTCACAATATTATTCTATTCTTGATCAAAGCAGTCTTGGTGAGCATTAGAGATTTCCTTATTGACGGTAGTGTATGCAGTCTAGCCCACATACCACACTTGGCACACCATTCAAAAAAATGAAATAATACATTTTTACCTGGACCCCCTGGTATCTCCTTCTTCTTCTCAACAAGTGGATCAACCCATGTGATAAGGACAGACTGAGGAGACAATACTCTAACTGTGATGTCCTCTACTTCATCCACAACCTCTGGCTCTAACATACAGGCATAAATAAAGGGTATAACAAAGAAAGAATATTAGGTTTGCATGAGCTAAAATATGGAATATGGATTGCTGGTTAGCACCACTATGATGTGTGATTACCTGTGGTCACTTTTTTACTCAAGGTGGCCGTGTTGATGGGTGCACTTCTCCCCTGGGCTCTGGGTGCCTGCAGTGATACCACATAGACGGACTCAGATGCTACGAACAGAAGGGGGATACCAGATACGGCCACGTATCATTACACATTACCTGAAATGAGATATACTGAAGACATGCAATCTGAGCTGTTTACAAATATTTGAGCTTAGATCAAAAGGCATACAGTATGTATACCTAAAACACAATTTAACAGCTTCAAATTCCTATCAGACACCTTCAAACATCCTTACCCAGTTTAGGCTTGTTACCATTGCGCTGGTCTGCTTGGTGCTGGCTGAGGTCTACTCTGTGTTTGTTTTGGGCTCGGAGAGGGAGGTGTCCTCCTTGATTAGGGGGCTCTGGTCCTGAGGATGACTGAGGGGCCCTCTGCTGTCCTAGTGCCGTCCTCTGAGTTGGGGGCCGTGGGTTAATCTGTGATGAAGTTATAGACACCATCCTGTCTATTGAAAGAGAGACCGAATAAATAATATTGGCATTGGAGTTAAAAATTCAGTGAGATTCTGTCTTCAAAGAAAAAAAGAAAAAAAGTGATTTTATGCTCTATTGCACTTGTGGCCAACTTCTGTTGTTTTAAATGTTCTTTAGAAATCGATCTGCCCTGAATTGACTTGACTTTAATAGAAATGACTTAATTATGATAATACTGTACTATGTTACATTATCAAACATAGTGGGGTCCATAAAGTCAAGATTCAAAATCTAATTTAAACATGGAAATAAACAAAGTTTTAAGATTTAGAAAATGTAAAACAAAGAAATGTTATGATATAAAAATATAAAAAGGTCAAATATCCTAGCTTACACCGAAGCACACATAATATAATCTGTAAAGCAAAAAGCTATATTAATTAGAAAGAAAATTATTTAAGTATTTTCACAAGTGGTCTCACTTTTAAATCCCGCTGTACTTCACAGAGGGCGACTCATGTTTGCAATCTTTCATAAAACAAACAACATTGGGAAATACTTGTGGAGACATGTGGAGATTTGCTAAAGTGAGTACAGTTACAATGCCAGACAGTTTACAGTCATGTGCAATCTCACTTCCTCTCTTATTGCTTTGCTGTAATCCCCATCTGACAGGATTTGGCAGGCGAATGAGACAGTCAGACAGTCTTCCTCATCTCTTTCCTTCAACACACTGCTTCACGCGCATCTCTCGGTCTCTCCCTCTGGTGTGCAGTACATCCCTGAGAGGGTAATGAAAAACAGCCCCTCTTTCTACATCAGTCTATAATTTTTCGCTTCTTTAATCATTCTCAGATGATCGGTTGTAGTCACATTTCCTCATTAGAGTCTGTGTGTAATTTTTAAAGTTTGATTGTGACAGTTCAAACAGTGTAGCATTAAAAAGTGTAGTAATCAAGTCTTCATCTTTATAGAAAATGGGGTGAAATTAAGGTATCAATTATATTTCTCAGCTATTTGATAAAAAAAAAAATAGCTTTACATTATTTTAGTACTTCAATTTAGCTTGAAGCTTTCTAAGAAAAATTGTCCCAGGGAATGTAAAAATAATATAAGCCTAGCAACAAAACAAACGTTGCCATAATATCATAAACTGATTATTAAAGGGTCAGTTCACCCAAAAATGAAAATTAAGTCATTAATTACTCACCCCCATGCTGTACCAACCCCGTAAGACCTCTCGTCGCTTGATAAACTTATAGTTGAGCCACTGTAGGCACATGGAATATTTAAACATTTTCTTTAATGACTTTCTGGGCCATCAAGTTTCATTCCCTTAGGCAGCCTATGTAGCAGTGATCCACCTCTTGTGTTCCGAAGATGAACGAAGGTCTTACGGGGTTGGTACAGCATGGGGGTGAGTAATTAATGACTTAATTTTCATTTTTGGGTGAACTAACCCTTTAAAGGTGGGGTATGTGATTCTCTTTTTTGTCCATTTTTTCAAAATAACTTGAAAGCCTATTCCTAACCCACTTACAGCCACTGAGTTAGAAGCACTGAAATGAAAATTAAGCAATTTAATCATCTGTGGAACGGGCAGGACTCGAAAAACTCCAGCCAATCATTTCCAAGACCACCTAGAATCATTGGACAGTAAGTTTGTCAATCAAACGGTTGTACCACACCCCCCGCGTGACCCCCGTCGTGCGCATAATCAAAGCTTTTGACGCATGCGCATCTCGTCAGTAAAGTCAGTTCCATGATTAGTCGTAAATCGTCATTACAATCTCTCGCGCATCTGAGTTTTCGCTCGTGCATGATTGCGCGTTCATGTTCTTCGAATGGGTGGAGTCAGGGCCAGCGTTGGAGGAAAGAAGGTAGGACCATTTGAATTGTATATTTTCAAAATCTGCCGGTCGTTTTCCAAATCACATACCCACCTTTAATAATATTAATAGTATTATTAATAATCCATACTAGGCACGCCCGCCATCTTCCAACGGTTTTCTTGTTGCAGCTTCTGGTTGTGAAACCCTCAAGATTAAATTCCTAAAGAAATGAGATTTCACCTTTTACAGGTGAGAATGTGTTGGTTTGTGTTCTTATATGTATTAACTCAATATTACATGTTTTTACTATGTTTTTACTTTTAACTTTTTAATGTTTACTTTTAACTCAATTTAATTTATAGAAATTCAATTCATACATGCGTCTAACTACGGTTGCAGATGCTCAGTCAACTCACTCTCGAATGTTCACGGACCACTCCAATATGGCGGACGTCTTACGCATAGCAGCATGCATATGCATATGCATAATATGGCTGAGTTCCAGTCCAAAATTGTCATGCCCTTCACTCGCTAACTTCCCTCCGTCTCGTTCACTCAGATGTACGTCATTGCTTACGTTGCACGAGTGCCCACTACTGGCGGAAACTGCAATGGGCTAAATTGGAACGTCCTAAGCCCTTGATCACTTGGAATCAGCTATTTATTATTTATATTATTTAAAGGGGTCATATAATGCCATTTTTGTACAAGTTAATATGAATCTTTAGGGTCTAAATGAAAACTTTGTAATATACTTTTATTAAAAATTCTCATTAGTATTTTAAGAAAACACTCATTTTACCTGCTCAAAAACAGCTCTGTTTTCAGCAAGCCGTTTAAGTGTATGTGCCTTTAAATGATAATGAGCTTCGCTGACTCCGCCCCTCTGTTCTCTGGGCGCTTTGACACAACGCACGTGAAGTCAAGTGTTCACTTGTCAACAGTTGAGGGTTTATTATGGCAGCGGGATTCTCTTTGAGGACACATCCTGTGCAACCGTATCAGTTTGAACCGGAGTCGGACCCGAAACAAGATGACGCCCCAAAGAAGTTCGACAATTAAGGCTCGAACAGGACGTTTCTGAATGGTTGGTTAACAATGTCACTTTGATCTATTTTTGTATGTACTGGCAGGGTAACGTTAGAGTTGTGAGATACAAACGCTATGTGTTTAACGTTACTAATGTAAGTTATAGGTTAGTTCGTTGACAGATTTATGTTGATTTTTTTTTTTTTTTTGTAAATGTATACTGTCAGTGATGCGTGACGTTATCTCAGTGTTAGATAGAACTATTGTGACTGAAACTGACATGAGGTCATGTCAGTAATAATTCTAGCAGTAGTTGAAGGATACCTAAGAATTTGTTGTTTATGTTTAGTGCAGTACGAAAATGTTTTATGTTTTAAGAAAACTTTTAAGTACATCTATAGTATTGTACCTGCATTGATATTATGGAAGTAAAATAATGACAAATGTTTTTGAAACAAAAAGCCTGTTGAAATGTACTTAATTGAAAAAAAAAATATGCATTGCATTAACCCTGCTTGTATTTTACTGCATTGTATTTTTGGGGCTTGTATTTTTATGGGCTGAAATTTAGCATGGTTGAATATGTAGGCTGTGAATATTTCAATTCAAAACATTTCAAACACATTTTCATTAGTACATTTTCAATAATCTATATTCACATTTCATATTTCACTTCCAAAATATTCAAACTGATTAAAAATACAACCTATAATATTCAACAGGCGGTTTTCGGTCCATTTTATTTCGCTTTCAAATTCGCTTCCTCAAATTCAGTGGTTTAAATTCGACAGTAAATTCAACGTTGACATCCAGGAACTGCAGGAAAAGCAGTAGATTACCGAGCATAATCTCCATCTGCTGTTAGTCGACCTCACCAGCTGGGGGTGCAAACGCGTGTTGTTGACGAAGATAGAGCAGTTAGAGCAAGCCAATTCATTCATAAAAACTAATTTACAACAATGTAAGTGTATCTGTGATTATTATGACGTCTGTTTTATGTGAAAATCAGTGTCTTCACGATTACTTTTCCTGTGTAGGTAGCATCTTTCTCTACTGTGAACGAGATTATAATGTTATTCCCCCGACGCGGATGTACTACAGTGTTACATTTGAGTTTGACATATATTTCTATTGGTTGTTTAGTTGCGGCGATTGTGCTGCATGCATTAGCCTACTAGGGTTTCCCTCAATACGTCAGGATTCCCATGCTGGACATATAAAACGCTTAACCTAGCTTAATGAACTAATACAGTGATATAAAAGACCAAACACGCAGGCAAGCAGAAGGACTCAGAATATGAACTTAACGCGCAAAGTTTAATGCTCAGCGTTTCCCAGTGATACTGGCATAAAGTTGGCTTGACATTCGCACATTTAGGGACCGTCTCTAAAGTTACATACGACATTGGTATACATGTTTATAATTTCACTAGCATTTGAAGAGAACGGCTTACAGTAAAAACTAACTGTAAAGTGTTCATGTAGGTGTCAGGCATAATGCGCAATTTATTCAAATAAATTGAAGTTTGCTATTGAAGTTAGAAACGTTTAGGCCTAATAGGACTACCAGTGTTACTTTAGAGACGGTCCCTAAATGTGCGAATGTCAAGACAATTTTACGTTTAGTCATTTAGCAGACGCTTTCATCCAAAGCGATTTACAGTTAAACTAACAATATAGAACAACAATATGAAAGTGCTATGAACCTTCCCAGTATAATCTAATGCAGTACATGTATGTTGGCATACTTCCTCAATAAAGGTGCGAGTTTTGTCTTTTATATCACTGTATTATTCCATTACAGGAATTGCCAGTTTTGTCCCGACAGAAAGGGAATCTTTGAGTATGATGAGGTATTGAGGGAAACCGATAATAATCCCGTTCATGGTAGAAAAAGCTGATAACATGTAAGGCTGCACAGGGAAAGTAACAATGAAGTTAATGAATGAAACATAAAAACAGCTTTTGTGCCTTAATCATCTTTTCCGCATATATACTGACCCAGGTAATCATCACAAAAAACGTAATGCATGCTCAATTGTTGTACAGTTTTCATAAATGAATGGCTTGCTAACTCTATCTTCATTAACAACACGCGTTTGCACCCCCTGCTGGCGAGGTCGACTAACAGCAGATGGAGATTATGCTCGGTGATCTCCTGCTTTTCCTGGATGTCAACGTTGAATTTACTGTCGAATTTAAACCACTGAATTTGAGGAAGCGAATTTGAAAGCGAAATAAAATGGACCGAAAACCGCCTGTTGAATATTAAGGTTGTATTTTTAATCAGTTTGAATATTTTGGAAGTGAAATATGAAAGGTGAAAATGGATTATTGAAATTTTACTAATGAAAATGTGTTTGAAATGTTTTGAATTGAATTATTCACAGCCTAAATATTCAACCACGCTAAATTTCAGCCCATAAAAATACAAGCCCTAAAAATGCAATGCATTAAAATACAAGATGTGTTAATGCAATGCATATTTATTTCAAGTCGTACAGTTCAACAGGCTTTTTGTTTCAAAAACATTTGTCATTATTTTACTTCCATATGATATATTCCTGTTACGTTAACTGTAACACCTGCGTACACAGTTTTTAATAACACAATAACTATAACGCGTTTTTCATTATAAACGTGGGATTATGAATTATATTGAGAACGTTTTAATGTTACATAGAATACATGCCGTTATGCACACTGAGTGTAAACATTAGCCACAATCATCGTGAAGCGTGCAAGGGATTTGCAAAGATTAGCTAATATATAAGGTTAATAAAACGTTTCACTCACTTCTTCTGGAGGTCCAGCAGGAACACGAATAGTTGGTAGGCTACCGATTCCTTTTTCAGTAGCAGCTTCTTAGCAAAACCTGATTTATATTGACCCTCGCCTCGTTTATAAAGCAGTCTGGTGAGAAATGATTCACGCAAACATGAGCGCATTGACGTTGCTCGTCGGATTCCCTTCATAAACAAAACTCAGCCACTGCGTCTTCAGCGGTTCGGATTTAGGAACATTAAAATGACTGCTGTGTTCCTTATTACACCCAAAGAACAGAACACCACAATCGATTAGGCACCATTCTGCTCCAGTGTATCAACAATGACGAACTATGATTGACATCTCACTCACGAGCGAGGGCGGGTCTGTGTTGAAACGCTGCTGTCAATCATGTCAAGGGAGGGGGTTGCGAGCTTGTGACGTCACAGGCTCGAACGGCTTGATTTGAGGCAGGGGAAAACATATAAGGAGATTAAAACAAAACCACTGGATGGATTTTTATCATTATATGATGGTTGTGTACAGGCACTGCCAACACACATTTCAGTACAATCAACTTGTAAAAGTGCATGTACCATTATATGACCCCTTTAAAAAAAAAAACCCTTTAAGAATTGTTTAGTGCAGCATTCAAATGTATATAGGTGTGTTTGGGTTGTTTTAAATAAATAAAAAATATATATATAATTAATATATCATAGAGTTGTTTGTGGTGATGGTAATTAGATGAGATCGGCTGTGAGGTCACAGTAGTGTTGCATTGTGGTATATGGAGCTGCCTGAAGTGTACATATGAAGTAGGCTCACTCCCTCGGTCAAAATCGAAGGAACGAGGGTCTGCCCATATAAACTTGGAACGCACTTCAAAATGGCGGCAAGGATTCCCCCGAGGGGAAGTGCTAAGGGACGTTCGCAAGTGCATGTCTAAAAGTGGACTGGAACGCAGCCTATCTCAATGCGCTGAGCGTCTCAATGTCCATACTATCCATCCTAAACAGTATGTGAGATTAAAATAAGTGTGTCCCAAAGCATAGTATGTTGAAAAGAGTATCCCAGAAGTCCCCGGATGGTATACAATTTCCGGTCGATTTTTGAGGTGTGCATCTGTGCTCACTATAACGGCTAATATTGCCCACAACCGCTTTGGAAGAGGATTCAGTTCAAAACTACAGACACAAGTTAAAAGTGTTCAGGAAAAAAACAAAACATTGGCAGATGTGAGCGACCGACGGTTAAGCTAAAGGGTTTTGATTGACTAATAATCAACTTTTAAGCTGATTGAATTATTTATGTAATGTTATCCGTGTTATACTTCAACAACAATGTGAACTTTTAAAAATATCTGTTTGGCCATTAACTTTTAAATGCATCGTTATTCATGAGGAGAGTCTCCTTATGAAAGACCCGTGACTGGCAGATCAACGTGCTTCTGCATTTCTCTCCGATACATTGGGAAATTAAATATGGAGGATTTTATCTTTGACAAAATGATTGACAGGTCAGTTTATGTGACAGGATGCATGCAACTAAGCAATAGAGGGCAACTGTTAAATACGCTATTTTATGACGTGATAGTATGTCCCAAAGCTTGTCTACTCTTCTGCTACACACTCAAAAGTATGTATTTTTCTTCACAAAAAGAGTACATACTTTTAGAGCGTAGTATAAGCAGGTGAACTGAGATGCAGCATTATGTATGCAATGAACAGCCATCAGGGATGTCTAGAATCACTAATGTCGTCACTAGTACTGCTCTTCTTCTACTTCCCTCACTTTTAAGCTTCACTATCGCCACCTACAGTAGTGATATGGCATACAGATCGTATTACATAGGATGCCTTAACTCCTCCTGTTTGTTGTCCTCAGTTTTATAAGCATTTTAATTATAAAAATAAATTATAAGTAAATTTTAGGGTCGGCGGGTAGGTTTATTGTAGTAGGCTATTGTGAGACACAGTCAGACACACTTGGAGAACTTGGCTAGTTTCATAAAACCTCCAAACCACTGGTTTGAAACTAAAGATTCGTAAATGTTTCAAAGTTTCATGAAGCAGTGTTTCGAAACCACCCAACTCAGGTCATTTTGAGTATCGAAGAATGAGATTAAAAGGGAGAAAAAAGGAGCTTCATATCCTTTATAGCTCAGCCTTTTTATGAGGGTTTTGGCTAAACGCAAGCCTCGCGTGCACTCTTAAGGACTAACTTATGATTGCTCTGGCATCACTCATCTAATAATCAAGCTCTACCAGCATTATTAACACTTAAGTTAATAAGAAATGTCAGGTCTCAAAATGAACTGAGATGATAGTAACAGCAACTCATTTTCCTTTGTACACACAAACAGACACTTATTCCCACTTCACATTCAGAGAGTCCAGCCAACACAGCTGAGGCAGGCTCACATATCACTGGCCTTGAAACAGGGGTGAGACGTAGTAGCTCACCCTTCTCTAACTCTTTCCCTCGCTCGTTGTTTTTATAGTGTCAACCTTCCAAGTCCATGTCCATGATGCCACATCATTCTCTTTTCCCACCCCTTAGGTTTGATTTGTTCGCTGATTGAACGAATTATCTCCATGAATTCTCTCCGTGGGAGGTATTGGATGCAATAACAAGCTCCAGGTTCCAGGGGCTGGACCAGAGTTACCATGTCCATGTGTGGACTCAGTTGGGCAACATGTGGACCTGCTCACAATAGTTGGTCCCACTTATTTCTACTGCCAAAGTGATGATAAAAAGATGATAGCACAACAATGGTGGCTGTGAAACAAAATTGAGCTTTTCCTGCCACATTCTTGCCAATTCACAGTTACAAAGTAGAATGACATGAAGCATATGTCTTTTGTTAACCCAGCGACAAGGCCAGAGAAAAATTATAGCAACGCTATGGTAACATCATGACAACAGCAATAGCAAAGAACAAACATGGACAGGACAACATTATGAAAAGGCCATTTCTGTAGATGGTAAATAAGTGACCACAAACAAAATTCCAAATAATTTTAATCAATATTGTCTGTTCCCAAATATGTAACGAAATCTATGTAGTCCATGTTGTACTGCATTTACAGAGGTAGGTTGTTGATCACTTTGTATTTGTATCCGTGGGATTCTCCATTTTATGTGTTTTTATAAACACATTCTTTTACTCTTAAGATTGTAAACTAAAACACTTGGTTTAAATCTGGGATTCCTTCTTCCCTTTGGAGGGCTCGCATGTACAGAGTTTGGCTTTAAGTGGGCTCAGTGGATTCATAAAAAAGAGAAATAAAAGCTTTGATTTAACAAATTTACAACTGAAAAACTGCCACTGTCTTTCCAGGAACTTCTAGGAACTATCAGAGGTCTTTCTCTCTGGCATCCAAACACACGTCCAAACTTTAATCCTTCTCAAGGGAAAAACAACATAGATGTTCTCCATAAGCCTACATGTCTGAAATCTGTCATTTACCATTAATGTACAGACACAACTATATTTTTGAAGTTAAAGTTTTATGCATTCCAAGAAGGTTGGATTTGACTTAAAATGGTATTCCATAACTTTTTCTATTTTTATCTGCAACCTGCTTGGCAACACTCCTCATAAAATTGTTGTACATCAATCATAGGCTGGAAAAGTATTGAACCTACCTGGAGTGGATCTGTTGAAAGGCTCGACAGCAAAGCCATCCAGTTTTACCCACTCTCTCCCTGCAGGAGAAAAGAGCAGAGTGATTACACATATGCATGCACACTAAATATGTACCATATTTGTTATTGGCCGATATTTGAGTCATTAAAATGTACCCTTATCGACTGATATTGGATATTTAATTGAGCGAGATCAATTCCCATATTTTTCCAATTAAAGTCAACTTTGCCACCAACTAACACTTAAATACAGTTAACCTTTAAAATAATGAATTATCATTTTAAACTTAATATTTAGAAAGAAAAAAGTTTTTCATACTTTACATTAAAATGTTGTGATGCCTAAATTCACTTGATTTTTGTATTATTTAGAAAAAATTTCATTGCCTTATCATTCATCCCCAGATGCCACACAGAAGAAAACCATATGAGACCATATCACCCATTTACAGCAATTCCTCTTTTTATAGCCACTGTTTTTGACTGAATTATCAGACAAAAAATAAATATTACACATAAATGTGTACAAATGTAGCATACACTGTAAAAAAAAGTCGGATTAACTTAAAAAAGTAAGTTACCTGTTGCCTTAAATTTAGTTAATTGAAATTAAACTTGAGTTAATACAACAAGGAGATTGGTTAATAAATAGAACTCAAAATATTATGTTATCTGAACTACTAATATCTAAGTTGATTTGACAAAATATAAAAAGTTGTGATAACAAATCATGAAAAATTTTTTACAGTGTATACTGCAATTGAAACAACCAGCTATCCTTAAAACAAGGAGCTGTAACACGATATATGTTACTACTGCTAAAAACATCCTCAGCCAAGAACATTATGATCTGTTTGCAGGATTATTAATGTGCTTTTCTTTTAGGACAGATGGTTTGGGGAAAGTGCTGTGGGACATGCAGCAATATGCCCAGATCCTGTTTGTTGGAGACGGATATGGACATACTGAAAAAATAGTATGTGAAAAAATGTGGCGTGCGTTGGACGAGTGACTGGCTACCACAACACAAGGCTTAATGTCTTGACTCGAGCTCCGGGTTGGATACAAAAACAAGGACTGGCCACATAAATGTTCTATCTTTGGGGATTTCAATCTCACCAGATGCCAACAGTGAATGGAGTTATTTGGAAAACAGAAAAAAACTATACATCCTTACACCCTGCAGTCTACACATGAGTGTGTTTTAGCCATCCAGTCTGGTTTAATATTGTGAAACGAACAAAAAGCATAGAGAGCTTTCAAGTTATAAATACTTCCCTTGTAAAAGCCTTATAATAATGTGTGTTAGAGTCTAACAAGTCTAAATTAATGAGGCAAATAAAACTGTATATTTAGACATTTAATGACATCCATGTATAGTGACCACTAAAATGGTGTGTACACCTCAGCTACAGTTAAAAGTAATGAAAGATTTAAGGCTTGTTGTGCTACAGTATATTTCCTCTGTTTTATAATGTTTAAAATTAGAAATATACAATTAATTAATATACACTACGGTTCAAACTCCTGTTCTTGGGTCAGTAAGATTTTTTTTTAAAAGAAATTAATACTTTTACGCAGCAAGGGTGTATTTAATTGAGAAACAAAAAAGACAATATATTTATAATGTTACAAAATATTTCTTTTTCAAATAAATGCGGTTCTTTGGAACTTTCAACCCTCCAAATAATCCTGAATAAAAAATAAAAAATTAGCAGTATGGTTTTCACCATTGATAATAATAAGAAATGTTTGTTGAGCAGCAAATCAGCATATTAGAATGATTTCAGAAGGATCATGTGACACTGAAGACTGGAATAATAATGCTGAAAATTCAGCTTTTCCATCAACTGAAAAAATTACATTTTAAAATATAAAACAATCATTATTAATTGTAATATTTCGCAATATTACTATATTTCTGTTTAAATAAATTGAGGCTTTGGGAGCATTTGAGCATTTCAATAACCAATGTGTATATAGATCTCTATAGATAATATGGTTAAAAAGTGTTTTAGAAAACTGAGAACAGTTTGATATTTAATATAACAATGCAATGAAATCCATATATTTAGAGGCTACTGTATATCAACAACACTGAGGAATTCCAATTATATTATATTTTAAAGGATAATTCTAACATGCATATGTGTTTTATGCGCTTACTGCACTTTATATATCCATGCACCAAAGTACAACAGTGAAGAGAATAGAGAAACATGCAGATCTCTCTCTACACACAGGCAAACACACACCTCCTGGAGTCTCTGCCCTGTAGACAGGTTTACTCATCCCATCCTTATTCTCTGCACTCATCTTGAGAAAATGCAGGACTCCAGGCTCTAAAACAACACAACATGCACATGAGAGCCTGACATAGTGCTCAAGTACTCAATGTGAGTCTCTAGCTTTTCATTTAAAGAATGATTGATTTACGCTCTCACCTACGTCCTCTAGTAACTCTGACCGTCTGTCCTTGTCCACAGTGACGAAGCGTAGTGACTTCATTGACTTCCCATAGCCTATGCTGTAGCTATCTACAGGCTGTCCGTCCAGCTCGCTGGGTGAATCCCATGTGACCTTCAACCCCTTATCCACCGAGGTCAGCTTCACATTACGTGGCGGCAGTGGCTTAGAACCTGAGAAAGAGAGAGAGAAAGTGTACAGTTGTCTGTCAATAACATTGCAATGCCAGTCTGGCGAGTTTGTTTCTGTAAGATTGCAGTTGCAGGAAAAATAACAATAAACTACAATCCAATATCTTTTAAGCTATTAGACTAAGTAAGGGATATTGTCACAAAATAAACCCCAAAAAGAAGCAGAGAGGTCTTGCAAAGTGGTTTATTTTGCAATTATGCCCAACAGACTGCACATTATTCCACAGCTATGCGGAAATTGCTCTGGAACAATGGTCAGTTATTCAGTTTAGTTGTTATTAAGCAGAAATATTTGACCAATGAAAGCATGTGATTGACCAAGCAGAATCAATTATTGCAGAGGGCCATACAATCTTAAATATAAAAGTTCTTTATTGGCATCTACAGTTCCATGGAATCTTTCAATTGCACAAAAGGTTCTTTATAGTGGTAAAAGGTTCTTCAGATTATTAAAATGTTCTTCACACTAAGAAAAAATATATCTTTTAAGATCGGTTCCCTGAAACGTTCTGTGGGGAGCCCAAAATGGTTCTTCTGGCATCGCTGCAAGAACTCCCTTTTGAAACATTTATTTTAAAGAGTGTATAGGACAACCTAAACGAAATTGTATAAGCTCAGCATGACAAATAGCTTGTGTAGATCTTTTTGTGGGGACTTTTTAAATTAATCTACAACTTGAAGTAGAGCAATGAGGGCTACGCAGCCTTCAAACAAACTGGAAACTCCATCTGAAGTACTAGTGTGCTCAGTCTGTTTTTCTAACCCTGCTCAGAGTTAGAGTGAGCAAATCTCTCATCGCTGTGCCTGTTTACTGTACAACAGCATGACTCTGGCATCAATTGAGAGAGATCAATCTCTATCATTTCTTTAAGCGTACACACGGACATATGCCTCTTGGTCACTGCTTTATAATGTAATATTGGCAATGGAACATCCCTTCACATAATCTGGAACCACATCACACATGTCAATGCAATTACTAAAACTTTTATTTTACCACACACACACACACACACACACACACACACACACACACACACACACACACACACACACACACAACACACACCCACAAACACACACACACACCACACACACACACACACACACACACACACACACACACACACACACACACACACAACACACACACACACACACACACACACACACACACACACACACACACACACACACACACACCACACCCCACAGAAACAACAAACCTCAGTCTGTTACTTGGCCCATATTAAAATTTATGATGTAGGGAGGGTTCACATTTTGATTAAATCAAGACTTGTAAAACATAAGAATTAAATCTTTCTCCAAAAATAAACATTTTATACTGGAGGAAACTAACCATGGCTCATGTTATGGAGTGGACATCACCTAGATCAGTGGTTCTCTTTTTTCCTTCCTTTTTTGTTTTACATTAAAACCCCTGGTAAAACAAAAGACTACATTTTATCTGCTGATGGTCACATAATAATCTTCCCAGCAATAAGGATTTTTTTCTAGTTTAAATTTGCATATTGCCCTGCACATTTTTTGGCCCACCACAAAAGAAAATAATATTTTAAAAAAAATGCTTTAAATGTTCAATTATAGCTGGAAATGTTTTAATCAAGCTTTGTGACAGCTATAAAATTAATAAAATGTTTGTAATTTTTAACCAATTCAAAGACTATCACAATACTCTCGCAATTTTGACAAAACAATTTTGATGTGAGCCAATTGACCGTTCGCAGGCCCCTCCCCCAAAACGGCCATTGTCCAATCACACATCATAGCAACCGTTACTATGTGAGCAGCTCCGTCAAACATTGACTCCAAGCAAGCTGGTGAAGCGGTGCGCCTGGGCGTTTGTAAACCGGACACTAGATACTCCGAGAGATTGTCTGGAGGAGTTGTGTTCTTTTCGTTCCCAAAGCCGAAAACACAACGTGAACGGTGCCTACGATGGATAAAACAGTGTGGATGGCCCCACTCCCAGTTACATGTGTCGAACATGGTTCACTCGCGAACAGCGTGCATGAGACTGACACACTGAGATTAGTCAAAGAAACATGGAGAGAGCAGATCAAGAGGATCCACAAAGGAAGTACGTTTTCTAAAGGGTTGTTGTTAACGTGATATTTTCGGGGGGAAATGAGCAGCAGTCACTAGCAGTGCAGGACATGTAGACTAGCTACAGTTTAGAAGAGTGCACGCTCGCAACGGGGAACGCATCAAGCTTACTTGACAACATCAGTTCATATAACGTAATCAATATCGTAATGAATAGAAATAACCTTAAATGTATGGTTATCTGCATCTTTCCGTCTCTTATTTATAGTTACATAAATATGCAGCGCAAATTATATATTTCTAACTCCAAACAATTAGCGACTGAACCAGCGTATTAAATCTTCTTCAAGGCTGTAATTTACTGGTTGCATTTGAGGTACAGGTCATGGGGTTTCTCAGATTTCGCTTGAGACCGGTATATTAGCCTCAATAGTAGTCATGTCTCCTTCATTGCGTATTTTTATATTTTGAATATATCCCTCCACTGCATACTGTAACCCATTTTGCCTCGATCTGGAGGATATCGCGGAGGTAATTGCTCGAAAAAAGGTCACTGACACGCACGGGTATACCTCTTCCATTCATGGCAATCTGTGGCGCTGGTCGTGTTTGACCATTTGTTTGACGGGCGTAGCAACAATAACTAGGGGGCGTGGCTTTTGCGAACGGTCAATTAAATTTGATCAGTTTGATGACATATTTCCATCAGCAGAATTCGCAAAACAAATCACAGAAAACTAAATGTTTAAATTAAATGGCCTTAAAATCACTTATATACAGTCAACAAATGTAAGATTGTTCGAATGCAAGAACTGGCCCAAAAGAAGAACTGTTTCTTTCCTGAAACTCTTTTACACTGCCTCCGATATTGTTCATTCCTTTATGTGTTTATTAAGAGGCTGAAAGTAAATGCCCTGTGGTCCTGTCAGTTTTGTTAGATTGTTTTTATAATCACTCACGGAAAGACCTGCAGGGCCAGCACCTGCTTTTCTGACATCATTTTCTCAATGAAAGGCATAAACAAACTCTAACAAACATTCACTTGCTTATTATTTTCATTTAGGTGTCTGGATGACATTCAAACAAACGCAAAAGGCATTTAGAGTGTAGCGCTCTTACATACACTTTTCAGCCTGAGCTTTAATATACCCACATGATCCATAAGGAGGGGGGGGGGGGGGGGGGGTCATCTGATGATAGACAATCCTCAAACACCTAAGTGAAAGTTTGAGCGTGGGCATCATGCCAACTACATGCTGGCTTCTTGTATCGCTGCACACTCACTTATCGACAGATTGAGTTCCTAACCCTTCCAGCCTTGCTCACGTCAATCAAAGACTTTCCGCAAATTCCTTGGTGAGAATCTGAGCAAGATTTAATTCCAGTAGCTGGTCGGGGCATGATTTTTCTCTTCCTCTCACTGTCTGGCAGAGCTCTACCTGACAACACAAGCTCAATCTTACCGGAATAACAACAGACGTGATGTTAAAGTGCATGGTTGTGGAAGAAAATCCTGAGACTCATTCTTTCCAATATATTTTTTATCTGTCAAGCAGATGTCTGGAATGGTTTTGAAGCTGCAGTTGGGCACCATTAAGAGATCTAGAATTTTTTTTTTTTGGCTTGAAATCAGGTAAAGCTTTAGTCACTATATCGAAGCAGCTGGTGGCTTTAAGATTTGGTTGTTTTGGATGTTTGTTTTGTTAAAGATGGAGAGGAGAAGAAAAGAGAGGAAGACTGGATAATATGCAGCTGCTGATGGCAGTCACAGGCTGCACTGGGTGACCTCATATAAAGAACATTTCCAAAACACTGAGAAAGAGCAAGTGAGAAAGAAAAGGGCCTGTTGTAACGTGGCAGCTAACACAGCTCAGTAGGACTTAGCTACCACTTTTCTCATCCAAGATTCTTCTGCATTCTCTTCAGAATTCGGTGGGACAGGGAGAGTGAAAGAAAGTCAAAGAGAGGCAGAGAGAAAAAACGTGGCTGAAATTTATTTGAAGAGCTGAAAGCAAAAGAATGTCTAAAACATCTGTGCTTTTACACTCCCTGATGACCTTTTAAAGAGGTTAACTGTTACTTCCTGTCCTGGCTTTAATTTGATCAAACACTTGCTGAGCGCTGCGCTCAGTCCATATCTATCTATCTATCTATCTATCTATCTATCTATCTATCTATCTATCTATCTATCTATCTATCTATCTATCTATCTATCTATCTATCTATCTATGTATCTATCTATCTATCTATCTATCTATCTATCTATCTATCTATCTATCTATCTATCTATCTATCTATCTGTCTGTCTGTCTGTCTATCTGTCTATCTATCTATCTACATTTGAAATGAAGAACAAATCAGGAATCCAATATTATATTTTGATTACATGTGTACATATCATGTGAACAATTTATTTTGATCAGGGGTGAGTTATAACGCCTTCAGTGCAATCAATTAGCTACAGTAGTTAACAAGGATGACCACCGTCAGTCAAAGTAGAAGTTGTACAGTATGCCCAAGTTTTAGTCTCAATTATATATATATATATATATATATATATATATATATATATATATATATATATATATATATTATATATATATATATATATATATATATACCAAACTGTTAAATATTTTGTTAAATAATGTACCCCCCCCCCCAACAAGGAATAATGATCGATTTAAAGTTGAACAGACATAGATGTCATGCCTGCATGCATAATGACCTTTTTTAAAAAACTGATTTATATTGCTACAAAAATTACTGTTCCATAAAAATTAAAAGTAAAGCAAGTAGGCTACACATTTTAAAGTTTGTGCACCTGCCTGAGCCTCAAGTCTCACCCCCTAGAGCTTTTAGTGCTTGGTTTCCACGCACAATATGATCAACTAAACAGAATTCAAACCTGGAGATTCACCAACCGCAGGTGACTAATTCACTAGAGCTATTTGTTATTATAAGTGCTTGTGACATAATAATCTTTACAGTACGATATGACAGGAGCATAAAAGAAAGCCCTGGGAATTATAACAGACAAAAATATAGCCTACTTAACTAATTATACTTTTAAAATAATTCTAAACAATTCTAATAATACACAAAGCTTGATTTTGTGAATTAATATTTAAATAGGCAGAAGCAGATTGACCTACCCGACAGCAGTGGGCTCTGGGTGCAGAGTGTGACCAGGAGACCGAGAAGAGCTCGTGCCCGTGAAGGAGACATTGCAGACAGTGTTTCAGTATTAAGGCGACCCGCAACACTGAGGGAAGAAAGGCTATGGGATGCTCGGATGCTTCGATTCCCGTTCCCACCGTCAGCCTATGCGCTCCTTCCCAGACGTTGTCTCCCTCTTTCGGGGACGAACGGGACTTGGGGCTACCAAAATATTTCCAAGCTATGCAAAGTCTGTGGAAACTTATTGCCTCTGATGTAGAACTCGTTTATCGTGCTGTCTATTTTATAGCGTGTTTACCCAAACCTCATTCTGTGCACGTGGTAATACTTTAATGCAATATTAAGTTTTAGCTATTGTATTTTCATAAATCATTGCATTCATAATTTTCTAACTGAATATCAATTAAAAGACCTCTAAATTCGAGAGCTCTTTAAATTTAAATTCAATTCTAAAAGTAAAGATATTAAAAAATATCTGCATTCTCCACAAATTTTGAACAAAATGATTGCGCATGCGCGCAATTTGGAGAAAGCGGGTAACGATACAAAACGAAGACTTTACAGGCTTTCAGTTTGATTTGGCGGCTTAAGTCCCTCCAATTGCTCAAGACGAAGGGGAAGTATCAGTCAAAATGTTTCCACCAAAAATGAAAAATAGCCTACAGTGAAACAGCAGTTCTGGTTAGCAGAGGTAACCGTTTGTTTTCAGTTTGTTTCAACATCTGTAAATCAGTGGATTTTGTGTATCAGGTTCTGATATAATACACATATTTGTGAGTTTGCTACAAATGAACGTTTGTATCCCTAAACTGTGTAAATTGATAGCCTGCAAAGTTACAGTTGTTTACCATACGATGGATTATGCTAATCAAATCAAGGCTACTTTGATTCCCATCCATTCCCTCATTACCATTACTTATATAGCCTATCTACTGCATATATATATATATATATATATATATATATATATATATATATTTATATATATATATTATTATATATAGGGTGACCATATTTTGTCCTGAAAAAACAGGACACTCGGCCCGGCAAACAGATAGGCCTACTCAAATGATACTCGAAGTTTACTCAAAGAAACCTTATTAATTTCAATACATTTAAAGTAGGTTATGCCTCCTCTGTATGGATAGAAATTTGTTATATTGTTATATGAAAACAGGACATGTCCTGGGAAAACAGGACAGTTGGTCACCCTATATATATATATTATATATATATATATATTTATATATATATATATTATATATTATATATATATATATACACTTTTTTATTGTTGGTGAAAAGCTTGTTGTATGTTATAGACCTATATACATTCTGATTGATTAATCAGCATATTTTAATAATGCTACATTTGCTCGGCAACTTCTGCAAGGCAATGACTTTGAGTCCAAATACATTAAATTATTTAATGTGTCTCAGCCTATATAGCCTACATTTAGGTCATAGGTCAACAATGTATTTTAAATTGTAGCTTGCATGCACTGAGAAGAACAAATAGCTTATGTTCTTGTATAGCATTGTTTTGATCAGATATAGACGTTTATGTCCTGTGAAACTATCTAACTACATAAACTATTTTATCTAACTACTAATAACCAACTTCTAACTAACTACATAACATATATTAAATTACATATACTTATAATTATACAGGAGGCATAATAAAAGCAACAGATTTTTTTATTTTATTTTATTTAATACCATAAATGTAATAGCGGGCCCTGGAGGCAGACTTGTTTGTGGACTTCATCAGGCTGCTATACTGATACGCAGATATGCCATAACCTCTAATTACTTGACAAGAAAAGAGAAGGGAATAATATTAAAAAACAATGACAGGTAGTTTCGCTTGAACATAAATTCTTTATGAGTCTAGAAACTACCCAGCATCTAAATGTAAACATAACTGAACAGAAAAACCCCTAGAGACTGCAGAGCTCCAAGCACAAATAACCCTGAGTAATACAGCAAATAAGACTCCATCACTGGACAGCCATTGTCTCTGACTGTCTCAGGGGACCGTGAGAAAGAGTCAATTAGGTCCATCTGAGGGGATTAAAGGGATAGTTCGCCCAAAAATGAAAATTCTGTCATCAATTACTCACCCTCATGTCGTGCCAAACCCGTAAGACGTACTCGTAACACGAGAATGAACCTCATTGGTTCTTGCGAAAGCTCAAACGTGCTGCGTAACATGAGAATGAACCTCATTGGTTCTTGCGAAAGCTCAAACGTGCTGCGTAACAGGAGAATAAACCTCATTGGTTCTTGCGAAAGCTCAAACGTGCTGCGTAACAGGAGAATAAACCTCATTGGTTCTTGCACGTCAAGCGATCATGCTTTAGCTTCTTTTTATCATAACTGATGTGCAAGTTAATGAATGTTTATTTGTGAAAAAAAAGCCTTAGTTCAGTCTTATCGATCGTGTCTTTTCAGAACCAATTCAGAACTTAACCAATTCAGATTGATTAGTTTTATGATCTCTTTATGAAGTGTTAGTTGCGTAGCTGCCAATAGAGAGTGATAGAAAGCTCTCAGATTGAATCAAAAAGATCTTCATTTGTGTTCTGAAGATGAACGAAAGGTTTGGAACGACATGAGGGTGAGTAATGACAGAATTTTGAACTAACCCTTTAAGAAAGAGAAAAGGAATAAAAAAGTTTTTAGAACTAAAAATTTGAGTAAACTTTTCAAGAGAACATTAAAGTAAGCATAAATCAAAACTTATTTTCTTAATGCATGTTTTATTTACATATGTTTTAAAAAGCCAATCACATTCAGGTCTGCCTCCATTCCAGAATACAGCGCTCTCTTTTCACAATCCAATTAACAGACGAAGAATACAATTTCTTCTTTTTTACTTGTTGGATGAGCAGTTTCAGTCATGAATATAATATATCACAGTATGGAAGTCGTGCACTTCTGTTTCATGTCGACTTTAAATGTTTCATAAGAACATACTGAATATTCATGTTTCACATTATTGGTTCTCACTTAAGATGATTATTTTAATGAAATAGCTGTGGTGGCTCAGTAAAGTACATTGCCTCTGGAGGGTTCTTCTCTTTTACTGCATGACATAATTGACAGGTTGCACAGTGCCAGTCTTATCTTTGTAATTTTCCCTGTGCTTCTGTGACAACTGGGGAAAAGAGAATGACTAATCAGTACGATAAAAGATATCAGCTGAGAACATGATCCACATTAACTTTTTAAGGCTTATTATCTCCTTCTGTCTTTTGAAATCAATGTTGTACTGGGCCCAGTAGGCCAGGTACGATTCTGTTTTGAGTATGTGAGCTCAGGGGCAAACCACCCTTTTTGGAGAGGCTTTTGCTGGAGGCCATTTCGGCAGATTGTATATTTTGGATGTATAGGGTTGTATTGCCAAAAGTCTCCCCATACAGGAATTTTGTACGAATGTGTCCACATTACCTTTCAATTATTCAGCAGTTGCACAATTAGGCCTAGCTGAAATTCACAAGCTGAAATGAACCAGAAGGTCAAAAATGCCAAAGAAACAGACCCTAGGTGACAACCATACTTGTTCATTCAAATTTATTTCAATGAATTGATTCAGTTGGAATATTTAACGTTAAGGGACAGCACGCATTTGTTTATGTTTGAAGAGAAAAATACTCTAAGCAAGGTCCCCGAATGTCAAAACTTAACGTTATCCTTGAAAATCAATTCAAGGGGGGTAAATATTCTTTAAAAAATAATAATTTCTGACACTTCCCTGATCAAAACAAGAAATAGGCTAAGCTGTTTTTACTCCGGCATCAGAGACGATGGGATGTAGGATGTGGTGTTACGAGAGTCCCATTTCCTCTGAAAGTCATGAGTGAATAGACAAGGATACTACGAATATCATCCGATCATAAGCTGCTGAAGTTCAGCAATGCGTCTGACCTGCTAGATAAGTCAACAAATGTTTGCCTGGCAACCATTTTTTCAGTATAGTATTATGCGCTTTTTATCAAGTGAGTTTTACTCTAATTGATAAAGAATATATAAAATGTATGTTGCTGTGTTGCCTCAAATAATAAAAAGCTTGTGAGACGTAGTGGGTTTTTCTGCAAGAATCCGCCCCCTCCCGAGAGTCCGCGGTGTGTGCCTGCCCCCTGCTGGCGTCACGCGTCGTCGCATTGTGCGGAGCAGTGGCGAGGCGCGTCAAAGCAGTGTGAAAGAGTCTCGCAGCGGATCTGACGAGTGTACATGTGTGCGCATTGTAAAGCGAGAGAAAATAAAAGCTCTTTAATTATTAATTAGCTACTCTTTTTATGTTATTGCGGACAGAGGATGCAACCTGTACAACGAGAGGATTTTTTCTCTTTTGATGCAGCGAATAAAAGCAGTTCAGATAATGTTATAAGTTATGCAGCGCTGGTCAAGATAGATCCGCGGTTTTTGTGATGAAACATTTTTATTCTGTTGTAGGCTTTTGATTTTTTTTCTTCATTCCAAGTTGAAATGGCTTTAGTGGTGTACCTAAAGACTGTCACGGAGCTTCGTGGGAAGGGGGACCGAATCGCAAAAGTGACCTTCAGAGGTATAAAAGCAATACTTTTCATTTCCAGTGAATGGGTTTGAATGTGTGCATTTGTACACTAAACATCTTTATATTGTTTTATGTTCTATTTAATGTATATGCCATGCAGAGGTGTGTAACTTGAAATCGTGTGTCTGATAAAAAGTTGTAGAAATCCATGCTATTCATAAGCGCATGTGTTTATCAAAGAATAAGGGCTTTTTAGATGATGAAAACTCCCTATGTTTATAGATAAATCGCAACAATTTCGACTCATACACAAGGTTAGCTTCTTACTTGGTTGTATTTGTGTAACAACTAGATTCTCGTATCAATGCTTAATGTTCACTGCAGTATTGTTTGATACGTTTTTTGATTTCAAGCTGTTCAATGGATAATCATTTTAATAAGCTATAGGGATTATTTTCCAAAATGTTTTTCAAGGTCCCTAGAAGTTTAAGCTCGGAATCTGATAAGAGTGAGCCAAATTAGTGTGTACTCTTGCTGGTTTTGTCTTGGCTTGCCTTGACAATCCATAGTTAAAGGTCATGCAGTGTGGTTCAGAGACTCCTTTCTGGTTTTTCCAGCTGTATTTGTATTTCAGCACCTTGGACAGTTGCTAAGTGTTGATCTGACAGTGACACAATCATTTTCTATTTCATAAAATGTGTGTGTGAGAGAGAAAGGGTGGGAGAAAAATACAGCCAGAGGTGTGTGTTGATACTGCATATAAATGCATTACATACAGATACATTACAGAATCACTTTAGTTAAATGAAGCAGAAATGAGCTAGGACAAACAACATTTTATTGGTAATAAAAACGCGGATGCATGTTTTAAAAGACTAAAAATCTTCCGGTATTAATGGGAATCTTTTTGTCATCTTTACAGAATTTCATTCTGTTTGAAATTACAGTGTGGGTGACACTCTGCTTCAACTTACTCCCAAGTGATTTGATTAAGACACTGCAAGTGATTGAAGCCATTTTGATGTTTTGTCCTGTTTCCACTGTTTTTCCCCTCTTTCTCTGAGGGCGATGACTATTAAGCTCTCCTCCTGCCACCCTTTCCTTCCCTTTCTTTCGGTCTTCCTCTGATCTCAGTGTGCCTGATAGGCTGTCTGGAGCGGAAGGGCTCTACTGAGCTGTGTCCTGTTTCCCTGTGGGTTGCATAACTTAGATTGAGTACCTCTGAGTGGATCTAAGAACAATGACAAATCACAGTGTGATTCCATCGTAGTATCAGAGATAGAAAATGATTCAATGTACAATAATATTGGCTTTCAAACATTATGTGATTTGATTGCTTTAGAATGTGAAAGTCCTTGTAAAGACTATGCATTATTGAACTTACTTTAAGATTGTTCTGTCGGTTTAAAGGGTGCTAATTATTTTTTATTATTTTTTATTGAACCAAACAGAAATGGTTTAATATAATTTTTTTAATATATCTCCCAATCATTGCATTAGGTTCAAATGCAATAATAGGATGTCCTGCCTGTCAACATGTATTCCATACCTCCGCTATCTCACATCATTAGCTTGTTCAGATAGAGTTAGATAGTCACCGAGCGCCATAGACAAACAGTAGCTGCCTTTTACAGTTTCTCTTAGGGCTGAACGATTTTGGAATATAATCTGATTGCAAATTTTTTTTTTTTTTTACCAATATTGCGATTTAATATGCGATTTTTTAAAAGCTCTTTATCTTCTGCATTATTCAACAAAGACAAGCAATTTCTGTTATAAAATCTCATTTCATCATATCGCGATATAATCGCAAATTCAATTAATCGTTCAGCCCTATCCTGAACCAAAACAACGCGCTGCATTCACACCATGTCGTAATTACTGTAATTAAGAGCTGGCAACCCGTGATATTCTACACGGAGCTGTTCACGTCCTCAAAACACATTACTGTGCGCGTCCATGTGTTTTGGTTCATGTTTGCTAAGCCTCTCATAAATTTCCTACACTACCTTTAGGTTTTTGCTTAATTTATGCATGTTACATAACCATTTTTCCCTATCTCCTCGTTATAGTTACCAAGTAAAAGCGTCTTTAAATCTAGGCTGTAAGCCTGTGATACTTTAGTTTTTGCCCTCAGTTCTATTTAATGAGTATAATATACTGTGCAATACATAAAATCTTCCTCATTACGCTTTTTTTAATCAATTCTTGCTTTCCTATATGACTTTGAAATATTCCAAAACATCTGAATTATGTGATCTACAGCACTGTGTATAGAGGTTATAAATGTAACCTGGGGGAAAAGCACTTGTGAACAACAGCAGCCAGATATGAGATTGAGATGAGCTGCTGATTGCTTTTCTGAGACTGAGAGAATTTTGCTGTTACATAATCTCAAATTAATCTTTCTTAATTTTACTCTTCTTAAGCGTTTTTACATGATATTTACCAGCTCAATTGTTCAACAAAGACATGGTATGATTGCATAAAACTGCAATAGCACAACAAAACATAAATGGATTGCATATGTTATAAAAATCGGTGGTTGTGAACCGCAACATACTGAAGAGTATGTTGCATTGTGTTTATTTTAGTGTAAGGCCATAGCTAATGATGATTTATGTATTTACCCTTTTTCAGCATTGAGAACAATCTTTTTCACTTATACTTACACTGTTCTCAATGCTTAAAAAGGGTAAATCATTATTAGTTATGGCCTTACACTAAAATAAACACTCAATATAAGTGTTTGTGTAAGCATGTGTATGAGTGTGTAAGGGTGCAAAACAATATTTGTATTGAGCGTTCATATTTACTCATACACACAAGCACACACTGACAAGAAACAACGAGCTGTATTATTCTTAGATAGAGCCGGACTTTTAAAGCTATGTTGCAGTTTTATGCTATTGGTATGATATTTCTTCTCTGTTGCCAAAACTTGTAAGGGCTGTGAAGACCTGCCTATTATTCATTCCTAATAAAATCCTAATGTTACTTACAACAGGTCTTCAGTGAGTTACACTGAGGGTCTTGATTATGTACATAATTCTGTCATGTAAGGAGATTTGGTACACTCAGAATGAAATCTTACTCTTGAGAGTTCATATACAGTGCCTGCAAAAGATTGTTTTAACTGTTACTTTGTCACAATGTCATAATGGTTTACAATAGTGGCTAAAAGTGATGTCTGGTGGAAAATTGACATCTTCACCCTTGACTGTTGCATGCTGGGGGAATGCCCTACCTCTAACTCAACCCGAGCACCACTTACGGCTAAAGACGCATTTTCATCAACACTTGCTCAATTCATACTAACACTTACTATTCTATTGTATTTATTTTTCCTTTTATTAACAAAAAAAACCTTGGTACATGTACTGCTCTAGACTAACTGGGACTAGTCACATCACTTAAGTATATTGTTTCCCTTTTGTTGGTTTGATTGCCTCAATTGTTCTCATTTGATAGTCGCTTTGGATGAAAGCGTCTGCTGCTAAGTGATTAAATGTTAAATGCAAATTGTGTAGTTGTGCTGGGAGTCAATTGTTTTATTTGTGATAAAGCAATGAAACATGCCAAATTGTCATTAAAAATAAATATCCTCCTGGACATCACTTTTGCCCACTACTGTATGTGTGTAAAATAATTTCTGTTATGTTAGTCTTTTCTAAAGGTCTGACATTGACCTTTAATCTTGTTTATCTCCCTGCAGGTCTCTCCTTCTTCTCTCGGGTGCTGGAAAACTGCGAGGATGAGGCTCGATTCGAGCAGGTCAGTCCCCACCCCACCCCCTGCTATATCACCAGTTTCTACTACTAACTCAAGCAACTTGTGATACATATACTGTATATACGCTACAAATTTGATTTCTCACTCCCCAAGAGAGGATGGGGTGAAGGAATCACACGAGGAATCGAACCGCTCAACCGTGGCCATCACATTTAGCCCCACTGATTCCTATTTTGCACAGACCCTCAGGCAAGCAACATAGCAGTATGAAGTGGCAATAAGCCTGTGGATACACCAGCTAAATTACCATTACGCTAATACAGTTCTTTGAATGATTGCTCTCTTTACTCTAAAATTCCCTGCTACAGGACTCATCCTTACATTTGATAGGTAAAATACACTGAAAAAATAAAAACCTTGGATCAACTTAAAAAAATTGAAGTAATCAATCACACGAAATATTTGACATTGACTCAAAGTAAATAATTTAATTTAGTTTAACCTAAAAAGTTTAAATCCATGCAACCACTTTTTGAAGGTTGATCAAACTAATTATTTTAGGTTGGAACAAACGAATTATTTTAAGTTAGAACACACTAACTAAACTAATATGTATAGGTTAAAGTAAATTAATTATTTTAAGTTAAAACAAACAAATGTTTATAGGTCCGAGTAAATTAATTATTTTAGGTAGTCTCAAATAAAAAAAATAACAGTTGTCATTATTTGAAGTGTATAATAAATCAAATATATATAAAAATGCTTTTAATACACTTGATCAATGACTACTCAGAACACTTTCCTTTAGAACACATTTATATTTATTGTTCAATAAACTGACAACATTGATCATTGGTTTCAAATCTATGAAGATTAACAGTCTGCTTCACACAAAAATACTTGTTACATAATTTCATATCACTTGATAACATACATAAATATTAAATTAGGAAGGTTTGTCCTGACATAATACATTTCACCATAAAACATAATACAATTAAAATGTTATGACAGTATTGTATACCCGTTTCAAATGTAGATGTACCTGAGACAAATCCTGGAACTGCTCCTCAGACAGTGAACAGTGGAACTCCTAAGACACTGACAGAGTTTCTGATACAGAGCTGTAAGCACAGCTATTTTATTTTAGGTTAAGTGTGTATATGAGCACAAAGACGTTATGGCAAAAGCGGTTGCAACCGAGAGGAACTTGACAATTCGATGACAATTTTAATGTCTTTGGGTGGATGGAGAGGATCCTCTTTCCCAGTGATAGATCGCCATGGTTGTCTGCTCCAGTTCTTCAATGTCATTTTCCTGCATAAAAAGAGAAAATAAGTACATTATAGTTACAGAAATCTCCCGATTTCATGATCATAATGTGCCAAGCTCTTATACACTCTAAACTTTCAAAACTTGAATAGGCGCAAATCAAACAAATCAAATGTTTATTACAAGGGGTGTGACTAGATTAAAAGTGATGAGATTTCTTGTCTGGTTAGAAACGGTCTCATGAGATTCACCTGCTGTCACGCGACCTCAAATTATCTCACACAGTAAATAAAACAAATGTATAACTGATAACGTGCACTCACGGAGTGAATTAACTCCACCCAGCTGATGCAACACCAGCGTACGCAAGGGCTGCACGATATTGGGAAAAAATGGCATTACGATATTCTATTTTTCTGCGATATATATTGCGATATTTCACCAGATTAAAGTGAATCGGTTTAAAGGAGTCATTCGTTTGCGAATCGGACGTGTCATTAGTGGACGTGTAGCCAACGGACACGGCACAAGATTTGTGTCAACATAGAAAACATTTCATCACTGGAAAGGTTTTTTCGTTTACTGCAATTGTGGTTTATGTCAGCTGAATGTGCGGATTCGGAACGATTCATAGATAAGGCAATGTTTTTTTAGCGCAATTCACACCTCTTGGTAATTCAGGAGTGAAAATCTCCGAATGCTCCATGTGAAACTTCGGTCTTTCGACCTTTTACCATCGCGTCAAGTGATGTTGATTAATATGCGCGAGGCAGAGAGAACAAGACAGCTCGTGTTTGAAGACGGTGAGGTGCACGCGGCTCACTCTCCCTCTCTCATACATCTTGCTATGTGACTATCGTGGATGTGCACATCGCGATATCGATGCTGAATTGATATATCGTGCAGCCCTAGCGTACGCTGTGATCTAAAAACTAAAATGCTACCTATCTCTGTTTGAGACTGTGAGCTGCAGTTTATCAGAGGTGCTGAAGTTAAAATGCGTTTGGATTTTTGGTGAGATTTCAGCCTGATCAGAAGTGTTTTCTCAAGGGCTGCACAATATTAGGAAATAAACGGCATTGCAATAGGAGGATCTTTTGTGACGTCGTTGTTTATGTTTGTCGCGTTGCATCATGGGAATCGTGTGGCAAGAAACACCGCTAGATACCTGTAATTTGATTGTTTTGCACGTTTGGAGGAGGATTTAGTGAAGAGGGTGGTTCACTCTTGCTGTGTGGTTGATTGTACGGCTCGTTCGGAGCCTGATAAAAAGTTTTTCGAATTCCCTCCGAAAAGGATTGCGAAAAACAAAAGAAATGGTTGCGTGCAATAGGCGATTGTACCTGGACGCTGGATTCCTGCAGCTTCTGATCGAGTTAGTGAGGCTCATTTTGTTCATGGTAAGTCTTAGAGACTATGTATTTATAGAAGATAAAAATAAAATAAAAAAAAACTGAGTCAAATCAACCGAGTCATATGTTTTCGCGTTCTGATTCAGGAGTCCCAGTCTCACACTGAACACAATTGAATTGGTACAACAGTCACTACATTTTCAATAAATAAATAAAGAACACTGATCAATAAAGACTTGCCCGGCTTTGCAGTCGCAGTGAGCAGCAGTGATTATTTCGCCGTTCTCTTTGGCGATCACCCACGGGAGATGCGAATCACGCTGTGACTCGACACGATCACTGCTTTCTGTTTGGCAGAAAAGATCGGCCCAACTTTTCGAGAAACAAAATAATCATAGGCCTCCAGACTTTTGAAAACCTTTAATCTTTCATGAGTGAAGGGTCCAGGGGTTTCTATCAAATAAGAATAAATGTCTCCCCAGCAGATTGGTGCAACACACGGGCGAGTCGGACCAACGTTTTTTGTCATCCCAGATCTCATATGGCTTTGAATAACTTCGATTTTGTCACCAATACAAATTTTGAGCTTCTCTCCAAACCTCCTCCGGTCTTCAGATGTTAAAGTGTTTATATATTGTGGATTTCGCCCGCTATCTCTCTTGAAAGTGCTCGTCGCCCGCTATACTGTTTGTTTTGTTGCCACACAACCACTCACGCATGCGTACAAATGTGTCAACAAAGATCCTCCTATATTTTTCTATTCTGCGATATATATTGCGATATGAAAAAAATACAGGAACAGGAATTCAACTGCGCTATTTGAAAAGAATTTAGCATCGCAAGAAAAACGTGTAGCTAGTTAGATTATTAAAAAGATATTGGATAATTGATGTTAGTTTGACTGTTAGCTAGCAGAGCTAACGTTAGCACGATAACGTTATACTAGCGCGCTGCAATCATGTCTGATGGCAGACAATTGCAAAATAAAAAGCAATCCAACAGCACATTATACAATGTAAACAAAGACATGTTTTCTTGCGGCGGCCTTTATAAAATGAGCTGTGGTAAAAATCTAGTCATGTTATGAACGGAAGTGGAAGTGACTGAAGACTGTGCTCTTCTCCGTTTTTGGTTAATTTCTGTAGCAGAAAGAGCACCACATATATGTCTGGAATATGAAGTGGCGTGTGCATATAGGTGTTGTCATTTGCAAATGGATTCGTTTGGACACCCTTCATTCGGAAGACAGGGAAAAAAAGATTATTTGGTACGTCTGGACGTGGTCTAAGTGTTTACTGCTCAAAATTCAGCATCCAAGATTTCTAGTATTAAAATCTCGTCTTGTGAGCTGAGTTTCTCGTCACACCCCTATTTATTAAATATGGCTAGGAAAACCTAGACTATGACCATGTTAGTCTGTAGGTGTTAAACCTGTGTGAGCAAGTGAGAGAGATGCCCTTACCTGGTATTTTTTGATAAGGTGCTCAACAGGTTTACCGAGGTAGATCATCAGAGATTTGAGGATGCATTCTCTTCTGATGGTGATGCCCACAGTCTGAGTAAAAAACAGTTACTATGAATTAAAATCGAACATAAAAAAAAAAACCTATTCAGCCATGGACACAAATTATCACAAATGCCCTCATGACACTGTAAATAGAACTTACCACAAGCAATGATCACTGGCAGGAACTTCCAAATAGGCTGCACAGCAGGAACACAACTGAAGGCTGCTTCCCTGAAGTTAAAAGAGAAAAAAAGATTAAGTTTGTTAACTACTAACATCATGCACAAATTAAGAATACCCAACATGTAGCATAAACAGATATATAGTTAATTTTATGATTTTAGGAAAGCTGGCTAACATTTTAGTACATTTCTACCATTTCTACCACATGTAAATGTTGTTAACAGTGTAGCAAACATGACAAGCTTGAAATAACTGGGCCTTGTAATATTATGGCTGATAAATACTGAACACAAGATAATTAGGAGTGTACGTTAAATATCACATATGACCTTATGCTATTGACAGCAGAAGTTAACCATCAGTCAAGTTTGCAGCTAAAAAAAACTAGCATTATTTCCCCTCTTCATATATATATATATATATATATATATATATATATATATATATATATATATATATATATATAAATAAATGTCGTTTAGTTTAATATGATATATATTCACTAGCTAGCTTTAAAAAAGAGCCTGCAGAGGAGCTCTTAAAACTAAAAAAGATAGTAATCTCGGCAAATAACATTTTCTAGGCTCTTCGCGCCACTGTTAACCCTTCAAAACACTCAACCAGCAGAACAAATGCATTTGAATTCACGAACATAACATTAGCTGTAACGTTAACCAACTTGCACGTTGTAACTTTAGCTAACCAATGCCCCCACAAAATTAATTTAGAAATGATAGTTTTCATTTATTAGCCAGTTAGCTAGCAACCTGTGACAGCATTAACTAGCTACTCACTCACCCACCCACGACCAAAGGGCGGCTAACGTTAACGTTATAGTTTGAATAAAAAAATGCTAACGTTACTATCTTCTAATTTACATGCTATCAATAATGCTGAAATTACAGCCAGAGTCAAGGCAAGCCAGGTATACTTGGAAAGACAAAGTTTATTGTTTTTACTTACCAGTATTAATGTTGCTCGTAGTTTTTCTGTGTCGCAGGCTCGCAGGGTTCTGTTGAAGTAGCTAGCTATACCTTCACGGCCGCCGCTCGTCGTCGTGCGTGTTCTTCAGGTTCTTCACAGACAGTTCAACTGTGACGGTCCGGACGTTTTTTTTTTTTAATCCTTTATTTAAACAGGCCAGAGAGCGGGATCTCCAACTCAACAATGCGCATGTGCAAATCATGCTTAATGTAATAAAAATGCTCTGATCAAATTAATAAATTTAGTTTAATGTCCCGCTGCCAATTTATATTGTATCAATGCAAAAGAAATGTATTCAACCATGAATATAAACTAAAACGTTTATTTTAAATGAAAAAACTAATAATGTTAAGCCATTTCAATGAGAAAATGCACATTAAACGAACAACAGCAATGTTAGACTTTTTTCAGTGTAGCAGGTAAAGCTTTGTTGCCTTCTCGTTCTTAAATATGACTTCAGATTCTGTTGCAATAAAGAGGTTTTTATTTTACATTGATAATAAGTTGCAGAAGTTATTTTTGAAGTGCCCCTATTATGCTATTTTACAGTAAATCTTCCTAATTTTGTTAACTCCTACAATAGGTTTACATGCATCCAAATTCAAGTTCAAAAAACACTTTTCTCTTTTTTCTCACTGTGTCTGAAATGGCTCGATAAATGATTCAGTCTCTCTAAACCATTGCATCTCAAAGTGTGGAGCACTACAGGGGTGGGAAGGGGATCTGCTGAAAAAAATGGGGAGGGGAGGGAACTTTTGTCCTCTAAACCCCTCCTTTCCGAGAGCATCCTCTGCTCTGATTGGTCAGATGGCTCAGTCTGTTGTGATTGGTCTACCATTCACAGCGTTTGCCGGAATTCAAAGTCCCTTTCAAGGAAAGTCTGTTCACTCTGTGGTCATATTTGCAACACCTCCAACAGCTATTTCGGGCATTCAAGACCAAGTCCTATGGGAATCCTGAAATCTAAAATACTGCTTGCCGAACTCACAATTAAACAATATATTTCAAATCAGCAACAAAATCTGTCATGAATTGTCCATAAATGTTGTTTCATATGCTCAAATAGCATTTATAAAAGCTTATTTTTCAGGCTAGACCAGCCAATGCGCATGTGCAGTCCTAAGCGCGCGTCTCAGAACACTGAGTTCTTCTATTACAACCGCAGCTTCTAATGGCTATTCCGCCATATTGTGTTGCACTTTTCCCTATTTATAAGTAATATAAGTGCACTGTCTTTCTATATATAACATCTTTGATCTGAATTTCAGTGACTTCCTCAGCACAATGATTCAAACTGTAACAATGGCGTCGGTTTTACCATATCAATTCCAGTCTTCGCGACATGTCGACAACACAACATGTTGCAACTTGTTGCTTCTCGGCTACAACTACAGTGTGGGTCAAAGTACTATGTCGACGTTTTTAGTGGGCAGCCAATAAAGACCTATAGGCTGGCATTATGCAAATTTGTTATAAACCTACGTAGATATGTAACGTGGGTGAGCCTGGAATTGCTGACTGGTTTGAGCAGTTCAGAATCATTTCTTTCTTTTAGGAGACAATCACTTTATTTGTCGTGCACTTTGATCTGTAAGAATTTGCAGACCTTTTACATCCACAAACAGCTATATTACATACTGCATGCAAGGTAATAATCAAAAAAGCATAATAGGGGCATTAAAATATACCTGTATATCCTCTTCATGTGTCCTCATAGTTGGCAGAAATTCAATTATGTTTTGTTGTCAGTCGTGATTGGGACTCCCACACTAGTGTCGTCGACGTTTGGAGGGGGTTGTTGATTTTTTGTGTGTGCTGCAAACAGCAAGCGTTACAAAATTGCTCTTTTGAATCTATTTAAAAACTAAGTGCTGTTTCCTTTCTTGTTGATTACATTTTATCTATGTTAATAAGGAAGGTTTCTACTGTATGATACGGAGCAAGAGAATGACTTATATAAGGCAATAAACAAAACAATTATAATTTGGGTTTATCTAAATGTAGAAAAATAAAGTTGATAGTTTTTCTGCTAAGTAGTGACATAATCCGTTTATTTTTATTTTGCTGTCCTTAAATGCCCTATGAACTTTCTGTTTGACCTCCTGCCTTTTTATTTCCTCTCTGTCCCCACTCTTAGTTTTGTGGTAATAGTTTAATCATTACTAGGCTGTTAGAGTGGGTCAGTACACACTTCAAATTGACTTAGCCCACTCGCCACTTATGATTACATCACAGATCTCATACCAAACCCCACAATACAGTTTAAAACTATCTTCACTCCTAGTACTGCACTGTAGGATATGTTCGCTTTCTTTCTGTCGTTCTCTCCCTCCCTCCATCTTCTCTCTTTTTTAATAGCATGTTTGTGTTTGGCACCCGCATTGTCTTTTCAGGTTTGTCAGACAGGCACTATCAGGTTTCATATTCATCAGAAGTAACATGGGTTTTAGTTTACCTAACACTGACATGCACTGAAAGCAGGGCATTATCAGAAAGCGAACACACTTTATTTTGAAGAGACGTTTGTACATTTGCTGTTGATCTTGACAGCATTTATTCAAAGATCAATGACGATCAAAGAGCGCTATAACCGGGCATGTATTCAGACGTGGCGTGTAGAAAAGCACAATTTCTGCATTGTAAAGAGCCAATAAGTGTCTGTATGCCAGATTCTGGTTCATTGCACCTGAACAACATAGAACTCGGAACCGATCCACAAGATGGAAAGTATGTTCAGAACAGCGTTTAGCTAGAAAGTATGCATGTACCTGGGTTAAAGTGATAGTTCACCCAAAAATAAAAATTCTGTCATCATTTTCTCACCCTCATGTCGTTCCAAACCCATAAGACTTTTGTTCATCTTCAAAACACAAACGGAGATATTTTTAATAAAACTTGAGTAATTTCTGTCCCATTAAAAGTACAGAAAGAAATCATTAAAAAATCCATATGAATCAAGCGTTTTAATCCAATCTTCTGAAGAAACATGATTGCTTTATGAGATTTAATATAGGCTAGTATTTTAACTAATTTAGTTGTTCACAAATAAACATTGATCAAAGCAAACAGAGCACATCTATTATGGTGAAAGTGCTCAACTGTGCTTGCTTGATGCAATGTCTTGTTGGAACATAAATCTCTTGTTTCATTAATATCTTTATTTGTGTTTCAAAGTCTTAATTTTTGGGTGAACTGTTCTTTTAAGCAGCACATTTCCCTGCTACTCTCATTCTGACATGTATCCCACCATTTGTTTCCTCACAGCCTTATTATCTCAGAACAATTGAACATTGCATTAACTAGAGCCCTATTACCGGTAAATCAGTTTCCCTCTAAATCTGTTTCCATTTTAATTTTCGGGAATCTATTTGAAAGTTTTAATTAAAAATGTAAACATCAAAAAGCATGTCTAATCAATTGAATTCATAAAACCTTAACAACTTAATAATTAACCACTGCCCTATTGATTCAGTGTTGGATTTTTTGCAGGAGCGTTTGAGGGCTAGAATGACCCCTGACGCTTAAGGTTTTTGTGGCAGAAGAAAAATCTCGATTGTGTGATAGCTATGACGATTAGCCTGGGAAAACCCAGACAACTTCCGGCAAATTTAAATTTGCTCTGCAAGTAAGTCTGGCAACGAGCTCATAGAGAGCCTAAGTCCCTCCCCTTCCGGTCGACCACCATGGGACCTTAATTCGGAAAAATATTGTATGGTAGTCAATGGCGAATGACAACAAATATTTTGATCTCGTTTGAATTGTGCCCTGAATTACACATATGATGTTTATCAATTTAAAAGATACATTTTAAAGTCAAGAAAGTCGCAGTTTGATGTAAAACTGTTGAGGTATAAGACTGAGAAGATACGTAATTACAAAGACTACAAACCCAAAAGGCGCACATTTTCTCTCAATGAATGAAGCTAACTTTACTGTAGCTAAAGTCTGTCATTTTTTCTATATTCTTACGTTATAATCGTAACGTGACGCCGTCATGCCTGAGTGTTTTGTAGCAGACTGCACACACGCGAGCAACGGATCTTGCTCGTTGTTTCACTTCCCGGGAGATGTAGTACATTGAGCGATTTTCACATAAAACTAAATGTTACTCTTCTGTTTTATGACAAACTGCGACTTTCTTGACTTTCATAATTATCTTTTAAATTGACAAACATCATATGTGTAATTCAGGGCACAGTTCAGACGGAATAAAAAGATAACTTGTCTCTCGCCATTGACTACCATACATATTTTTTCCGAAATAAGGTCCCGTGAACCGGAAGCGGAGGGGCGGGACTTAGGCTCTCTATTCAAGCCCATTTCTAATCCGTCGAAATCAAGGCACCAATCAGAAACGCTGGGGCGGGCTTTACACGATGACGACAGCGCAGCGACAATGAATCAATGATTTTGTACATTACAAAGATGTATTCCGCCGTGGAACATCACTCGTTCGAATCAGGTATCATGACTGTTTTAAGCGATTTAAAATTGTCCTTTTCGTTAAAACCAGAGCAAAGAACAACCTTCATATCTAATAAAGATGTTATCGCTGTCTTAACGACTGGATTCGGCAAAAGTCTGATATACCACGTCATCTCCTTCATCGCTCTGATTGGTTTTAGGTCGATCCAATTGCGCCCAGAGGCGTTTGAGCGACATCCGTTGGTGACTCCCCTTTGAAAATGATTTGTCTATGAAGCTTTGCTAGACCATAACTCAGTTACTGGGAATGGTCTGGTATTAACCAGGCTATATGACGATAGTTTTCTTTGAAACAGTTGAAACAGTGATGAAATGCTCATGAAGTGAACTGTCAGAATTGCTTTGGAAATCATAGTGAAGACAGCAGACACTGAAAATACCATAAGCATCAGTTGTGCTTTATTTACTGTGCAGTATACGCAGTAAATGAAACAGCGCTGCTCATTCATTCTGAGACAAACAGAACATTTAGACTTCATACTTCTTTTTACGGTTTAACAATCACTAGTCCATATTTTAATTTGATTAATTGTATGCCCCTACTTTTCATTTATTAATGCCATATTACCTGACATTCCAATTCGTTTAAATGATTAGATTAAACAACTCTGTCCTCTTTTTCGACAATGCGGAAATCATAGGGCTCTACCTTGTTTTCTAACCCTGCTGTGTGCAGCTGAGTACACCTTTCAGGTCTCAGCTGTACTCACACAAATAGACTATTCATTTGAATCAGAATGGACCCACCTATTGTTTATGTATGAGCAATTATTATTTTATCTTCAACAAGCTCACAGTCGCTTGCAAAGACAAAGCTGTACATAATTTAACCGGATACGTCCTGCTCTTAACATACCTGATATAGTGATGCATGTTTCCCCCCACAATCTTTGCTGCCTCATTTTATGTATTATATAAATAACATTTTAAGCACTTCTCAATGCTGTGTATTGTTATGGCTTATTGTTGCAGGGCTGTTGAACACTGCTTTAGGCATGCAGCCTGATGTTGACTGTGATGGACAGACAGGGTTTTAGGTAGACACTTGCTGCAGCTATGTGCAAAATTGCCATCCTTTTACATCAGCTCTGCAGGAGTGCCTATCTTTAAACCATTGATTTGATCTGCAGGAGTCCAGCAAGAAACTTGTTAACAGCTGCTGATGTGAACGTTTGATGCTCACGCTGGTTAAGGCACATCTTGTGGTGGATGAAACTTCAGTGGGAAGAATATATAGATCAGATGTGTACAGATTTCATTACTATTGCTTATATTTAGCATTTTAATATCAAATATTAAAGAAAAAGAGCGATTGATGGAGAAAGACTTTGCTGAAGTCATAGTGACTGGCAATTTCTCTGAGACCTTGTTAACATTTATTATCATGCCGAGGAACATGAACCCCAGGCTTTTCTTAAACAGCTTCGTGTGACGAAACAAAGGGCAATAAAAGTATGTTTAAAGAATGAATACTTTTCCCTGAATCCTTTTTGTTGAAAAAAAAAAATGTGTCTGCAAGTGATTATGACGGTGTTACCACTGCTGCTGTTTGTATAAATGCATGTATACCCATTTAAGGAGGTTTACATGCAAAGACTGACAAACATCGTTTTCCTAAGCCCGATTACTCCCATGCATTTAAGTTCATGTCCATCACAAAACTTCAGCTATGCCTATCACACTGCATCAATGTCTCAGTGAAGAAATAAGAGTTGCTTTCTTATTATGCTGATGGGGAATTGTCTCATCATGACCAGCTGATCTCATTTGATATGATCATTCTCTTCAATGGCTCAATGAAGCACCAAATTGCATCAATCTCTCTCTTTTGTCAGTCTAATCATTCTTTCTGTTCAGCTTTCCAACAGTTTTCAACCATGCCTCACGCTGCCAGAGAATGAAATGTTGACGTTTCACATTAGATGGTTTTTGTTTCCAATGAAAAGGTGACAAATTAGTTTGTTGTTTTAAAAGGTGTAAAGGTTGAACTTATCGAGCTAGAGATCAGACATATGTAAAGCAGTGATTCTCAAATGGTTATGCTTTAGAACCTTTATTTTAGTGGCAAGTACCAAAATAGTGTAAATCCCATGTCATGTAATATGGAGGGTTGGGGAAAGACCTGGCGACCTACCTTTGAAAAAAATCATCGGCAAGAAAATTCATGGCCAGTCTCTCGCACATGGCAAGAGATTGCACATAGAAATCACCAAGTAGGATACGACTGAAAAGTTATGATTTATAAAGAGGCTTTTTTTAAAATATAGTTTGAGTGTTTGGATTCTAAATGTTTTGACAGAAGGACCTAAAGAAGAACCACTGATATATAACAGGTGTGGATTAAGTTAAAGGCACACTATGCAGGAATTCCGTTTTTTGTCAAACAGTGACCCCTAGAGTTGCTGTGGAGTACTTGTATTTAACGTTACTGTCGTAAAAACCACTCACGCAGACCGTCTCTGCCATAGACTGTCTCTGCACTCATGGCCTGATACCCCTTTGAAGCTGTTATATTAAGGTACAAATATTGCATTGTGTGCCTTTAAATTAGAGGTCTAGTTCTAAAATGTGTTTTTGAACTCAACCTGAGCGCTCGTGTCCACTGCAATCAGTGTCATGGATACATAGGCGCGCGCACAGTCTTCACTCTGACACGCTCTTCAATCTATCGCCGTTGCGGAGACTCTCTATTCATTCCGGTGAAATCACAAAATAAAATGCACACAAACGCGCCCCTGCTTGTTTTAGCAGTTACCTTTAAACTTTTACCTTGCCTCAGCCATGGCCAGGAGTCGAGCAGGTGGAAAAATAGTAGCAAAAGCCTTAGCTCCATGAGTATATCAGAGCCTTTGGTCATGTGACGTTCGTAAAGTGATACGTTCTCCAGGCATTCTCCAGGTCACATGACCTGGCCAAAGACGGTGCGCCTTCTCCAAACTTACATAGGCGGTATTTCAAGAGGGCAGCCCCGCTCGGAGCATTGATAGTGTCAAGCGCTGTACATTGGCCTGAGGAATCATTTAAAATAACTCATATGCGTCAACTATTTAGGCAATTAATAGACAATTAAATTAACAAACGTTCTGGTGACTTGTTTCAAATACATTCAAAAACAGGCTTGCATTTTGCATTTAACTAAACTACCTTACAATGCATAATCTCTATACTTGCATACTGCTGTGCTACTGGCTTAAAGTCTCTAGCATTACTGCCCCTGTCTTTATCAATTGTTAAACAAAATACAGACATGTAAATCCATGTCACCATTTATTTTGATGCTTTAGATTTAATGGAAAAGGAAAGGGGAAGATATGAGCTTGTTGTGACTCAGAACTGAGTGAGGTCGCCTAGCGAAATCTGCGGAGGGTGAGATGTTTGAGGTGCTGCAGGAGAAATCACACACTGTGAGGCCATATGGTGCAAGAGGGAAGAGTGAAGAAGTAATAGCCACATTAAATCATCCCAGATTACTGCGGTAAATCAAAACAATCAGTTTTAATAAGCTTAATTAGCTGAAAAGAGTTGGCCGCACACATGGAAATCTGAAATAAGAAGTGCTTTAACTTGTATTAATGTCAGAAAGTGACTTTATGTGGCAGCATGAAACATTACAGAGGTTGGAAGATAGATATGAAGATAAGAGCTGAGAAAAATTTAAAATTACAAGAAACAAGAAAGAAAAAAAGGAAAGATAAGACCAAAGCATACAGCATGTGAGAAAAAGACAGATAAAAATGTAGGAGAGGAGAAGGAAAAAAATGGGAGGGCAATCAAGTGTGAGAAAGAAAATCACTAGCGGGCTTGACTGAGGAGGCTGATTAGAGATGCGGTTTGATGTCAGGACCAGTGCACATTTTGTACCTAATAGAGAGGCATTGATTTCAATGACAGAGTTGAGTGTTCATGCATCTTTCCATTATCTGAATCACAGACAAAAAGAGAGAGAGAAGTGAGGGGGAGGGAGATGTGGCATGTCAGAGCGTGTGATCCTTTGCCATTGAATAATTCACTCTCCGTGCATTTAAATCGTGAGGATGCACTAGTTTCTTAGAGCTGAATTACAAACTCAATTCACCTCAAGTCTTCACCATCAGTGAAGCAGAGCTCATCTATTCACAGCTTATGTAAGAGGGGGACGAGAATAAATTAAATGCAAGTAAGGTAAAACATGACTGAGTTTGCTGATAAAACCAGACTGCACATATTTTTGCAGACATTCGTTCAAAGGAACTGACTCAAGACTTGATTCTCACTGTAGTATCAGACTTTTGGACTCAACTGTACCATCATTTGTACCTTCATCTATTAAATGCTGGACTCTGATTTGTCGATCACAGTAACGCTGTGTATCAGACCGCTCTATATTACTTTCATGTCTCTCATATCACACTGCAGACTCACTCTTGATTCATACAAACAGAACTGTCGCCATTGATTGTAGTGGAAATTTAAAAACTAAGTAAAAAGTGAAACTTTAATACTGTTTCAGTGTTTGTCTTGTCGCTATAGGCTGATTGTTTTGTACATTGTAATGGACTTTTCTTAGTAGGAGCTTTAAGAATTGTTGTGGAGCTAACTGTACAGTGTCCTTTATATAAACATATAAATACATATTAATATTTATTATAAATATTTGGGTTTCAAAACCTGTAAAAAAATGCTTTCATGACATGTTTCTTTGGTTTATGAGAGTCCGTAGTGCATCCTAGAGAAAAAAATAGAGCAAAAGAAGAGGATAAATTGAGAACAGGCTCTATTTATCTAGTTATCTGCAGTGAAATAGAGTCAACAAGACACTGAGTGAATCTGTAATGTCACAGCTCTCTGGGTTTAAACCTCAAGACGAGATAAGTCTTTTTTCATGGGCAGACGCCTGTATTTCAGTCATTTCTTTCGAATATGCACTTTTTTTGCTATTAAAAAACAGGTTCTTTAAAAGTTATTATTATACTCTTTGTTAAAAATGTATTTAATTAAGTTTTTATTAAATATTGTTTTCCCTGTTTTAACCATGCATCTAACAAAATGTGGTGAAGCTTATGTTTTGATAATGAGTGCACGAGCCATGCTATTTTTGTCCAATTAATTTTTATTTCCGTGGTTAATTAGTCATGGTGAGGAACTGTGAACTGGCGGTACGTCTTTGTGTTGATGAATTCAGCCTTCTTACAAATGCTATTACAAGAATAACTCTAAACTGACTAGAATTTTTTCAAAGTTTATAATCAGCAGCCGTATCATCTGCAAAGATAATTTGATCCTCATCTGATCTGCATCTATGGGCACAGTCACTGTAATTCTTTCTAATCTGTTCTCTAGATAGCCAGCAGCATTTGTAAGAGTGTAATTAATTATTGTAAAGCCAGGGTATGTTGCAACTTGTCACAGGTTCTTGTAATAATATTATCCGTAATTATTTGCGGCAAACAGAATTATGCACAGTTATTTACATGTTCACACAATATTCTGGTTTTTCATTTATAGGGATGCACAATATATTAAGATGCTGGCCTTTTACCAACGAGACAATATTTTCATGTTATGGCCGTCTATAACTGTTATAATTCTTCTGATGTTAAAATTCTATACTATTTTGTCTGAGAAAATGAAAAGGAAAAAAAACTCTAAAAACTACAAATGCTACAAGTGGATTTAGGCATCACAACATAAAGATTGATAAAGATAACATTTAACAGCAATAAATAATCAAAGGCGATAACTGACCTACAATATATTTTGTGGATCTCTGTTCATTTATAATTCATAAGCAATAACCCTCCATCAGACAATTTTAAACACCTCACAAAATGCTTTTGGTTCTCAATGTTATTGTTGCGTGATAATGGTTGTGATTTTTAGAAGTATATGACTTTATGCAGGTTGTATCCATCCGAGTGACTTCCAATAGTTGTCTGTTTTATTTTTTCATTTATCCACAGGGAGCATAAGCATGTTAAAGAAATGAATCCTACCTTTATTTTTCTTATTCTTCCCCATATTCTCTATACCTCTCACCTCAAGCTTTCTAATAAACGTACTAAAGGTTAATGTACACGAGGGATTGTAGAGACGAGTGAGTTTAAAATAAGCCCTCACTGCCAGTTAATTCTTTCTCTCTAATGAGCAACTCTCCTCTTGTTTATTCTTCCTCATATTTTGCACCATCCGTGGGAGTGAATATAGATTCTGCACTGGAGCTCAGGGATTTGAGGGGAAAATCCTCACTCCGCTTGACTGGACTTTACCCCGTGGGTATTTGTCTCAGTCCGTGAAGACAAGCAAAGCACACAATTCCTGCAGTATACTCCATCAGTGACTCCTCTCTGTAGGTTTAGCATATAGACCTGTGCTGAGGTTTGCGCAGCTGCTCGAGTGCAAATAGAGCTGGTTTGAGACATCTAGTATCTCACATAGACCCTCTTTTCAGCCTCTTGTGTTCAACGACTTCACAATTTCAAAAAATACATGGCATGTGACACTTTTTGAGACCCTCCCGCGTTCCCGTTTTTTCCCTTTTGTATTATTAAATGTTCAGATGTTCTATGCAGCATCGTCTCTCCGCTCTAGTGAGAATCACCTCTCTCATCGCATTAACTGCTCATACTGTGATGAAAAACCATAACATTCAAATAGACAAATGATCCTAATGTGTTTGGAATATAAGACCGTAGGTTTATAACAGCATCCAATAACAATAACAGCATCCCATCCTCAACAATCAAGCTCAACATGTTTTATCCCATTAAGTTTCACTAGATTCTTAAATATGTTATTTCCTTGTATAAGCCTCATTTACGTAGCACAATGACAAGCTCAATTTCCCATTTTTTATATATATTTTGTTTGTGTTTATATGTAAAGCTGTAAATAGCTCTTCTTTTTACAGGATATTATTGAGGTTAAATGTACATATAGTGCAATTTCATCCACATGGAGCTGTCTAGACCAGGAGTTCAATTTTTAAAATAATGATTCCCCAATCTGCCCTGATACATCTAATTATTTAAGCATACTGATGAATTTAGTGCCCTTATTTTTTTTGTATTTAGTTTCCTATAATCATTTTGTTCCCCTCAACTCTTTTATATAGGCTTGCCTTACTGCATCTTTGTTTACTGCAGACTTGTATATCATTTTTTTTAAAGAAATTAAGTACTTTATTCAGCAAGGTGAGAGTGAAGATATTTATAGTGATACAAAAAATCTGAGCTGTATAATAATTTTTAACATTGATAATAATAAGAAATGTATTCTTGAGCAGCAAGTCACCATATTAGAATGATTTCTGCAGGTTCATGTGACACTGAAGACTGGAGTAATGACAGGACTTTACAGTACAGTAATTTAATGTTGTCAGTTTAAAGGATAATTCCGGTATTTAGCACTTTGAGTCTATTTTCTAGTTTGTTTTGGATGAACTAGAGTGGTGGACACAGAAATTTTGACGATGGTTCCCGTCTCTACTTTTTGACTATTTTAGAATCGCCTCTGACCACTTCAGAGTGGCTGTCTATGGGCATGCACAAACATGTCCTTAAAACAACACTTAACGTTCGTTTTCAAAACTGTGCAACTCACCGAGTGGTTAGTGGTGTTCGTTGATGTTCCAAAACAAGTAGCGTAGCGAAATACAGTTTCTGTCGTGTTTTATTGCACAAGTCCTCTAACAGAAATCATGCGATTTTACAAAATGCCAAATAAAACACGACAGAAACTGTATTTCGCTACGCTACTTGTTTTGGAACATCAACGAACACCACTAACCACTGAAACATTAAGCCAATGTTTTAAGGACATGTTTTTGCATGCTCATAGACAGCCACTCTGAAGCGGTCAGAGGCGATTCTAAAATAGTCAAAAAGTCGAGACGGGAACCATCGTCAAAATTTCTGTGTCCACCACTCTAGTTCATCCAAAACTAACTAGAAAATAGACTCAAAGTGCTAAATACCAGAATTATCCTTTACGTTAGTGATATTAAATAAATAAAACCAGCTCATTTAGATGAACCAAAGTTTTAGGTTACCTGACAAAACCTTTTTAAATGGTAATTATAGCAGTGATTCTCTATTTTGGCTTCCAACATTAAACATAGATGGCAACAGTTAGGGAGACAAATTATCGCCTGGCAAATTTTAGCAAACTGCTCTCAATCAAGGCGCAATGTTTTGTTTCTGCAATTACATGTGTCAAAAAGTGTGATGGAGTGAAGACATACCTATTATCCATATGCTTTGTTTGCACTGCATTTGGAGAAGAGAAACACACCTCTGATGCGATTTTAATAACAATTAACAACTATGTGTTCAGTTCAGTTCTGTAGACATGTTGTTATTTTAACATTCTATTTTATTTTAACATGTTGAATTTAGAATTTTTCTTAATATGCTTGTTAAATGTTGCTGTCACTCCTGTAAATAACCAAACTTTTGTTCAAGACTGTATGAAAGCAACACTATGTAACATTGTTTACCTCAAAATAATGTTTCCAAAATCTTATCAGTGGTTCATCAAGTCGTAACAGAGTGAAAGGCACGTCTGCCATAGCCTGACGGGGTCTGTGTCGCTTTTACTGGCACTATGTAACTTCGGGGTTCGGGTAGGAACCCGACCACAAAAAGAACTACAAAATTCGACTGCTTTACGTCAAGCGCTACGATAGTCATTATTTAGTTTTTCTTCGTCTCTGATGTCGCAATATATCATCCTTTCATGAAATCATGTAACATACTCTACCTTGTCGTGGACATCGTTCATTCTAAAGCCGGTGCTGGATAAACAGCGAGCGTGCGTGCGACGGTAGGCTAAATTATTTACGACAGCGGTAATGGACAATTTCGTTTCCAACCAGTAGGGCGACCGAAGAGGAAAAGTTACTTGGTGTTACTTTAAACAGAAGTGACAGCCTTACTTACCTGCACGTGGCCTCAGTGACTTTTTAACCACACATCAGCAAATCTCATTCCCCTAGCCAGTGCATCCTAGCCAGTCTCAGCTCTGCGCTGATTGATTTGGCAAGAAACATTGTGGTCTCACAGCCTTGCAGTGGAGTACCGCTGTTCTCCATAATCGCAGTGAAACAGAACGCCTCAGAAGCCCTCAGGCCAGCCCGTTTGTCTGTATAGATCAGTGTGCCAGATGGGAGTCCATGTTCTGGGATCATGAGCAAGCTAATGCATCATCCCACTGTTTAGAGCCCTAGCACCAGAAAAGACTCCTGCAGTGTCATAGATTGCAAGTTTTTAGTTTAAAAGGCAATGCAAGTGGGTCGTTCTTCTGTATCCTATATAATATTCACACTGAAATCCCTGGTAAAGTTTGGCATGTTAATGGCAAGTAAACAGGCTGACCTTAGTGTATTTAGATTGAGACTAGTGTAGTTTAATCTTTGGTTGTAATAGAGAAAATGGGCACATTTAGTAATAGTAAAGGACTGCTTTAATGATGTGCAAATTATCAAATCTGTTTCTAATTCTGTTCCATATATTACTATTTTTTTGTAATTGCAACTTTATATCTCACAATGTGACTGTGTAATTTTAAACTTCATCTCACAATTACATTTTTAATGCTTTATTCGGAAGCATAAATGGGCTTCCATATAGATCACCATATATATCGACCTTATCAATAACTTTCACTAGTTTTATCTGTGCTCATATGAAAATCTAATTGTGCGGTGTTGTACTAGAGCTATTTTTGTTATGGACCCAATATACTGTAGTGTTAATAAGTATGGAATTGTTCCGTTTAAACAGATTGAACATATTGATTTTTGGCTTTGTTTGGTTTGTTTTCCAGGCATTTCGATGGCCAATTGGGAGTCAAGTGGATGGGGACGAGATGCTGGAGATCCAAGTGTTTAATTACAGCAAAGTCTTTACTAACAGGTATTATCATTCAATACATTTGCTGTGTGACTTCAGATCAGCTCAAAAAAGATTGCAGCTTATTAATATACAGTACTTGCTTCTGAATATAGTATTTATTGACTGACATCTCTATAGATTCAAGAGGCTATAATCAGAAAATACATTATAATCAATACACATACAAAGATTATTGCAGTCTAAAATAAATCTATACAAGATATTGAGCGGAACAAGGCTATAAACAAAGCCTAAATACATTTCCATTTAGTTTAAAGGGGGGGTGAAACACTCAGTTTCAGTCAATCTCATGTTAATCTTGAGTACCTCAAGAGTAGTATTGCATCCTTCATATCTCCAAGAAGTATTTAGTTTTATTATATTTATAAAAGAAAGATAGGCTGTACCGAGTCTTTCCGGAAAAACCCGAGCGGGTGGAGGTGTGCCGTGTGGGCGGGAGCGCGCGAAGCTTTTGCGTGTGTTGTAAACAGACAGACTCGTGGTTTATGAGGACATGATTTATTTTTACAATAAACAAACTGACACCTACAGTGGCCAGCTAAACAAATGTATTTAAACACACACACACACACACACACACACACACACACACACACACACACACACACACACACACACCACACACACACACACACACACACACACACACACACACACACACACACACACACACACACACACACACACACACACACCACACACACACACACACACACACACCATACATCGCATGCTCCATAGATACATTAACTGTACGTGATCATGTTGTTTACTTGCTGTGCTTAGCTTACACGCCGATAGTTAACAACTCACAGACATTTGAAGCAGTTTTACTCACCGCCTGCGGTTCCAACGCACGACCGTGAACCTTTATCGTTGGGATTAGGCGATCTGCAAATCCGGCGTCGAACTGGGCCTTGTTTATAAAACTATTACCGTCGAAATGAAGGGAACAAAAGAGGAAACTTGCACAACTCCGTTGCTGCTCTGGAAAAACAAAATCCATCCACAAGTCCCTTAACGCTGGGTTCTTTGGAAATTTGTGCAGTGTTGTCTTGCCCTGGCAACCAAAAACACACTTTTTTGTGCCATTTTTTTTATTGCAGCGCAGCCGAGCCCAGCGCTCTGATGGCATCGGCGTACTCTCGCACGCACTAGGGTACACAGATGCGCACGCGCCCTTCCGGGAGAAGTGCCCTTAAGACCCGTATAAGGAAATTCCGACGCCTCTGACGTAACACACGCCCGTATTCGAAAAAAACGTTCCGAAACTTGTGACAAACCGGAAGGAGTATTTTTGGAACAGAAATACTCCATCAAACTTACAACTTCATTTTTGAAACTTTGTCCATGTTTAGCATGGGAATCCAACTCTTTAACAGTGTAAAAAACTCACTATGCATGAAACAGCATTTCACCCCCCCTTTAAGTAATTAACATTCATGGCTTCAACCTATAGGTCTCCAAACAAACTCCAGCAACAAAGCATTGGCTATTTAAATGTTCTCTTAGACAAACTAAGGCTTGTTTGTTTAGCAATAAGTCTTTGTTATTTCCATCGGACCATACAGGACCTCGTAACTCGTACATTTTCTTTGTGATGCTGATTTTCATAATATGTTGTATTGACAGTCCAGTAAATGTGTAGATCATTTGAGTTGCACATGATAACAGGAGGGGTGGGATCTATCTATCTATCTATCTATCTATCTATCTATCTATCTATCTATCTATCTATCTATCTATCTATCTATCTATCTATCTATCTATCTATCTATCTATCTATCTATCTATCTATCTATCTATCTATCTATCTATCTATCTATCCTTTAGTAGACTGGTAGTTATTGACATTAATTATTGAATTACAGCCAATTCTAATTTACACTCATTCCCGAGATATGAATGAGAGAGCAGCCACAGAATAGAGGTTCGCCTATGAGTTTCGGTTATAGTATTTTCTAGAAACTAGTTGATTGGATGCAGTGCAGTTTTTTTTCCTGTTCATGTACCTGTCAGTATTTCTCCCACTACTCTGAATGAGTGCTGTGGTGTTTTCTATATACTGTATTCCTCCTGAGGCGGTGGATAGGCTGACAATCTTTACTAGCTGTTCTCCACTGAATGACGTGCAGATGCTGTGGCCTGACACAAGAAGTGTGACACTTCTGCTGATGCAGACGTCAGTGTGAGTTGGCGTGTGCAATATGGTTATCTTGGTCTGGCTACATCAACGTGACTTAGTAAATAAGCAGCTGTCTTGAGCACAAGTAGCTCAATCGATCATGACTATTAAGTTAATTTAATTGTAGTATAATCAATGGTCAGCACTTTGTTTTGTTATCATAGGCATTGTTTAGAGTTGACAGTGACACCTGTGAATAGATCACAATGTATAAGAAGAGCATCTGCTGAATAATTCACATGCCCCTGTGACATATGTTAACCGCGCCACTCATTATCTATTTGTTTTTTATTTACAGATGTAATTTCTATCCATCATATGCATTACGTAGCTGACCTGATCGTGATCTATGCGAACTCAGTAGGTCGGGACAAAACACCAGGTGTGAGACCGTTGTGTACACGCAACAGAGCGATGTGTAGCTCAGAAACTCTATCTTCCTTACGACAGACATTAAGGTTAGGTGAACATTTCCTAGCGTTGGGAAGATCAGGCAGTAATTGAGAACTAATGGTGATTCATTCAACACTGCTGTTGTTGTTTCATGACCAACTGACCAGCAGGTGGTGACGTTGTAGATGGCTGCTAGCATTAATAGGATCCCATCCTGCAAATAAAGACCATATGAGAAGAAATCAAATAGATAATAAATAGTTTGGGTATCTGTAAAGAAAAAGAAATTGATACTTTTATTCAGCAAGGACACATAAAATTGATCAATCATGACAGTAAAGACAGTTATACTGTTAGAAATAAATGCTGTTCTTTTTAACTTTTTATTTTTATTCATTAAAGAATCCTGAAAAAAAGGTATCATGTTTGTGATACATGAGCACCAAATCAGCATATTAAAATTATTTCTGAAGGATCATGTGACACTGAAGACTGCAGCAATGGCTGTTGAAAATTCAACTTTTCCATCACATGGATAAAAAAAAGAAAGTTAGTAAACAGTTATTTTAAACTGTAATCATATTTCACAAAATTTTTGATCAAGTAATGCAATCTTGGTGAGCATAAGAGACTTCTTTCCGAAAACATATATGTGTTTTAAACAGTCACTGTGTTTTAAAAAGTATTGGTAGTTTGGTTTAGAAATATTTGTTATGTAATGTTTTATGTCAGTGAATGTATGTCAGGAATTGGGGTGCGATTTCATGCATTTAATGAGTAAAATCACTAGAAGCCAGAGAGTACTGCAGCTCTATAACAGGATCCGTCACTGATAACTGCAGAGAATGTGCAGAGGATCCTTAAATTCCAGCTCAGAATTCCAACACAGCCATTCATTATATTACTCACTAACGAAATGAGAACTCCTGCCATTTCTTCTATTTCCCCCCCCATTCTCAACAGAAGAAATGCTCATTGTCCCCCTTGATTTATATGGTGGTTATAGTCTTCACAGTAACAGTACATTTTAAGGATTTAAAAAAAAGTTTAGTAGTATAAATAAGTCAGAAATACTTACAATTATCATTTAGGACATCTGATCTCATCTGAAATCAACTTGAATGTATCATAAGATCAATTCTAAATTGGTATCAGTAGAAAATTCATGGAAAAGCAAGATGGGATTAATTGTTGTGAATTTTCTGGTTCTGACCTCTCCAAAAAAAGAGAATGTACTTGACAAGGCAGGACACAGTAAATTATGGAGCAGATGAAAGTCAATTGTCTGTTGTTTGTTCAGAGGATCAATAATGTATGTGGGGTCTTTAGAAAAGTTGATCGAGAGCCAGAACCTGATCCAGGATCAGTGAATTATTCACCCGTGGATGCATGCAGTTCATAGACAGTCACAAAGCCATCATTTCACCACTGAACTGGTCGCATATCAATCACAATGGTCGCTTTTCCTTTATCGAGTCCCTCTGGATGAACAATGGTGCTGACTGAGTGTGTCATTTCACATCCGAATACAGCTGTAGCTCAGAGGCAGGTGCTAAAACTGTTAGCGGTTAGAATGGCTTGATGTGTTTTATCATCAAATTTACTGCCTACATGGATAGACCCGCCTGTCTTTCTCTTAGACAGTGATGGAGTAAAAGAGAGTGTGTGTAAGCTAACTACATGTGGCATTTAATTGGTCAGTCCAGAGTTCCTGATTGCTTTTGTTCACTGCCTGTCACTTTTCATATGGAGAGTTGAGTTAACAAGCAGAAAAAAGACGCATTCCTATCTCACATGTGTTTGTTGATCTTCTTGTGTCTAGATTTGTGAGTCTGTATTCCTCTAAACTCAAAACAGACATTGTGGTTACATAAAAAGCATGTGTTTGTGTCCCTAGGAGTGATTGCAGAAATTAAAGGAGTAGTTCACTTTTAAAATGAAAATTCTGTCATCATATACTCACCCTCATGTTGTTTCAAACCTGTATGAATTTTTTTCTTCTGCTGAACAGAAAGGAAGATATTTAGAAGAATGTCAGTAACCAGGCAGTTTCTGGTTCCCATTGACTTCCATAGTAGGAAAAAAAATATACTATGCAAGTCAATGGGAACCAGAAACTGCCTGGTTGACATTCTTCTAAATATCTTCCTTTCTGTTCAGCAGAAGAAAGAAATTCATACAGGTTTGAAACAACATGAAGGTGAGTATATGATGACAGAATTTTCATTTTAAAAGTGAACTACTCCTTTAAACTGCCTTTTTTGATAGGAAATGTGTAAATGATTCACAGAGGGGACAGTATTCAGATAGGCCTATGCATATGTTGAATAGTGATTAAACAAAAAAAAAGTGTATTTTAATAATGTTATTTTTGAACAATATTGAACAATTCACTAGTACTTTTAAGATTTTTCTTCAAGATTATACATTTTCTTTAATTTAGTTAAAGATGCACTCAGTATGTTTTTCCTAACAAACAAAATATATAATGCTTTTGAAAAATCATGTAAACCCACGACATTTTAGTAGTCTAATAAAAACCGTTTTGTTGAAATCACACGACCAACTGAACACTATTATCAGACACTTTCACCCACAGAATTACACTACTGTTTGGGGTCAGTAAGATTTTTTAGTTTTTTAAAGAAATTAATACTTTTTTATTTAGCAAGGACAGAATATAATCACAGTAAAGACTTTTACATTGTTTCAAATAAATGCTCATTTCTTTGAACCTTTTTTTTAAAAAAAAAAATCTGTTCATTGTTGGTTTCTACAAAATGATTAAGCTGCAGAACCATTTTCATCTGTGAATATAGTGAGAAATGTTTCTTGAGGAGCAAATCAGCATATGAGAATGATTTCTGAAGGATCACGTGACACTGAAGACTGGAATAATGATGCTGACTGGTGAAAATTCAGCTTTTGCCATGACATAAATAAATGACATTTTAAAATAGATTTAAATAGAAAACAGTTACTTTAAATGTAATACTATTTCACAAAATTACTGTATTTTTTATCAAATGAATGCAGCCTTAGTGAGCATTAGAGACTTCTTTCAAAAACATGTAAACAATCGTACCGATAATGGCTGACTGCTAATAGCACTAGTAGTAAGTGTAAAAATGATCAAAACAATTATAACAATTATAACAGTTGTAAAGACTTCTCTATCTTCGCAATTCATGATATTCGTCTCAGCTGTGCATGCAAAAAAAAAAAAAAAAAATCATGTACTGAGTCACATATGTGTGTGTGTGTGTGTGTGTGTGTGTGTGTGTCTGTGTGTCTGTGTGTCTGTGTGTCTGTGTCTGTGTCTGATAACAGTGTTGGTATTTTTCACATGCTCTTTGTAGCTGTCGCAGTGTATCACCCTTACAAGCTCAGTGCACATCGGGTCAGAAGTGTTAGATCATTATTTAACACAACTGTCTGACTGAACTTTTTCTATTTGCAGGTTAATTGGCACTTTCCGCATGGTTCTACAGAAGGTGGTGGAGGAGGGTCACTTGGAGGTGTCTGACACTCTTATTGACGACAATAACACAGCCATACGGGTGAGACATGAGGATTGCAGAAAGTGCATGTGCATGGTTTTCTTCTGGTCTGACAGATGAGAAATGCTCTTTTTTTAATATAACACACCCACTCACAAAAACATCCATTCACATATTTCACCAGAGGGTCTAGCTTTGCACAACTTGCTCAAAACCATCGTTGTCATGGTTACATGTTTACTCAGAGGCTATAAGGTACTATACCATTTTATTTATCTCTCTCTATTTTGCTCACTCTGATATCCACCATCATGTGCAGGTTGATTTCTATAGGGGTCCTGCTTATCCCTATGTGTCAGAATAGCAGCTCGATAATAAAGGAAATGTATCGTGTAGCTTTAATATTAAACTTATTTTCTCCGTTAAGCTTCCTTTGACTCTTGCTAATCTTATCACTTAAGATCTTACCAGTTTGATTATTGCTCCTTTAAAACATTTTTGAACAACACAGAAAGAGTTATTGTTAAAATGTCAAAGCTGTTAAGCAACACAATGCATGGTTATCACTGGCTGGTTCTTGGTCATGTTTTATCTTGCTTAGGGCTATGCAGTCATTCATTCGTTTTCCAAGACACTGAATAAAAGCCCCCTCAAATTTTGTCAAAGTATAAATTAAACCATTGTTGCTAGAAAAACAGAAAACTTTCCAAAAAATGAGCCATGAACATGCATGTTTTATTGGATATATTACCAAGAGAAGTAAGTCTAAACTTGTCACACAGTATTGAGTGACGATATGTCAGATGTTTCTCCTCCACTTCTACCCATTTCATCCTTGACCCAGTGCAATTCTGACATGATTGTAATGTTTGTTAAGCAACTTTTATTTTATGAAAAAGTGAAATCATACTACGTGCTTTCATGCAACTTAGTCTTTGATTGTCCACTTGTACTTACACTGTGCAAAAACTGCAAACCACTGTTTCTTTTTTGTTATTGTTATTGAAATGAGACCTCAGCAAAGCTTGAAATGTGTGTTGTTTAATTAAAGCAGGGGGTTATATCTAAGTAAAGCTGTACCAGGGCTCAGGTTCTCCCTTTTGTATGACATGTACCCCTGGGAGAAGTGACCATCAGGCAGTTGACAGAGATAAGTTGGACTGAGGCTAAATTGTTCCTTGTTCCTTTTAATGAGTTAGTAAACATGAGAAGGAAAGGGTAACTGATGCTGACAGACTGCCACATTGGTTTGCTAGCATGACCCTAACCTTAGCACTTAACTCTAACACCTAACCTGAACCTTATTGTTCGACCTCTCTGCAGCTTAACCGTTGTGTCTGGGCTAGACAAGTGTCTTTATTGCTTGTGAAACCTGAGTGTTTGTTATGTATTCTTATTAAAAAGTCAATTTCGTTTTTTGTTCAGAAGCCTACTTGAAAGAACATGCACAAAAAGACAATCATATTTATGCTATATATTATTCAGTAGTCCACTTGAAAAAGATAGACATGCCTTGTATAATTCAAAATTTTACTAGGATTATTAATGTGACATACTGTATAATTCATTTTCAGTTGTTTTGTTGTTGTATTTCAGACAAATATTTCCATAGAGATCAAATATCAGACCATGGACGGGAGTGTGAAGGTGTGGAGCGATGGTGAATTCCTTGATATTCCAGATGACTGTGATGGAACCTTTCAATTTGAGACGGACAGTTTATTATCTGGACGCAGCCTGAGCTCCGGGACGTCACCTGGACGATCTATTCACGGCATTCCCACATTCCGCAAGTGAGTGTGTCTTCTTTCAGCGGATCACTGTTAACACAATCACCCTCATCATCATCACCCTCGGTATATAGTGGCTTATATTGCACAGATAACTCTGTGATGAAGAAGATAGTGAGGAGGAAATTCGATTAAGCATTCTTGCATATTTATTATTGTATTTGACATGTCAAGTCAAGAGAGTTTTAATGGCATTCCTCTGTATATACAATGGAGCAAATGTCTTGCCTCACAGGACCACAGTGCTATATAAACATATATGTATATTATATACATTTTTGCTGAGTAATGAATACATGGACAAGTTAAATGTGTGGGATGTATTGATTTCCTCTAAGCCTTTCAGTCTCCACAGGGTCTTCAATCCATAAATTATAACCATTACAGACACAACACTATTCCATCATGGCTTGTGCGTGGGCACCATTAGTGGTTTTATGTGGATATGTTTACATACTGATATGAATGATTAATGTTAGAAAAATCTAAATTGGGGGAGTTGTGAAAAGGTACTATTAGAAAAATTAGAGCAGTCACAATAGAGATTTGTAGTGCTTTTGAATGGTTGTTTGGATTGTTTTGAAAGCCCTGTTTCATTTAGATATTGTATTTGACGATGGCAATTTATTATTAATTGTTTAAACAACAAGTCACATTATTATCGAAACAAATAGTTATTCTGGAATATTTTTTTAGATTCATGTTCACTTAAGCAAGTGATGAAAGATGATGTTTTTATCTGTTCTGATTCACCTTGCTTGCCTTCTCATTTCTCTTTATAATTTTGTCTTCATTTAAACTTCACATTCTTCTGTAAAACTGCAACTTCTAATGTCTTCACTCAGGATTCACTGTCATGAGATGAAGTGATGCACCTACAGTAGTTTGAGACTCATGATTCTGGAAATGGGCCTTATATTCATGCATGATAATAGTTACTAATAAAGCAACTTTAGCATATTTTAATTTACCATTAATTAACTGCAGATGGTAATGGTAAATGAGAAGAGACAGGGAAAGGAGAAACGAAGGAAGCGTTCAGGTCTGAATAAATAGGATGTGATAGTTTATTATGCATTGTGTAGTTGGCATAGATGACAGCTGCTTAGTCACACACACACACACACACACACACACACACACACACACACACACACACACACACACACACACACACACACACACACACACACACACACACACACACACACACACACACACACACACACCACACACACACACACACACACACACACACACACACACACACACACACACACACCAGAAAAGTCAGCTTATTTTCTCCCAAATAAAGCATGGAGTCCTTATACAACATATTTGCTTTTTCTGACCAGGACTGAGCACAAAACCAATGTCTTTGATGCTTTATAGATGACTTTTTAGCTCTACACCAAGAGTTTGCTACATCTTCAAAGACTTGAGACATGCTTATGCTTTGTATTCCAAGCATCTTCCTAGTTCTGAACTGAATATAATTGAACATGTTTTTTTAAGAGTTTGGCTTTTGTACTATTTTCACAGCAGTCAGCATCTTTAACTCTTTGAATAATTAAGCTGGACAATCTGGACCCTTGAAAAACTGGACCCTTGTTTGTGTGTGTGTGTGTGTGTGTGTGTGTGTGTGTGTGTGTGTGTGTGTGTGTGTGTGTGTGTGTGTGTGTGTGTGTGTGTGTGTGTGTGTGTGTGTGTGTGTGTGTGTGTGTGTGTGTGTGTGTGTGTGTGTGTGTGTGTGTGTGTGTGTGTGTGTGTGTGTGTGTGTGTGTGTGTTGTGAAGTTGCCAGAAGCCAGTGAAATGTAGTGAAGCTTCTGATCTCAAGTAAATGCTAGTCCTCTCTAATGACTATACCCCTCTCTCATCTCCACTAGTCCTCTCTAATGACTAGACTCATCTCCACCTCTCTCTCTCCCTCTCTCTTCTGTTCTTTCTCTTTCTAGTTTTTGTTCCTATAGAGTCATGAGTATGTGGGTACTTGAACTTGCACTGAAAAGGCAACTTTCATACTCGAAAATTCTGTATGTGAAAGTCCATGCAGATTTGCAGAAAAAATTAGGTGCAATTTTTTAAAGAATTATTATCCTTAAGAAACACTGACTGAAATATTTTATATCGCATCATGCAAAACCTTCTTGTGAATTGCAGGACGGCTCTGACCAACATCTCCAATCGCGTTTGTCTATATGCCTAAATTTAGGTAAATCCTTAACTTTCTGTATGCTTCTGTACGCTTCTCTTCAGAAATTGACAAACCCAGCTGTTGGGTTAAATTTTTAAATTACTTTTTTAACCCATCGTTTGGGTTTGTCCATATTTAACCCAAATTTGGGTTGAAACAACCAGCGTTTTTGTGAAATATCTACAGTCCTTTGTTTTCCATCATTTTATAAGGGTTTTCTTCTTTTCCTTACATACAATTTGAAGAGCTCCTCAAAAGCACCTGCCTCATTGAACCAACCTGAAAAAATGTTTGATACCTCAGTTGGACCATCCGGTTTCTATCAGCCTTTTGTGTGCAACATCATTATCAGAGAGAACATTGTATATTTATTTTTAGCATTAGATGAGGTGCTTTCATGTTAGAGTAAAGCAGAAATTACCACCCAGCTTGAAAAAAAAAAAACACATTTTATTCTGTCCTAAGGTGGTTTACTGGTACCCAGTCTGACCCAGTTATTTATGCTTGTCTCTTTTGATGTTTTTTTTGTTGTTGTTGTTGTTGTTGTTGTAAATTTTTAGTTGGACAAAGTGGGAGACCAGCCGGCTGAATAGCTAAAACTAATGCCAGCTTATAGACCAGCTAAACTAGTTTAAACCATCTATTCATAGGCTGGTTTTAGCTGTCAGAATTTCTAATCAGATTCATTGTCATAGTTGGTAAGGTAACCTCAATCATGAGAGCAAAAGCATTATTCTCCTGAGCTCGGGGCAATGACGAGTGAAAGCTTGCAGCCAAATGAATCTTTACAGAACAAAGGGATTTTCACAGGGAGGTTTATCACTTTAGAACTGCAGCATTACTCTAGTGGTTCAGTTTGCTGTCTTCGTTGCAGTCAAATGTTCAGCCTCCATTGCTCCATTCTTTTGTTCTTGTCTCCTACTTGCATAAAACTGTCACTTTGAACCAACCTGGCGGAGCAGGCTGATCAGGGGGCCATGGCGGAGTAGGAGACCACCCCTCTGGCGGTCCTGGCGGAGCAGGCTGGTCAGGGGGCCATGGGGGAGTAGGAGACCACCCCTCGGGAGGTCCTGGCGGAGAATCCCCTTCAGGCGCCCCTTCGGGTGGCCAGGGTGGAGACGCCCCTTCGGGTGGCCAGGGTGGAGACGCCCCTTCGGGTGGCCAGGGTGGGGTCCTATATCCCCCCCCCCAAAATTTTCTTGGGGAGAGTGACAGGCTTGGGAGGGCTGGACGGCACCAGCAGAGAAGGCTTGGTAGGGCTGGACGGGACCAGCGGAGAAGGCTCTGTAGGGCTGGACGGGACCAGTGGAGAAGGCTCTGTAGGGCTGGACGGGACCAGTGGAGAAGGCTCTGTAGGGCTGGACGGGACCAGCGGAGAAGGCTCTGTAGGGCTGGACGGGACCAGCGGAGAAGGCTCTGTAGGGCTGGACGGGACCAGTGGAGAAGGCTCTGTAGGGCTGGGCGGGACCAGCGGAGAATGCTCTGTAGGGCTGGACGGGACCAGCGGAGAGGGCTCGGCTGGGCTGGATGCATGGGCCAGAACTGATGTGTGTGTAGCCCACACACACAAAATCGCCGCAGACATCACCATCAATGAAGTGTCCTCTTGAGTGGACTTACGTGTGGTGTGCTTAGTCTCTGGCGGGTAGGCGTGCACCTGCAGTGAAGGCGGCTCTGGCGGGCAGGCGACGGGCTCAGGCTCTGGCGGGCAGGCGACGGGCTCAGGCTCTGGCGGGCAGGCGACGGGCTCAGGCTCTGGCGGGCAGGCGACGGGCTCAGGCTCTGGCGGGCAGGCGACGGGCTCAGGCTCTGGCGGGCAGGCGACGGGCTCAGGCTCTGGCGGGCAGGCGACGGGCTCAGGCTCTGGCTCGGATGGGCTGGACAGAACCTGCGGTGAGGGCTTGGCTGGACTGGACGAAACCAATGGTGCAGGCTTGGCTGGGCTGAACGGGATCAGAGGCGGAAGCTCTGTGTCCCAGTCAATAAGCTCCTCCTTTCCTGGACCGATGGTGAAGGGAGAGTGGTGTCTGGACTCCTCTCGACCACAGCCACTACTGCGGCCTCCACAGATCCCGCGAAATCGGGCCAGACGGGTTCCCTCAAACGAACGTCCATGGGTATAGGCTAGGAGATTTTGGCTCTCCTCGACCAGGACGACAATTCTTACCCTATCGTCCATTTTAGGGTGTTCCGTTCTTCTGTTACGGGTGGTGTTGTCAGAAGAAGAAGGTGAGGCACAAAGGTTCCAATACAAATTACTTTTACTTTCTGAACGGGTATACAAGCAGGATAACACAACACACACTTTACATAAACGAGAACGGACAAGGAATGAGGGAGAACACAGGGTTTACATACACAGAGAACAGATTGGGGAAACAAGGCACAGCTGGGGCAAATTAACTAGACACAGGTGAAGGAACTGAAATCTAACGAGGAGCGGGAAAACTGAGACAAAGGACTAAACCAAATACACAGTGACGGGGGAACTAAGGACACACATGTAACAGAACAGGCATTGAGTTTTAGCTCAGTTTTTGTTGCCAGAGAAACTCACATCAGACACCAATAGATCTCCTAAGCACTTGAGTGATACATAATTCATTGTGCTGCTTTATGCTTTTCAATGCATCCCATTTATCTCTGTTTAAATGTATTGCTGTGTATTTACTCCATGTCATGGTTGAGAAATGGCCAGTGATATACACAGATACTTTTCATTGACACAAATGATTTTCTCTATTTTAGCTGCATGATCACACACATACACTTCACACACTTAGTGGACATTTTAAAAAGAAATTACTTCTTTTTTGTTTTTCAGCAAGGATGGTTTAAATTGATAAAAAGTGACAGTAAAGATATCTATAATGTTATAAATTATTTCTATTTAAAATAAATGTTGTTCTTTTCAACTTTATATTCATAAAAAATCCTGAAAAAAATATCATGGTATATTAAGCAGCACAACTGTTTTCAACTTTGACATTTCTGAAGGATCATGTGACACTGAAGACTGGAGTAATGATTCTGAAAATTCAGCGTTACCCTATACAAAGGAATAAGTTAAATTTTAAAATACATACATATTAATGTTTTTACTGTAATATTGATCAAATTAATGCAGCCTTAGTGAGTTTGGCACTTTCAAAAAATAAAAAATGGTAGTGTATGTTAAATCTTTAGTTTTTTTTTGTAGTTTTGAAGTACTATATTATGATATAGATATAGGATTTTAATATATTTATGTGTGCTTAGAGCTGCACGATTCTGGATGAATTGAGAATAATAATTTTTTATTCCTGCATTGTTTCTTCTAGTTTGTTATTGCTATTATGTTATTAATTGACGAAGCTGCTTAGACATACACCCTAGTTTCTAATGTTTTTAGTGGATATAATGTTTTTATCTTGTGTTTTGACCTGGACCTTAGTACGGTAGTTTAGTTCCTTCATGTAAAATGTGTATGGAATGACAATAAAAGACCCTTGAACCTTGAACCTTGATGGAATATTGCGCCCTTGTGCCATTTGCTGAAGACACCTTTATTCCCACCTGAAAGGATAATGACACATGACAACGTGGGCGGGTTTACCTAAACACAACATATAAATGCAGTCACATGTGTCATTCCCTTTGTTCAGTCCTGCTCTTCACCAAGCCTCTGACTGCAGGGCTCAGAGGTGTACACACCACTGCAGGCAGAACCAACTCCTTATAAGCTATAGACATAGCTTTCTACAATCCAATGCGAAATACATTGCTTAGATAGCAGCATCCCACTGCCTGTTCTGGAGAAATATTGTCAGATGAGTGCACAACCTGAATCTGCTCAATGTACCTGCATACACCTCTCACAGGCCACGAAGCAAGTCTCATGTCTCGAGTCAGAGATTTTACAGGGCAGGCAGCTCGAAAGAGAGCACACTCCCAACATGACTTTAGGTGTACACGCCGAGTTCGGACACAACACCACCAAACATAAATTGGATGCTCACTGTCCACGTGACGTATTTTTTCTCAACAGGATGGTCCGCGGGTGGTGCACTCACAACATCCACGTGTTGCCCAATTTTTCTAACAGCATTGATAGTGCTCGTACAAAAACGCATGTGCGAGTGACTTGAGCACTTGAAAACCAAATCCGCTAGATGTTTGTCGTGTGTGCACTTTGTCTTTCCATGCACACAGCCAAAGGAGCATAGTTTGAAAGGCTTGCGCTCTCCAATGTAACGTGGAAAATTAAATATAGTCGGATCTCTAAGGAACTGAAATGCAAGCAGTTGCGCACTTAATGCACTTAAACCATTAATTCCTAGCATAGAAATCTAGACGCACCCTAGCGGCAGCGAAAATTATGGTCTAGCAACTCTCCATAGGCTTTTGAGCTGGAAAAAACAAAAACTGGTAGGCCAATCACATCGTGTATAGAGTCGGCGGGCGGGCTCAACACAATGACGGCACAGTTCATGACGTTCCGCGTGATTTCCATAGGTGATTTCCCTGCTACTTGAAAACAATGAAGATGCAGCGGTCTTTCGAATCGGCTTTGGCCGCGACTCTGGAGGACTTGGAGTTAAGAGATCGCCACTTGCCTGATACGGCAAAAGTTTAATATATCAATAGCTCCGCTGGTGGAAAAAGGCATGGGACTCACTCGTCCACAGCCGTTCGTTGCTCTGGTTGGTTGTAGCGTTATCCTATTGCGTGCCGAGGTATTTTGAAAGGTAACGTTTATCCCGCCCCTCGGATTGAGGCATGTCAATGGAGAGTTCCCAGACCTAACATCTTGATGTAGGTGTGGCATGCCAGGCTAATTAATTCCCTCATGACAGGTCGAAACGGTTGTCCAATAAACTTCCAGCAGGGTATGGGAGTGACCTTTCTTCGGAAAAGAAATCAGTATACCCTCAATTGATACGACGTTAAAGATCTTCGCTCACACCAATCTTCAAATATGCGCTACTTGAATGCAATGCACTTCAAAATGCTAGCGCTTTGTATTGTAGCAACAATCAGATTCTCCCTTTCAACAGGGAGGCCCCTAGAGACCACGGTTCCAGCTGAGGGAGCAGAATCTGCCTCTTACCTGGAACAGCAGGTACTGTAGCTGCATAGGGAAAGACACCACAGTGTCCTTGATGACAATCAATCACAACAATGACATGATGCTTACTTACCATGTCTTCACTGGCCAGCAAGAAGCCGCCAAAATCCGTGACAAACACTTCCCGCTATAACCTGTCAAGGGTGAGCTGTATCAGCTCTATTTGTGCTCATATTCCATCATGTCTAAATGCCATACAAATGAAGTTCCGTTCTCATCTCTCTCCTAGATGTTATGTTCCCTTCTTTTATATTCTGTTGACAGTTGTTGCATTGCTTGTATTATGGTACAGGTCGTAATTCTTAAAGGGAACCTATTATGGCATTTAAAATGTTCCTGATAATGTTCTGGGAGTCCCCAACAACAGTTTTACATGCATGCAATGACAAAAAAACACTTTTGTTGTCTTATAATATGCATTTATTTTTACCTGATTTGCTCACCGATTCCCTAATGATTCGTTTGACGACTCATTTGTCCAAACCCCGCCTTTGCGTGACGCTAATCGACGGTGATTGGTCAGATGACCCAGTCAGTTATATTTTGCGTTAGCCCAAAGCTTAAACATATTGATAAAGCACTGCAGAACTACAATACGCTTCACATAATTTCACATATTTCAAAAAACAAAAAAATGACATTGGAGACCTAGAAGCTGCTGAGCGTAACTCTCACTCTCTCACACACGCACGCACGCACGCACGCACGCACGCACGCACGCACGCACACACACACACACACACACACACACACACACACACACACACACACACACACACACACACACACACACACACACACACACACACACACACACATAAAAGCAACAATTATTAATAGTACTTACAGGTTGTGATTCGGAGGAGGAAGCTGATCCAAATAAACTTGGTATTGAACGTTCCTTCAGTATCAGGCGACTCGCGAATCCACACTTGAAAGCATTTGTGTTTGTGAAGCGATCGTCATTAAAATAACGCGAACACAGCTCAAGGTGGCCATACTTGTGTGGTATAGTTGTAAATATAAACTCTAGCCACTGAGTCTTCACATGCTTGTCCCTGGGCAGTGAAAAAAAAAGTTTGCTTTTGATTCGCACTTCAGAACAGAGTCTCGTCGACATGTTGTTGTCAGGTTTCTCTGTCTGCTCGGCGCGCGCACTGAGTGGGCGTGTCGAATTCAAATAACTTGTACAAGTGACGTACGAAAGTGCATCGTTCGTCTATCGATTCATATCAGCGACTCAGAGTCGACTCTTACTTTTGAGAGACAATAACTTTGTATACGGTGAACTTTCATATTTAAAACTTTGCAGGATGTTTTTGTTCACTTAGATCTATGTTACACACTACATGAAAGGTAATTTTCCAAATTCCATGATAGGTACCCTTTAAACAGGGTTTAGAAATAATTGGTTTGTAATCAGTGACTTTTTGTGCATCCCAGTTTAGCATCTTGGCTCATAAAATATAAAAAGTCACCTGAGCTCACCCCCACACACTAAATAATATGCAAAGGTCACTCTTCAGTAAACAAGGGGAAGGGTACAGGTTCAACGTCTTAAGGGACAGTCAATGTAGATGAAAACCACATGAAAGTGCAGAATTTGGCATTTAATGGTGGAATTATACATACTTTATTTATTTGTCTCATGTACCTTAAAGACTGACAGTGTCCACAAAAATCCTTCTAGGCATTCACAATAGTCCCTCCTCCATTGTGTATATCTCAAAGCGCAATCTGAGACTCTGGCTTTGTTCTCTGTAGCAACGCTGTCAGTCAGACTGATGGTTTCCTGACCATCCTTTCTTGACTAAACAGTTAGTGCTGAAAGTCTGCCCTACATTAAGGAAGCACTACTAGACCTTCGGTAAGAACATTGCATGTGAGACTGCATTAGCTCCAACTAGTCCCAAAGACCTGGAGAACCGCTGTTGTTTGTGCTGTGGATTGCGCTGTGAGTTGCCTGTTTCTTCTTGACTGCTGAAGTGAAGCCTTAGATTAAACAGAGCTGGTCTCACCACGCTCTAAAAATCATTTAATTAGTCTTAGGTTACCTTATCATGTCTAGATACAATCCAGACTTTTCTTCTCGATTTTGTCCAAACTAAGTCTAAATGAAAGCCCAAGCATAGTATGGAGAGATCTATGTTTGCTTTTGTTTTTTGTGGTGACCCCAAGATGACATTGTTTAGGTAAAGGAACTATTATGTCCAGTTACAGTTAATTTATACATATAATAAGTCAAGACAGTTAATACAGCACATTTATAACTGTTAAAATAAATCATACTTAAAGAATGGGGAAAATGGAAAATATTGATCTATATATATATATATATATATTATAGAATAGTAAACAAAGATGTTGCATAGTTTGTATATATATAAATATATATATATATGACTTGTTTTTATACAGTATATGACCACTTTAAGTATTGATCAATTTAAGGCATCCTTTCTGAATAAATGTATTAATTTCTTTAAAACAACAACAACAACAACAACGTACTGACACCACATTTTTTGACCAGTTGTGTATATAGATTTATAGAACAGTAATTTACTTTATCTAATATAAGTAATTGTTTCGGACACATCTGTAAGAGAGTGAGAGTGAGTGAGTGAGTGAGTGAGTGAGTGAGTGAGTGAGTGAGTGAGTGAGTGAGTGAGTGAGTGAGTGAGTGAGTGAGTGAGTGTAGTCAGTGAGTGAGTGAGTGTTTTCGTGTGAGTGTCTACTATGTGTGTGTGTGAGGTCACATACTCTCCTGTTACTTTTTCACTCATACCTGGTATTCATCTCAAGTTCTCCCTTATTGTGGACGCCCATTTAGCTTGAGAAGTGTCTCTTTGCCTGTGTTTATTTTTTTGCTTTGATCTGGACTAGCCACTAAAAGTGGACATGTAGTACACACTCATCAGGAATACCTCTCTTTTTTACCCCAGTTGGCTCAGTACATATTTCTCTATTGGTGGTTGTCAGCGTTTGGTGAGTATCCTGTATATGTGTTTTTTGTTGGGGATTTCATAGCAATGTTAATGTAATTTTGCAGTTCATATACTTGTTAAAATAAACCTGCTTAATACGCGAGTTTAATTTTGCGTTTTATATATATTCAGTCATGCAATAAGTGACCTGTTCCACCGTGAAAACTTGCCTGATGAATACCTTGTGTCATTTCTATATTTTGATATAGAAAAGATTTTGGTTTGATATAACTTCATGTTTGGATCAGTATGTATTTTAGAGGCATGTTTGACTTGAAGATAGTCCATCTTTAAAAATTGAATTGCTGGACTTCTAGAAAAAGAATATCTTTAATAATTTCTACTAATGGATAAAAAATAGTGCCACTTTGAGATGACGACAAAGATTCAACAAAACAGATTCCAAAGGATATGCTTCCACCAAGACTGAGATTAAATTACAGTTTGAAAATGTTGAAATAAGTAACTGCATTTCCATAATGCGTCCTGATTTGTGATGATGTCTTATTATATGGTGATTTATGTAATTCATCCAAATAATGGAAAATTCACTGTGATCCTGATACATTTTCACTCTGTTTAAAATGCTCAAAGGAAATAAAGGAACAAAACGATCGGGATTTCTTTCATCTTGTCCTGAGAAAGTATCTATATACACAGATCACAGCTAATTGGAGAATTGTGTCCATCTTGTTGAATAATTAAGGACCATTATTTGTCCAGCCGGCCTCTGACATCATCAGGCCTTTGTAGAACTGATATCTAATCACCATAATATCAGTGCAGAGTTATTGGACACTGGGGCTATTGTGAGTGGGGTCTCGCTGTTGAAACGAGTGTCTCGTCTGAGTGATAAATATCACAGAAATTTTCCATCATGGGAAAACTTATCGTGCTCCAGCACCAGCAGTGATTATTTGATTGCACTCCAGCACTGTCTATAAGAGAATAAACTGTTTTTTTTAATGTGTAAATAAAAGATAAAGCTTCACCTGTAGAGCAGACATTTGTATATGGAAAATATTTAGATATTTGAATTTCTATCAATTGTTTACCTACAGTATGTGTAAGCTTTGTGTTAATTATCTATTTTATTGAGATGTGGAATGTCACTGCTTTTTATACAGTATCTATGTAACAATCATATTTCTTAGTTTAAACTGGTATAAATTATTCAGTGTTTGAGAGGATCAGAGGTAGTGGTGATTTTAAAACTAATCACAGTGTTCATATTGTGACCTTTCCTCCATTCATGCCCTTCTAAATATTTGTTTTTGTTGTAGGACAGGAAAAGGAGTGTTTTCAGCCATGAAACTGGGCAAGACACGTAGCTCCAAAGATGACCACAAAAAAGGAGGTAAATATCGCTGATCATTAGAGAGTTGCAAATGTATTTATTTATTAGTTGAGAGGAAAACCGGAACCAAACTGAAATGGTTTTTACAGTCTCCCACTGAGTCTGCATTTTAGTGCTCAAATTTGTGTCTATATTTTTTTCACTCTAGTGCTAGAGATTTTACATTTGACATCAATAGGAAAGATCTTGCAGTATTAACTCAGCTGTACTCTTGTGCACAGTTGACCCTGCCATTTTGGATGCAGAAGATCTGGATCGAAAGGCTATGCGTCTGGGCGGTGGGCTTGACCCTGATACCATATCACTGGCCTCTGTTACTGCAGTGACCACTAACGTCTCCAACAAAAGGTCACATATCTGATGTGCACATGGTGTATTTTTAAAGCAGTACACAAGTTTATCTGTTTGCATCCTTTGAAAAGGTCACAGTGAAGAAAAACCTAGTATTTCTTTTTTTGAAAGCTTATTTTTTTCAAACCCTGTTCAGTTCTTCTGTAAAGAAAGAACATTTTATAGTTTAAATTAGTCCTGTCACTTTTTCTTTTGTGTGATTTTTTTTTTTTTTTTTAAATACAATTAAAACAATTTATACAGTCTCAAGACAGTTTGTAAAAAAAATCATGGCCTAATCCTGGCCTAGTTCAAATGTATTTCATGAAGTTTGATCTTCACTTCTTGTTTTTTAGATCAAAACCTGACATTAAGATGGAGCCCAGTTCAGGGCGTCCTGTGGATTATCAGGTATGAAGAGAGACAGGCTTAAAAATATTCCCACATTCCCAGTAACTGCACGTCCTTGAATTGCCAACCAGACACGTTAAACCTGTGGCATTTATCCTTGAGTAGTGCATTCTGCCCTGAATATACAGAGCCGTCACAAATAAACAACATCAGCCTTGAGCTTCAGTTTTTCAGAGAAGCCTTTTATGTTTGCTTACTAATTGTACTCTACATGGCTGTTGTGTTGAGCTGTTGAATTGCAAATTCGTTTCAGTTCTGGCACTGTGTAATTCCTTTAAATGCAAAGGCATATAAAATGCATATACTGTGCTGTGTAAGTGTTTTTAGTTTTTTTTTAAAAATTATTTCCTTATCTCAAGCTTCTCATATTATGCTGGAAGTGGGAACTCTTTACTTTTCCTTTTTTCTCCTACATTAACTTTTGGGACTCGTTTGCACTTTGCAGAATAATCACTGCAGCAATAAGTTTTGTTATTGTCTGAATTCTTCTGGAAGCAAGTTTCTGTGGAGAGAAGTTTATTCGTCGCTTTGGACAGCACAAATGTTGCAGAAATGAAAGAGAATGCAATTTGGTAGTTCATTTTAACTGAATTAGATGGCTCTGGTCACTTAAAAACTGCAACTAAAAAAAAAGATCCTTCTGTTGACTAAGTTTGACTTTATTTGTCCATATGCAGCCTCAGATATTACTTTATGATTCTGTGATTCAATAGAAACCTGTAGCTCATTTGTCATTTGATTCCCTAAAGCAAACTTGACTAATTAGCCCTTGGCATAACACATTCCCCTCCCACGTAAACACAGCCTCATCGTTCTTAATCAGCGTCTGACACAAACCAACTGAGTGGTTTATACCGTCTCCAAAGATACATGTATATTATTTTTACATACATTTATTTTGATAATATTCCAATTAAAATGTCTTTCAGATCAGTGTTACAGTAATCGAGGCCCGTCAGTTGGTTGGTTTGAACATGGACCCTGTGGTTTGTGTGGAAATTGGAGAGGAAAAGAAGTACACATCAATGAAGGAGTCCACAAACTGCCCCTACTACAATGAGGTTACATTTACTTTGCTGAAATATCTGAGCAAAGGATTCTGTCATTTCAGACAGTTTGGCGGTCTGTTTACTGACACGTCGTCCAGTGTATTTTGGATTAGAACTGCAAGAATCTAGTTTTTTCATGATCTTTTTCAGTATCAATACTTAAATAACACATAAATCCACCCACATCGTTTATATGATAAACAACCTAGCTTTATAAATGTCATAGCCAGATATTATATAATTTATTTTCTCTATCTCTCAACAGTACTTTGTCTTTGACTTCCACGTGCCTCCAGATGTCATGTTTGACAAGATCCTGAAGATATCAGTGAGTAGATTAATCCTCTTTTCATGATCTTTCACATCTTCCAGCAGATGATTGTACGTATTATATATATATATATTTAAAAACTCCATGAAAACCATTGGAAAAAACAGATTGAGTGGGTTGTATTTCTGCTCTAAATTTCAGGTAATACATTCTAAAAACCTTCTACGAAGTGGCACCCTGGTAGGAACCTTCAAACTAGATGTGGGAACTGTTTACTCACAAGCTGGTCAGTAACCATGGAAATAAGTAAGAGATGTACTAATTAGATCGGAAAAAGACTATTAATTGGTACTTGTACATTACAGAGCATCAGTTCCATCACAAATGGGCGATGCTGTCCGACCCTGATGACATCACAGCTGGATGCAAAGGTTACGTTAAGTGTGACATTGCAGTCGTAGGAAAAGGAGACAATATCAAGACTCCCCACAAGGCCAATGAAGCAGATGAGGATGACATAGAGGGGTTAGAAACCGATATATTCATACATAACATTCCTACATGTATTTATTTATTAATTTAATCCCAAATGTTCATGAACAAACATTTAAACTGCACCCCACACCATCTAATGCTTTATTTATTTGATGTATTATACATTTATTTATTAATTCGTTCATGTATTTATTTGAGTGTCATGTTGGTCTGTTCTCATGTTTGTTATGATTTATTACAGGAATCTTCTCTTGCCGGAGGGTGTTCCATCAGAGAGACAGTGGGCTCGGTTTTATGTTAAGATTTATAGAGCTGAGGGACTACCTAAAATGAACACCAGCATCATGGCCAACGTAAAGAAAGCTTTTATCGGGGAGAACAGGGACCTTGTGGACCCTTATGCCCTGGTGCAGTTTGCAGGGCAGAAGGTAAGAAAGTCCTGAAGACACTCAGTAAGAGATCAATATTTTTATCCGTCCAATTTTATTAGACATTGAGAAAAAAATACTATTGTAAGGGATTCTCTTGTTTTTTTTAGGTTGGGTTTGTTATCTGTCTTAGTTTTACTTTCCATGGTTTTTCATTCTTTGATTATCAGTTACACAAGTCATTCATTTAGTCGATTAGTTTGTCTGGTTATTTAAAGGATTAGTTCACTTTTAAAAAAACTTTTGCTGATAATTTACTCACCCCCATGTCATCCAAGATGTCCATGTCTTTCTTTCTTCAGTCGAAAAGAAATTAATGTTTTTGATGAAAACATTCCAGGATTTTTCTCCTTATAATGGACTTCAATAGGGACCAAACGGTTCAAGGTCCAAATAACAGTTTCAGTGCAGCTTCAAAGGGCTTTAAACGATACCAGACGATGAATAAGGGTCTTATCTAGCGAAACGATCGGTTATTTCAAAAAGAAATTAAAAAGTTTAAGTTTTATTAGCACAAATGCTCGCCTTGCTCTGTTCTGTGATGCACGTTCGTGACTCTCCTGTTTGAACTCGTTCATCAAAATAAACGAATCTTTTTTCGAGTCATTTAGGTCATTTCGTTCGTTGAATGAACGAAATGACTCAAAAAAAAGACTCGTTCAAAATGAACGAATCTTTTTTCGAGTCATTTCGTTCGTTGAATGAATCAAAAAATAAATAAATAAACTGTCCGCACACTTGAATCCTTTAGAGCAAATTTAATCCCCAAGCTTTCGGTCAAAAGACCATCCTCAGGGCAACTGGAGTTGCCCTGAGGATGGTCTTTTGACCGAAAGCTTGGCGATTAAATTTGCTCTAAAGGATTCAAGTGTGCGGACAGTTTATTTATTTATTTTTTGAGTTGTTTAGTTTTGTCTGTCTGGCACCTTGTTTATCGTGAGTGCGGTGAAACGCTTTCAAAAGTTCGTTGAATGAATGAAATGACTCGAAAAAAGATTTGTTCATTTTGATGAACGAGTTCGAGTCACGAACGTGCATCACAGAACAGAGCAAGGCGAGCATTTGTGCTAATAAAACTTTAACTTTTTTATTTCTTTTTGAAATAACCGATCGTTTCGCTAGTCTGGTATCGTTTAAAGCCCTTTGAAGCTGCACTGAAACTGTCATTTGGACCTTGAACCGTTTGGTCCCTATTGAAGTCCATTATATGGAGAAAAATCCTGGAACGTTTTCATCAAAAACATTAATTTCTTTTCGACTGAAGAAAGACATGGACATCTTGGATGACATGGGGGTGAGTAAATTATCAGCAAAAGTTTTTTTAAAAGTGAACTAATCCTTTAAGCTCTGCCTTTCTTTAAGTTCTTTATCTGTTCAAATCACGATATTAACGGTTGTTCTGTTTCTAGTTCTGAGTTTTTGGTAATAAATATTTAAACTTCTACAAATAGATCAATTTCCTCACCTTTTTGCAACCGTTATTTTTTTAATTATACACATTTTCTTATGACACCTTACACATGCAGGGTAAAACGTCAGTTCAGAAGAGCAGCTACGAGCCCATCTGGAATGAGCAAATAGTCTTCACTGAGATGTTCCCACCTTTGTGTAGGCGTTTGAAAGTTCAGATCCGTGATTCAGACAAGGTGAATGATGTTGCCATAGGAACCCATTTCATCGATCTACGCAAGATTGCAAATGATGGAGACAAAGGTAACGGTTATCTGTCCCAATGAAACACTAACAGTTAAATGTGTGTACATCCATAAACAGTGGTTGTAAATAAACAGATCTCTAAAAACAAAGCAAAACAAAAAACACAAGAATTGACTGCTCTTCCATCTCTCCCCAGGGTTCTTGCCCACTATGGGCCCAGCTTGGGTGAATATGTATGGTTCTACCCGTAACTACACCCTGATGGATGAGCACCAGGACCTGAACGAGGGGCTGGGGGAAGGTGTTTCCTTCAGGGCACGCCTCCTCATTAGTGTCGCAGTGGAGATCCTGGACACCTCTTCCGCAGAGATAATAAGCTCTACTGAGGTACAAATGGAGCCAGTGTCCAACATCTCAGAGGTGAGATTCCTTATTTCCTTTTTTATAGATTGGATCAAGGCACTGTGACATTTCTCTTGAGATCAGTACTGAAATCTCTAAATACTAAATAATTCTACACTTACCTGTCCCACCATGACATTACACATAAGTTATTGTGCGGGCCTACATTGTACAGTGTTTAAAAAACTCAAATTCCATCTTGTCCCAGGCATCTGTAACCTTCTGAGCCTCTTGTACCATATTTGAAGACAAATTGATTACAGCTCAGATTATTTGAAATATCAACTGCCCACTGGGAAATTACAAGGCCAAGCTTCCTCAGACAAAAAGTCATTGCAGATGTGGGAGTCCAGCTGTCTGTGACTTTGTGTGGCCTCTGGGAGCAGTTATTGATGGTCAGATGCATTTTACTGAAGGGCAAGATTTATCATCACTCTTGATGAAGAGGAAAACATAGGATGCTGATAGTCCCAATTACCCTTCATGGCATTACTAACCTGGTGCTTTAAAAGCCTGTGCATTGATCCAAGCTGTAGACAGGGGCGAAGCAGCCGCGGGGATGATGGGGACACACCTCACCCAATGTCATTCTGTCCCTCGCACTTTTGAGTGAACATACATTTAGCCAGTCACAGTTGAGTGCCAGTGCTGTAGTTTTTCTTACTTGATTTATGAATGTATTTGTTTGGCCCTTGATGGTCATGTTGACTGACTGCTGTGCACAAACCCCCAGATGTGGGAGGCTAATAAACCTGCTGCTGTCTGTCATGTTAATCAAAGAGCAAAAAAAAAAAAAGAGAAGAAAATCACTCGCTGCTCTTGACTGAATAATTTTTGTAGCTTTAATTGTGAGCATTAATCTGTATTTAATAACACTTGATAGTCTTTACATTTGATTACAGTAATTTCCGTAGTATTGCATAGACCCAGCTAAAAAACTTAAAACCATGTTTATTTCATTCTATTGTATTTATTTGTTTGCAATTTGTTTATTTGTTCTTATTTTATTACTGACTGTTTAGTGTTTACTTGTTTCTTTTTGTAAATTTAGTTCATCGATTAAATTAAAGCCTGTGTGTAATTCTGTGTGTAAGCTATTGCAACCAGATTACCCAAAATCTAAAAAAAAATATGAGATAACTAATTATCTCTATGGAGGTATATATGGCAGTTTTCCCCGTGGTTTTGAAAATGGTATCGAATATCTATATTTTTCAAGGTATCATATCGAATTTGGAAATTCCGGTATCATGACAACTGACAACACTAGAACATACTGAAATGAAAGTCACTATTCACCTGACAATCTTCGATAAGTCCATTTAATGAGCAAATCATTTAATGAGCAAAACAAGTGGATCAACATTGTTTAAAAAGATTTTACTCAAAAATACAAATAATTTACAAATCGAGCATTAAAAATCTGCAAAAGTTTCTATTTATTACTTTCAGTCTGTTTCTCACACAAAGCTTTTGTTTGGCTTTATAAGACTTAAAATTTAGTGCTCAAGTTAAATGGACATTTTTTGTGTCACTTCAATAGTGCTTTGTCATCATTTTGGAACTTCAGTCCTTATTCTTATTTAGTATAATGGAAATATTTTTAAATTCAACTTTTGTATTCTATGAATGACAGAAAGTCACACAGGTCTGGAATTATGGAATTATGATAGAATTTCTATTCTATCATAATTCTATTCCTTCTAGAATTTCCAAATGTACATTTTTTTTAGTTAACTATGGATCAATAATTGAGTACCAATCTGGTTTCTATTACTAACTAATAAACTGCTGTAGTTCTAATACAAATGATTCCCTTACTTTTATAGATCAATAGATCTGGTTTGAGCATTCAGTTTCAGTAACTACAGTAGGACAAGAAAGGGAGTGGATTCATTTCTTATTTTCTGCTAGAACAGCAGCATATACCGTAAGAGGGTGATAAGAGGCTAGTGAACGTTTTATTTGATCAAAGATCATAGACTTAGTTGAGAGGAAACCCCTGGCCTGCTGGGTTACAATGCAGCACTGAGCTGCCAACATCTCAAGTCAATTATGATTTCAGATTCGCTTGCGATCACTATTGGGAAAATCGTATACATGTCTGAGAGAAAAGAGAAAAGATGTGAGGGCCCAATGCAGTGAAATAAAAGGTCACAGAAAACCTGTTTTAGTGTGTTCATTCCTCAGTCTTTTTTTCTTCATTTTTTTTTAATAAAATCAATGTCTGCACCCTGACCTTTAAAGATCTTTTTTTTTTCTTTTTTTTTTTCAGAGTGCCACAGGGAAGATGGAGGAGTTTTTCCTTTTCGGGTCATTCTTGGAAGCCACAATGATAGACAGGAAAATTGGAGATAAACCCATCAGCTTTGAAGTCACTATCGGTTAGCTAAATTTTAAATACCTTTCAAAACTTTCACTTTTCTATATACTTAGTCAGGCAATGCTTCAGTAAATTCAACACATAAAACATTATACATTTACAGCTCCACATGTACACAATTTTTCACTTAGGTAACTATGGTAACCAGATAGATGGCGTGAGCAAGCCTGCATCAGCAAAGAAGAAGAAAGAGGGTGGAGGAGAAAGTGAGGAAGAGGAGTCTGAGCTCATCCACAACTCTAGCGATGAAGAGGCAGAGGATGATGGAGATTTATTGTCTGTGCCTTCCACCCCTCCTATGAAACCAGTTATCACTGACAGGTCAGAGGTTAGGGAAAAGAAAAAGATAAAATGTCAAGGAAATATTGAATCTTCAAATCATCTGGAAATGATGGTTTCGAGAAAAACCTTTACACTGTTACTAGTATAACACAAGTGTTCCCTGACTGAAAATCACAATCACAGGCTACTTTATTAAATGCAGTTTGTCAAAATCACACTTTTCTTTATACTGTAGCTGTTGTTTAGCTTTGTGTCTTGGAACTGAACTGTCCATTTCGCTCGATTTACAGAAATTATTTCCACTTGCCTTACTTTGAAAAGAAACCCTGCATTTACATCAAGAGCTGGTGGCAGGACCAGAGGAGACGGCTCTACAACTCCAATATAATGGACAAGATTGCAGATAAACTGGTCAGGCTCCTCCTAAAATTGCTATGTGACTGTTATCCTATTAATCTCCTTCTCCTAAGCAGGAGTTATCAGGGTTATTTTTGTAAAACCGGGAATTTTTGTACTGTTTAAGCATGTGCATTTCTTTCTTTGTAAAAAGGAGGAAGGTTTGAATGATGTTCAAGAAATCATAAAAACAGAGAAGGCGTATCCAGAACGCAGACTTAGGGGTGTGTTAGAAGAACTTAGCGCAAGTTGTAGGTGAGAGAACTTGGAAGTGAATCTAAACAATCAAAGTTAAAGTCTATACAGCATAATCAGAAATCTTTTGACTTCCCCCCCCCCTATTCTCCACAATTTAAGCCGTTTTGTTGCACTGGCAAACAAAGATCAGAATCTATCCGGAAGAACCAGGCTGGACAGGGAGAGGCTGAAGTCATGTATGAGAGAGATGGTACAGCTACTCACCCTATTTGGTCTCAGTTTTGACATTAAAAACTGCTGATGGGATGTTGAATGTAATTTACATGGTTATATTGTTCCCAGGAGAGTATGGGTCAGCAGGCTAAGACTATTCGCTCACAAGTGAAGAGAAACACAGTTCGAGAAAAACTCAAGCTAGTGTTGAATTTCCTTCATAGGCTTCGTTTCCTGGCAGATGAGGTAAACGGAATCACATTACCTTAATTCTCCATACACCATCAGCATCTCAGACTCACCGTTTTTGTTTATTATCCTCTAAGCCCCAGCACAGCATCCCTGACGTGTTCATATGGATGATTAGCAACAACAAACGCATAGCATACGCCCGCATACCCTCCAAAGACATCCTCTTCTCGATTGTTGACGAAGAGATGGGCAAAGACTGCGGGAAAGTTAAAGCTGTTTTTCTCAGGGTAACTCTCACTTCATATCCCATTTTCACATTTCCTCCTACAAATAAACATTTTAATTAGAAGTAGTTAAATCAGGTTGGATATTATTGATGTAAAAGTTCTGCATGGGTGTTTGTGTTCATTATAGCTGCCTGGAAAGAAGGGCTTTGGGCATGCTGGCTGGACAGTTCAGGCTAAACTAGAGATTTATTTGTGGCTGGGGTTGAACAAGCAGAGGAAAGACTTCCTGAGCGGCCTGCCCAGCGGCTTTGAAGAAAACAAAGCAGCAAGAGAAATGGGCCTACAAGCTGTCCCTCCCGTCAGCCTAGTTTATAACAGTAAGATTATATATGCCCTAATGGTTTGTTTCTTTGCATTTATGTTAAAACATGTGCAGTATGTGATAACCGACCCTCTGTATCCTCTTCTGTAGTGAAGCAGGTGTTTCAGCTGAGGGCACACATGTATCAGGCTCGCAGTCTGTTTGCTGCTGACAATAGCGGCCTGTCTGACCCATTTGCAAGGGTCTTCTTCTCCACCCACAGCCAGGTGACAGAGGTGAGTGTGTGTTGAAGTCTTTGGTTATGAGATGGAACAGGTTTTGTCAGATTTTTTTGCTGTTCTCTGCACAACAGAACTGTGGGTTCTGTTTGTGTATGAGGGTGACTCTTCAGTTAGAGGCACTTTAACCAATGAGCCATCTCATTGGAACTCAGTTGAGACAGTTGAAGCCCATTTTTAGCAATTTTTGAGCACTTCCGTTCCTGACGCGCAGACTCAAACCAACTCAAACTAAGCTTGATGACGTGAGCAACCTGTCTGACAGATGTAAATCTTCTAGTAGATGTGCGTGAGAACTGCTAACGTTAATCTTGCAGAGACGGCGAGCTTGAGCAAAGAGTTCTCTGGTGTGAGTGAGCAGGACTAAGTATTTTTTATATAGTATTTATTTTAAAATGTAACGCCAGTACGCCATATTAAGTTAATGCATTGATTGCCTGCGAGCTTCTCCTCATGTCTGTACGGTAATTTCTGTACAGCGCGACAGAGAGTCGAGTGGTTATGACGCAGTCGTTAGCCTATTTTTACAAAAACTGTTTCTACGGGGCCATAATGTAACATAGAAGGTAATGGAGCCCTTTATACATTGTCGTGTTTCTTTAGAAATAAAAAATGGACAAATGTAGGCTTTAAACGCCTCAGATGTAAAGTTATTTGCTGTCAAAGTGACGCCAAAATGAATGGGAATCAATGGGAGTCAATGGGAATGCTAACGCAAGTGAAGTTCTGCTACAAGATGGCGGCTCCCGCGAGGCTTCAACTTCCGGTCGATGGATTACCCCCTTGATTTTAACTACTTAAAGGAGTATTGCGGAAGTTCTGAAATTTCTAAACGGTTACTGTCACCAGTGGCCGTTAGAGAAACTGCAGCCAGTCTCATGCTCGTTCTCGGTGCGCACGCTCGCATTGCACGCTCATTGGCCGCACTAGATAAGGCTTTTTTTTTCACTTACGAGGAGTTTCCGTGGATGTCTGGATTGTGCTGGAGGCTGGTCGCTTCTTTCCGTCCGCAGAGTCCATTTGAAACACACTGCTAGCGATTGCCGCTGCTTACTAATGACTGCCGGATGTAAGCCCAAGTAGACGAGAACGCGGTGACGTCACATTTTGTGAATTTTCGCGCTAATTCGGACCCGACTCCTCCACACACACTGAGCCTACAGGCTGATAGAGGCAACCGTGGTGGACAGTCAGGGTGTCATTCTTTCTATTACATTAGGTTGGCTCATAAATGTACAAATGAAAACTATCTTAAAGATTTTTTAAGTTAAAAGCTACACATAGCCCCTTTAAATTGTTTTATATACATTTTATACTATGTTTTATGAATGTTAAATTAAATATATACATCAAATAAATATAAATAAAAAATATATTATATATTATTTTATATTAATACATTTATTTATAATATTGTTTTCTAAAATCCTTGCCTTAATGGTAGTGTCTGCATTATTTGGGACTGCAATTGTTTGTTACTATTTATTTATTTATTTTTATACTTTGTACACAAATGCCAAACTAAATAGTCAAATTACTCTTTAAATTAGGAAAAGGTAATTACACAGACACATTAACAAGTCTAAACATATTATATCCTTTTATTTTAGATTTTTTTTAGACAGAAAGGTTCTCCCAATTGATGAATCATCCATGAATGTGTATTTGGTAAATTCAGGTCCTCAGTGAGACTCTCTGTCCTACATGGGATCAGTTGCTCGTATTTGATAATGTTGAGCTCTACGGTGAGGCTGGTGAACTCCGTGACGACCCTCCAATCATAGTCATTGAACTGTATGACCAAGACACTGTGGTAAGTTTATATAGGTCTTATATAGCCACAAATAAAAGCGAGATATCCCAAATTAAATGTCATTGTTTGCTAGTTCAGTGGGCAAATCTGTTGTCAGAATCCCCCCCATGTATGCGTCACAATAAGAGTGTGTGAAAATGTGCCCTATTGTCCTGACTTGATGTTTCTTCCTTTTTAAAATCTTCCGGTCATGCCCTTTTGCTGGACGACATTTTGGCTAAGTAGAGTGTGAACACATTTCAACACTGCTGTCAATCTGTGTTTGCATAGATAGCTGAATTCAACAAGGCATGCAAGAAGTGAGATTGCTTGGGAATCTGTCCCAAAAACAAGATCAAGTCTTTTTGCCATTTCCCTTACTTGGTGATAAAAACACAATTTCCTGTGGCAATAAACTACCTCTTGCATTCCCTTGGTTGTGACCGTTAAGAGGGTTTACAACTTGATGTTTCTTTGTAGTGGTAGTCTCTACAGTAGTTTGTAGTAATCATTGCTAGTGAGTGATTGAGCACAGATGAAGAAACCAAACAAAATCAGAATTTGACTTCTGTCAATGCAAACCTTATGTTCTGTATTTTACAATATGTATAATTGACACCAAAGATTGATTTTAAAGCCCCAGCATTACAGTAGCCATAATGTGAATGATTTTACAAGGAATGTGGCCACACTGACCCCTGGTGTTCAGAGGCGGCAGTGTAATTATATATATTTTTGTGTGTGTGTGTGGCATCCAGGGGAAAGCAGAGTTTATTGGGCGAACATTTGCAAAGCCACTAACTAAGATGGTTGATGAACACTACGGTCCCCCGCGGTTTCCCCCCCAGCTGGAGTACTATCAGATCTACAGAGGAAACTGCACTGCAGGAGATCTGTTGGCTGCTTTTGAACTTCTGCAGGTACGGCCAGTACAGTGATCATGATCAACGTGTACAATCCAATCCTGAATGGACTCTGTCAATGCTTGGCCTATCTGTTCATACTGTAAATGTTGCTTAAATAGCACAGATACAGACCACTCTGTTTCTTTTCCTCTCACTTATCTTTGATTCTTGATCTTTTTATGTCATTTCCCATCACATTTTTCCACAATCCTCTGTCCTATCTTTCTGCTTTACACTTCCGTGGAATTCCTGACAGATTCCTTATGATGATGAGGAAATCAGAAGGGCTCTTATTGCTGTCCATGACTTTGCTGTGCCTCAGATCAAGGTGCAATGAACAAAATTACATTTTCCCCTTTTTAATTCTTGTCTTTGTTTTCCTTTCTTGTCTAAGTGACTTCATCCTCTTCGCTACTGCTCTGCTTTTCCTTTTTACTGTTTTACAAGGCATGGAAAAAAGAGGATTTAATCAGTATTACTGTCAGTCAGTAATTACTTTATTATTTCATCAGTTAACGAGTTATATATTTTCATTCTGTAATATCTGTTTATCCACAGATTGGTCCAGCAGGGCGGTCAGCACTTCCTCCAATTGATGGCCCGACTGATTCTGACCGCGGGCCCATTCTGCCTGTTCCATTGGGCATACGACCAGTTCTCAGCAGATATCGCATAGAGGTGAAAATAGCCATAGAAAGCCACAACAAGACTATTGACAGTTGTATTAACTACATTTGCAGCTCATGAGTTTTTGCTTCAGTTACGTTGAGCCTCGGCCTTCGTTTCTCTCCAGGTCCTCTTTTGGGGTCTGAGGGACCTTAAAAGAATCAACCTGGCCCAGGTGGACCGGCCTCGTGTGGACATTGAGTGTGCAGGGAAAGGAGTTCAGTCAGCCCTAATTCAGAACTACAAGAAGAATCCCAACTTTAGCACTTTAGTCAAGTGGTTTGAAGTGGTGATTTCATTTATATTTGTAAAACATCTTTCTCCACTTTTTTTCTGATTTGAAAAGTTAACTCAAGTAATCTTGTCCTGCAGGATCTGCCAGAAAATGAGCTACTCCATCCACCCCTCAATATTCGGGTGGTGGACTGTAGGGCATTTGGACGCTACACTTTGGTTGGGTCTCATGCTGTGACCAGCCTTCGCAAGTTCATCTACAGCCCACCAGACAAGACTGCTAACAACTGGGCTCACACAGGTACCTGTCATATACACATAAATCTGTAATAATTAAGGATAACAATGCAATGTAATGTAACATTCCCTATGCTTTTCTGATTCATATTTGTATAAAAAATAAAAAAGTTTATGATGATAACTAAATTCTAGCATGCAAAGATGACAAATTACTTAACATTAGTTAAACATGCCATCTGACACATATAATGTCAAGCTGGTCAAACTTTTATGTTTTGTGTCACACTGTGTGAGTACAGGGGCGTATCTACGTGGTGGTCAGTGCCACCCCTGATTGAAGCTTGGCACCCCTGTTGCACAAGCATTTTGACCGCATTAAAAGCGGACTTTTCTCCATTCAAAGAACTGTGACACTGGCACAAAGGCCATGTACACACTCCAGCTGAATTAAGTTGTCATTTCACCTCTTAATATGGAAAAAATAACAAGCCCAAAGATGGTAGACATGGCAACACTGCAAGAGTGCGCTTGGCGAAGCAGATTTACGAGCATAAACAAAAACACAGCAGGGTGAGACGCGAGCTCAGCGGTCAAACATGTCTATCAAGCACATGATGGAATGGAAAAAAACCTTAAGGTTTAGCGCAATAAAATGTACAAATATTATATGTGGTTTTACACGCTCGCTCACAGTACATTACTCACATATCCTGTATTTGCACAAATAAATGCACACCCATTTGCATTTGTACTTTGAAAAGAAAATATAAATGCATTTTTAATAACTTTAAATTACAATAAGTTAAACTTTTTAATTACAATAAATTCCCGGGGAGGTGTTCCGGGCGCGTCCCACCGGGAGGAGACCCCGGGGAAGACCTAAGACAAGCTGGGGGGATTCTAGGGAGAGGGAAGTCTGGATAAGCCCTGGATAAGCGGAAGAAGATGATGATGAATTACAATAATTTGTTTTGATACAATGATTGGTAATGATAATTAATTTGTTTGTACAATAATTTGTAGCCGTGTAATAAGCGGGATGTTTTCTTTATTAAAAAAAAATATATAAAAAACATCTTACCAACCCAACATTTGGAAGGGTAGTGTGAATAAAGAAAAGTTACAGTATATCGTTTTTTTTTTTTTAATTCTTTGTACAGACCATTTCTTTTTCCATCTTTTCTGACTTTTTATTCCTTTTCTCTATTTCTTCTTCATTTCCCTCTTCATGGTCTTAACCTTTCTGTCCTGGTGCTGGTCTTGGGTCATTGGTAAATCTTATGACCCTACCCACACCAGCTAGACTGGCCAATGGCTACATGGCTCTCACCAATGGGACGTCTCATTCCCGCCCCCACTCCCGTCCCATTTCTTATCCCTCAGGTGAAATTGTGGTCAATATGGACCCTGAACCCAACATTAAGAAGATGGACACAGTTGTCAAGATTGATGCTGTGAGTAGATGTGCCATGCTGTTATATTTGAGAAAACTGCTTGGCTTTGAGTATTTTTGTTCCTACTGTGGTTCTGTTTGTTTTACTGCTTTAAGGTTAATGTCCCATTTTAAAGTCGGCATGAAATGGAAATTGCGATAGAGAAAGGATGCTATTGCAAGGGGAGGGAAATTATTTTGATTAAAGATTACAAGGGCACATAAATAAATAAAAATAACAATAATGTGCACAATAAATCATTTTTGCACATTCCAGATTTCATGGTGACTTTAACAACAGCCATGTGATGAGTATGCTATTGTAGAATTGTGGATGTTTGTATTTAATGTATGTTTTGTGTGGCCCTGTCCTTGTAGACCACCGATGCTGTTGTTAAAGTTGACTTGGTAAGTCTTGGTTTGGTTTAGACAGATTTAAATGTTTTAGATTTCATTTTCATTAAGTTGGATTTAATCACTGTAAACACATTACATTTATTACCAAATTAACATCACAACATCCTTTGTGCTAACAGAACGAGGATGATAAGGAGAAAGAGAAAAAGAAGAAGAAGAAAAAGAAGGGAGAAGATGTGGAGGACGATGAGCCGGATGAGAGCATGTTGGATTGGTGGTCCAAATACTTTGCCTCAATAGAGACTATGATGGAGGTGGGGAGGAGACGTCTTTTAATTTCAACTTAGTAAAGATTCTTTACGTTTGATATATACTGTGTCATACTGTAAAAATGTATTTGAACTGTCTGTGAATGCAGAATCTCAGAGCCCAAGAGGCTGCTCTGGCAGAGGCAGAGGAAAGAGAAGATTTGGAGATAGCAGCAGAGAGTGCAGGTAACCACGCACTTAGCAAGGACATGGTTTTGTGTTCCGGTTAGGAACAAGTTCTGATAAGCACTGTCATCCCATATCCATCTCTTTTGTAGTCATGACTTAAAACCATTTGTATTAATCTGTTTTCATGCCATGAAAGTTGGACACAGACGTTTACAAGCTATGAAAAATCTTCACTTTGGGATCAAATTTTTCCATATAATTACTTATATTATATACTTATATATTACTCCATATAATGTATGAATGAAGATTATTTAATTAATGTTTTTAATGAAGAGATCCATTTTGTAAATTATACATAATCCATGTTAGTTCAAGTGTTTAAAATAGCTCTCATGGCTTGAAAACATCATTGTTCATTACAAACGTCCATTTAAATTGGCCTCGTTGGTGTCGTGCTCATCCGTTTCTCATTCCCATCTATACCTGTCCATTCACCCTTAACCTCAGAGATCAAAGCTGATGAATTTCCTATGAAAGGCACCAAAGCCAAGGAGAAGAGCAAAGACAAGAAGAGCTCCAAGGACAAAAAGAAGAACCATGATGGCACAGAAAAACGACCTCCAAAACCAAAAGTTGATGAACTTATGGTTAGTGCGTATTCTTGAAAATATTAGTCTACCGCTGGGGGTGTTTTTCTTTCTTGCTTTATACAGAACATAAATTTAGAATGCACTTACACCACTGTTCAAAGGTTTAGGGTCAGTAAGATAATTTTTTCATTGTCAAAAAATGTCTATTTCAAGTAAATGGTGTTCTTTTGAATTATCTAACCATGAAAGAATCCTGAAAAGTATAATGGCTCCCCCAAAAATATTAACTATGATAATTATAAGAAATGCTACTTGTGTACCAAATCAGCATATTAGAATAATTTCTGAAGGATCATGTGACACTGAAGACTGGAATAATAACAGCTGAAAAATCATAATTTTCATTTCACGATATTACTGTTTTTACTGTATTTTTGATCAAATAAATCCAGCCTTGGTGAACGTGAGACTTCTTTTAAAAACGTAAATAAATAGAAAATCCAGACCCCCAAACTTTTAAAGGGGGCATGAACTGGCTTTTTAAATCTTATTATATTGTTGTCTGAGGTAAACTTATGACGTTTGCTTGGTTTTTGCATTCAAAAACATCAAAATGAATAAGTAATAGGCTATTTTCTAACCTAGTTTTGAGCCTAGCTGAAAAAACGCTCGTTTTTTTATGGGCGTCTCACACTGAAGACTTGGAAGTAAACGCCCACTGCTGTGAGTGGATAACAGTGTTGCATATTATAATGAGTTTCAACTCACCCGTCGATGCACTTGGGGGAAATTGTTTTGAAAACGTCCAATGTTGTAAAATGGCAACCGGAATGATTCGCCCATACATGTTCGACCCAGTGTCCAGGTGTTGCATAATTCCTGTCAGATCCAATATAGACGGCACAGCACCGTTCTTTACTCTTAATCGGTCTGCAAATCCAGTCTTGTTTACAAAGCAATCCTCCGTGAAATGAAGCGAACAGACGGACAATGTTCTCTTACGAGAGTATCTCTCGTACTGCGTAATATCTTACGCTATGGGGAAATCTCTTTTCCACGAGATATTGAAGCCAAAAATTATCCTTAATTTTTTATTAATGTAAAACGCTTTGCAGCAGCAAGCAGACATAGGCGAGACAGCTCGCGCGCCTATTGGCTGCCCTGCGGCAATAGCAGCAGCCTATCGAGAGAGGCTCTGCGTGACGTCACGACGAATGGGGGCCTTTCGCGCCCATATCGTCACGTCCCGCCAGAAAGGGCGTGGTCTCGCCCCATATCTAGGCTCGATAGCTGCTCTTACGTTGATTTTCATCTCTTCAGCGAAGCCTCCCGCATCGCTGGATCCAGAGTGAGAAGCCGCGCCGTCGACCTGTAGCCTTCAGCGGGACGTGCCATCGAGCCTGGAGTCGCTGGCCTCGCCGCCTTCAGCCGCCGTACCTGCTGCGCTTTCCGGCGTTCATATCCTTTCCTCTGCTTAGAGTGTGTGTGATTGCATTATCTGCCTTTTTTTTCCCACCCCTCTAAAAGAGCGGCGTCTTTTTAAAGATGCCTTCCTGTGGTTCTTGCCGAGCCCCACTCAGCGATGAGGACCGCCATGTCATCTGCGTGTCCTGCCTGGGTGAGGATCACGCGGCCATCGCGCTCGCTGACGGCGGATGCCATCATTGTGAACGTTTGCCTATGGTGACTCTGCGGACTCGCCTAGCTGCGTTATCCGAGCCCGCATCCCAGCCTGCCGTGACGCCGCGCCGCAAGAAGCGCCGCGCCCTGCGCGCGCCCGAGCTAATTCCAGCCCGCCACAGCTCGCCGGTTCGCCCGCCAGCTTCGCCGGCTTCGCTCGAGTCGCCCACGGACGGACAGTGGCCGCCGTCTGCCGCCGCGTCCGCACTTGAGCTCGACGAACTTACCGGAGACGGCATTGAAACTGAGCCGATGCGTCCGCTCTCTCAAGCCGTGGATTACATCGGCCTCGACTGAAAGGCGCTCGCGCAACTAACGCGCAATAGGCTGGACGGACGCTTTCTCGGGAAAGACGAAGCTCCGTCACAGTCGAGACCCGCGCCTTTCCCCCCTGAATGGTGAGAAACATTTGTGGCTAACGCTATCCGAGATGACGGAAGCTGAGCGCTCCGTGTTCCTCGACGTTCTCGCTCTGCTGGATGCCGCCCCCCTCAGCGCGGGCCCCGGCCGAGGATTGAGATAAAGCCCGAGGTCTCAAGGCCTTCCTAGTCTCTCTAGGAAAGCGACGGTGTTCAGTTCCTGCTGCGGCCGGATTTCCACCAAAACTTCTCGCTCGTTCAGTTCCAAGCAATGTGACTGTTCCAGTGTATTTCGCAGTGAGCAAGCTGGTTCCACAGCCCGCTTGCCTGCGCACAAAGGCCGTCGTTTCGGCTAACCGCCAGGCCCGAGATCAAACACCGCGCTCTCGCTCTGCTGGACGCCGCCCCCCTCAGCGGGCCCCGGCCGAGGATTGAGGTAAAGCCCGAGGTCTCAAGGCCTTCCTAGTCTCTCTAGGAAAGTGACGGTGTTCAGATCCCGCTGCGGCCGGATTTCCACCAAAACTTCTCGCTCGTTCAGTTCCATGCGTTGTGACTGTCCCAGTGTATTTCGCAGTGAAGCAGCCGGTGTCTCAGCCCGCTTGCCTGCGCACAAAAGCCGTTTCTATGGCTACCCAGATAAATCCAATAAAGAGTGCATTTTCTGGTGTCCCGGCCACGGCCGATGGTGTTACGAGTGTTGTAAGAATGCCCACGTCCCAGTGCCCATTCCCACACCCAGACACAGCCCGCCACGGTGCAGGGCTAGCACAAATAAAACCAACTCATGTTGGTTGTGCAGAAAATGTAGTGAACGCGCCCATACAATGCCCGCTTACACTACATGATGCGTGTCCCTTGGTTTCTGTAAAAACGAAACTAACACACATTTAGTCGGCGCGAGCCGACAGTGTTCTCAGTGCAGTAAATGTGCCCGCTGTCCCGCATTTCCTCACTGACACGCCGAATCCCACGGGATTCACCCCCGCTCGCTTTCTATGCACAACCCGTCACAGAGAAGCTGAGCGCGGCCAGGCTACCCGCTGTGATTAGCGCGCACCTCGCACGCTGTGAGCACAGCGTTGATTCAGTCGGCGCGAGCCGAGTGTTCTCCGTGCTGAAAATGTGCCCGCTGTCTCGCGCCCGCATTTCTCACAGACACTCCGAATCTCACGGGATTCGCCCCGCTCGTTTTCTCTGCACAACCCGTCACAGAGAAGCTGAGCGCGGCCAGGCTGCCAGCTGTGATCAGCGCGCGCCTCGCACGCTGTAAACACAGCAGTGATTTAGTCGGCGCGAGCTGACAGTATTCTCAGTGTAGTAAATGTGCCCGCATGTAGTAAATGTGCCCACATTCCCTCACACGCGCCGAATCCCACGGGATTCGCCCCGCTCGCTTTCTCTGCGCGTCCCGCCATAGAGAAGCTGAGCGCGGCCAGGCTGCCCGCTGTGATCAGCGCGCCCCCCGCCTCGAACACTGTAAATACGGTGTTGTGTTCCCAGTACACAGGGGCTCTCGAGCCGCCGTCCTGCCGCGGCCAGAGCCCAGATTTCATTCTACCCCTAGCTATTCACGCAGATGCGTGGTCAAGGCTTCCCGGGGTATCAGAATGGGTGTTGAACACTATAACGAGAGGCTGTTCGCTACAGTTCGCTCGACGCCCCCGCCGTTATACGGCGCGAGTCGAAACTACGGTGTAAAGCGAAGTGTTTCATCTACTTCGAGCCGAGATAGCGAAACTACTGAGAAAAGGGGCTATAGAACCTCTATCTCAGGGCGAAGGGGGCTTATACAGCAGATATTTTCTGGTACCGAAAAAAGATGGTGGGCTCAGACCCATTCTAGATCTGCGACTGCTGAACAGAACGCTTGTGAAGCGCCAGTTCAGAATGCTTACGACCAGGAAAATCCTCGCGCAAGTGCGCCAAGGAGACTGGTTCATGTCAATAGATCTGAAAGACGCCTATTTTCAAATACAAATAGCGTCCCATCACAGGCGATTCTTGAGATTCGCCTTCGAGGGCCAGGCATATCAATACACAGTCCTGCCGTTCAGCCTGTCCCTAGCACCCCGTACGTTCACGAAGTGCATGGACGCGGCCCTCGCCCCCCCTGAGACTTCGGGGCATGCGAGTTTTTGAACTACTTGGACGATTGGCTGATTCTAGCTCGTTCACGAACGGAGCTCATAGAACACAGGGCCGCATTACTCGAGCACCTCGAGGAGCTGGGCCTTACAGTCAGTTGGGCGAAAAGCTCACTGCTCCCCAGTCGGAGAATTTCCTTTCTGGGAACAGTGTTAGACTCGCTATCCATGACAGCACGCCTGTCACCGGAGCGCGGATTGAATATTCAGCACGTCGCGAGATCCTTCCGCCACGGCTCTATAGTCCCGCTCAGAAGGTTTCAGAAAATGCTGGTTCTGATGGCCTCAGCAGCCTCCGTACTCCAGTTGGGCCTGCTCCGCATGCGCCCACTGCAGCTATGGCTAAAAGCACGAGTTCCTCCCAGGGCGTGGACCGCAGGTCTATTTCGCCTCAGGGTCGACCTTCAGTGCATTTCGGCTCTGAAACCATGGAAAGCAACCGACTGGTATCAGTCAGGTGTGAGTCTGGGGATCCCCTCGAGTGTGAAGGTGGTGTCTACGGACGCCCCCACTTCGGGGCAGGGAGCGCTGCTCGAAGGCAGACCGCTAGCTGGCCTATGGTCAGTACGGGAGAAGCTCCTTCACATAAACTGCTTGGAATTAATAGCAGTCGACAAAGCGCTACGGCGCTTCTGTCCCCAGATAAAAGGCCACCACGTATTGGTCCGGTCGGACAACATGTCAGTGGTGGCGTACATAAATCACCAGGGCGCCGTCAGGTCCCGAAACCTTTACAGGCTGACGGGACGCCTCCTGGTCTGGGCTCAGCACAACCTGCTCTCGCTGAGAGCGGCGCATGTGCCTGGTCACCTAAATGTGGGGCCAGACAGGCTGTCCAGAAACAACGTCCCAGCAGGAGAATGGTCTCTGCACCCGCAGACGATCCAGCTGCTGTGGGAAACGTTTGGCAAAGCGCAGGTGGACCTGTTCGCGTCCCAAGAAAACGCTCACTGCCCGAGATTCTTCTCGAAATGCCGGGAGGCGCTGGCCCATGTTTGGCCCCGCCGCCCCCTATATGCTTTTCCCCCTGTCTCACTCCTGCCTCAGGTGTTGGAGCGAATCAGGAGGGAGGGATGCCCAGTGCTACTCATAGCTCCGCTCTGGACAAACCAGTCGTGGTTCCCTGTCCTGATGCAGCTGACCAGCGCTGCCCCATGGCCTTTACCGTTGAGGAGAGACCTCCTCTCTCAGGCGGGAGGCTCGATTTGGCATCCTCGCCCGGATTTGTGGTCCCTGCACGCAGGGGCCATCAACGGGTACCCGCTGACCTCCCAGAGGGAGTGTTAAACACGATCGCGCAGGCTAGAGCCCCGTCTACCAGACGGCTCTACACCTCGAAGTGGTCTGTGTTCTCTGCTTGGTGTCAAGCGCAGAGCTTTTCACCTGTAGACTGCGGGGTTACGGAAGTGCTTTCCTTCCTTCAGGAGCTACTGGATAAGGGCAGGACCCCTTCCACGCTCAAAGTATACGTGGCGGCCATAGCAACGTTTGTAAAACCGGTGTCTGGCCAGTCACTAGGAAAGAACGACTTAGTCGTGCGTTTCCTTGGAGGAGCTCGGAGGCTAAACCCTCCCAGGCCCCCTTCAGTCCCGACATGGGACCTTTCCACGGTCTTGGAGGCCATGAAAGGTGCCCCATTCGAGCCAATCCAGTCGTCAGACATGAAACACTTGTCTTCAAGACAGCGTTTCTTATGGCTCTCGCTTCAGTGAAGCGCGTAGGGGACTTGCAAGCGCTCTCAGTGAGCGCGTCATGCATGGAGTTTGGACCTAATGACTCAAAGGTCATACTCAAACCGAAGCACGGCTACGTGCCAAAATCCCTCAACACACCGTTCAGGGCCCAGGTGATTTCCCTGTCTGCCCTTCCGGTTCTCAATGAGGAGAAGGACGCGAGTCTCCTTTGCCCTGTTAGGGCACTAAGGGCTTATGTGTCCCGCTCGTCTGGTTTCAGACAGACTGAGCAGCTTTTTGTTTCGTTTGGCGGCCGTGCTAAGGGACTTGCCGCTTCGAAACAGAGCCTATCCAGATGGATAGTTGGTGCCATAGCACTGGCTTACACTTCCAAGGGCCTACAGTGCCCTTTGGGTGTTGGAGCGCACTCCACAGGAGGCATGGCCTCCTCGTGGGCATGGTCTAGCGGGGTTACCCTGCAAGATATTGTATGGCCGCGGGCTGGGCCTCGCCGTCTACATTTATAAAATACTATAACCTGGAGGTTCCCGCCTTGCAAGCTAAGCTTTTGGCGGTATAAAGTCCAGTGCTATCTGCCGCTGTGCGGCTCAGATACTGAGTTTGACCTGCGTATTGCTCACTGACCGGTACAGCAGCTCATTAAAATGTCGACACACTTGTGGCCACCCAGTTCAGGCTGAATGTTCACCCTGACGGTATGGTCTATTTGTCACATGATCAGCTCCTTCGGATGCTATTTACAGGGAATGATGCTTCTAGCCTCTCGTCCCTCACTCTCTGTGAGTTTATGGTGATTATGCACTATATGCGCCCCGGGCTTCGGCCCCTGGGACTTTGGTGTTGGATCCCTACCAGCACGGCGTGTTGCATTGTGTTCCCCATAGCGTAAGATATTACGCAGTACGAGAGATACTCTTGTAAGAGAACGTACTCGGTTACTAACGTAACCTCGGTTCTCTCTAGAGAGGGAACGAGTACTGCGTATCTTGCCGTGCTTGGAATACGCTCTGGTTCGCTTCGGCGATGAAAACCAACGTAAGAGCAGCTATCGAGCCTAGATATGGGGCGAGACCACGCCCTTTCTGGCGGGACGTGACGATATGGGCGCGAAAGGCCCCCATTCGTCGTGACGTCACGCAGAGCCTCTCTCGATAGGCTGCTGCTATTGTCGCAGGGCAGCCAATAGGCGCGCGAGCTGTCTCGCCTATGTCTGCTTGCTGCTGCAAAGCGTTTTACATTAATAAAAAATTAAGGATAATTTTTGGCTTCAATATCTCGTGGAAAAGAGTTTTCCCCATAGCGTAAGATATTACGCAGTACTCGTTCCCTCTCTAGAGAGAACCGAGGTTACGTTAGTAACCGAGTACGTTTTACCTCATCAGCTGGAGTGGAACGTCATGAAAAATAAAGTGTATCCATGCACTCCTATTGGAATCCAGAGGAAGCTTATGCAGCGACTGTCTTCTTCCACAACCAGGCACTGCACAATTTTTTGTAAACGGCATGTTTATTGCTCGGTAGCTAGATCCTGTTTCTCATCACGAGGTAGGCCTGTTATTTAGTATGCGTGTAAAATGCGCAAATCGGTGGGCGGGGCTAAACCGGCCAAGTTGAAGTAGGCGTTGATCTTCTTCTGCGGGGGTGGTGTATTATCCTTTTTGACGTCATAGTTCCCCACTTTGAAAAATGAGTCGTTTGCTGAGCCTGGTGTCAATAAAAGCATTTATTGGACCAACAAGGACGTTTTCAGTTCTGAAACTTACAGGATATTCTTATAATATGATGACCTCTCAGATGTCAAAAGCTCAAGGAAAATTTGATTTCTCAGTTCATCACCCCTTTAATTGATAGGGTACATTAGCTAAATGAACAGTGATCTGTAGCAATTTAATCTAATTTCAATATAAATATGAACGCCTTTATCTCTTTCTCAGGTGTACAATAAAGAGCTGGAGTGTGAGTATGGTAACTTTGAGGACTGGCTCCACACCTTCAACCTGTATAGAGGAAAGGCTGGAGATGATGATGACCACAATGTGGTTGATGATGACAGAATTGTGGGCAGATTCAAGGTAAGAACACACATGCACACACACACACATTATATACATAAAGATTATGTAAAAATCAGGTTTCAGAATTAGAGTATGAACATGTCATTTTGATATTTGAATCTGTCTCCTTGTGAACCAGGGATCACTCTGTATGTATAAACTACCACTGTCTGAGGAGATCACCAGGGAGTCAGGATTTGACCCGAACATGGGAATGTTCCAAAGCACACCTCACAATGACCCTATCAATGTTCTCATCAGGATTTATATCATTAGAGTAAGTGAATTCAACTCTGAATTATACAGGTACGTAGGTGTTATTAGTGCCGTACTGTGTCAGCTAAAGTAACATGACTCTCTTATCAGGCCACAGACCTGCATCCTGCAGATATAAATGGTAAAGCAGACCCTTATATAGTCATTCGATTGGGAAAGTCGGAGATTCGGGACAAGGAGAACTATATATCCAAGCAGCTGAATCCTGTATTTGGAAAGTGAGTAGGCTATACTATTGTAAACCAACCAAAGCAATGGTTTGAGCTCAAGCTAGAACATATTCATTTAAGAAATGAAAAGCTCTTCATGTAGCACACCCTTTTCTCTCTCTTTCCCTTAAGGTCATTTGACATAGAGGCCACATTCCCAATGGAGTCCATGCTGACTGTGGCAGTATATGACTGGGATTTAGTCGGAACTGATGACCTGATCGGTGAGACTAAAATTGATTTGGAGAACAGATACTACAGCAAACACAGAGCCACGTGTGGCATCGCTCCCAACTACTCTGTGTGAGTACTCTCTGCCCCTATTTTACTTGATTTAGGGGACCAATACATTGAGCAGGAAACTCAAAATCTTTATAGAACAACATGCTAAAGTATTTTCATTTACATAATGTGACAATGAGTTTATCTAACTAATCATAATTAATTGCATATGTCATAAATATGACGAGAACAGCCATCCCTAGAAAATAATTGTTTTGATCTGTCCAAGCCAAATATATAAAGTATTTTAATTAACTGCCCTGAATGAATGTGTTAAACTAACAGTCTTATATTTTTAACTGACAGTCATGGTTACAATGTATGGCGGGACCCTCAGAAACCAACTCAGATCCTTGCTAAGTTGTGCAAAGAAGGCAAATTGGATGGACCCCACTATGGACCTGGTGGGAGGGTCAAAGTTGCAAACCGCGTCTTTATTGGGTTTACAGAAATTGAGGATGAGAGTGGTGAGACATTTAAGAGCTTATACAGTGAATGTAATCTAATGTAATTTAAGTTTTTTTCTCCTATTATTTATAAAAAAATATATATGTAAAATGTTTGGCTTACAGGTCTGAAGAAGCAGACAGAAGAACACTTGGCTCTCACTGTTCTTAGGCATTGGGAGGAAATCCCACGTGTTGGTTGCAAACTCATCCCTGAGCATGTAGAGACCAGGCCGCTCCTCAACCCTGACAAGCCAGGCATAGAGCAGGTATGCATGTGTGTGCAACCAAATACTGCTCTTATTACCAAGGACATATTCTAAGGTTCACCAAATGGCCTTGCTGAATTTTCCATCATTGGTAAAAAAAAAATGAATCAAAATGGTGCCGTATCAATTTGTCAATTTTATATATTAACTAACTGGTCAACTCCTCAAATGTTCATAATCTCACAGGGAAGGATTGAAATGTGGGTGGACATGTTTCCTATGGATATACCAGCACCAGGACCAGCCATTGACATATCGCCACGCAAACCAAAGAGGTAGATGATTCTGTTCAAAGTCTCTGTTTACTCCGTTTTGAACACATTTTGAATCAGGATGAGTGAAACTTTTGCTGCTTTTCCTTTATTCGTGCTCTTTTAATCTCAAATAGTGTGTTGCAGTTAAGTCTTTAATATTTCATGTGTGCATAATGTTGCAATAATTTTTTTACAGGTTTTTTCCTTAACGTCTCTAGGTACATGGAACAAAATGTCATTTTGATATGTGCATCACTGAGTTTAGCCTTGAAGAAAATGAGACAAAGATAGGAAGCTTTAATAATCAGTCATACTTTCTCACTCTTAGATCATTACACCCTTAAGCAAGGAACAGATTGCTTTGTTATCTGGACTGCTTGTGCAATTAATATTCTTTGGATGACTTAAAAGTTTTGGATGAAGAAGTAGCTGTGAATGGCGAATTACCAAACTATAGAATGTCTTTTTACTTCACTTTGTTTATAATTGTTTTTACTATAATAGTTTTTTAACTGTTTAACTACAGAGATACTACTGTGATTCAGCTACAAAACAGATGACACTCTTTCTCACCTAGAGTTTGTAGATACAACACGCTGTCCTTATTCTTTATCCTCTCATACTTACTCTGCCAGCTTCACACCTCTCATCTGCCTTTATTTTTTTCATGTTAATCATCTAAAGAATGTGCCAGTTTTTAACAAGGCCTGTACTGTGAAACTGTCTGATATATTCATGCGCTGCAAAAAGTCCAAATGTGCAGTTTATTGACATAAATGCATTTCTGAATGCACGGTATAATTAAGTAGAAATAAATGTAAAGCGGATTCTGATTTTATCTGGTTAAGATTGAATTGTGAAAGTGAGTGCTACAGTATAGAGCCAGACCTGTGAGTTTGCTAAAATGATGCCTAAAAAGCTATTTGCACATTCAATACCAATATCCAATAGTGCGCACAGACTAATTATTAAAAAAGGAAACTCATTTCAAGGGAAGAGAAGACCAGAATCAATTTTGAATCAATTACAAGACCAGGAATATGCATTAAGAAAGTAAAAAGTAATAAAAAAAAGTAATAACCTTTTCACTTCGGTTATATTAAATTATAATCTTAACTAATATTTTTCATTTGAATCAAACCAGTAAATTTTTTAAGTTAAAACAATATTTACAGTGTGAGATGATGATCCCATTCTTTTCCTTCCCCCCCCACTCATCTCCCAGATATGAGCTCAGGGTGATAATATGGAATACTGACGAAGTAATTCTGGAAGATGATGATTACTTCACAGGGGAAAAGTCCAGTGACATATTTGTGAGGGGGTAGGTATGGGCAGGTGTGTGAAGAGTGTGTGGTTAATCTGTTACTTTTTGTTTGTTTCTGTTTCCTTTTGTTGTTTGTCTGTCTTGTTGCGTTTGATGTACTTTTGTCTATCCCCCTCCCTGCCCCCCATGTCATTGCTGTGCTGTCATCTAGCTTTGAGCTTCGTGTTATTATTTGGAACACTGATGACGTAGTTCTAGAGGACGATGCTTTCATGACAGGAGAGAAGATGTCTGACATCTATGTCAGGGGGTAAAGACGATACAATCGCATGGCTTGACCGCTCTCCCCACCGCCTGCAGAAATCTGTACCTGCCCCTTCCATTCACTTCCAAAGAATAAACACCACCTTCCATGCAGATCCTAGTTAAACAGGACCATATCATTCAAAATATGCTGATTTCTAGTTATAACCTCTGATTTAATTTGACAATATTATTTACATTAATTCAATTGTCTTTTGAGTTAAATTCCCTTGATATTAAATTTAAATATTTAATAACTGGTATGGTCTTGGTTTATAGAGACATTTTTGTTTAGAATGTCTTGGGGACTGAGATGTCTTTCACAGTATCAATTACTGCATGAAAGCATAAGATATGTCTGTTTGCATGCCAAAACCTACTTTTATAATCTGACATGTGGCATTTGCATACCAACATTTTGCTTAAGGACTGAATCTATTTATTTTGTAAAGTTACGCATACAATTATGCATGTATCTGATTCATACAGTTGGCTACTAATGGTTCAAAGAAATACACAATACAGACAGTAGCCTTATATAATGTAATGCTGTTGGGACAGACTAAAAACCTCTGCAGATGCAAGCCTCACAACTTAAGTGCAGATAATTGACTAGATGTCAGGTCAAGCATCTATTTTTCTTTTCTATTTAAAGATTTTGTAATATCATGCACTCTCTTTCAAATTATATTATCAAGTAACAAGCACATGAGTCATGCATTGATGATCTAGAGTACATAGTCTTTGCATTTTATAATAAAATATGGTAACACTTTAGTTTAGGGTCCAATTCCCTCTATGAACTAGTTGCTTATTAGCATGCATATTACTAGGATATTGGCTGTTTATTAGTACTTATGAAGCACATATTAATCCCTTATTCTGCATGATCATATTCTACATCCCTTAATTCTACCCAGTACCGAAACTTAAAAACTACCTTAACTATTATTAAGTAAGCTGTAATTAAGAGTTTATTGAGGCAAAAGTCATAGTTAATAGATAGTTAATAGTGAGAATTGGACCCTAATATAAAGTGTGACCTAAAATACAATAATTCAGACTTCAGTAAAATGTTTAATAACATCTTACTGCAATGACAACGGGGTAGAACTTTTATTTTGTTCAGTTTCCTGATGCAGTATGAGCATCAACTTGATATGTATAAATGATATCATATGCATGTTGTCTATTCAGTATTTTTGTCTATACATTTCACACTTTTGCAAATATCTAAATGCACTTTTAAAGGACACCTCTTTGTTCAGAACATTGTGCATGTTTTGTCATGTGACATACAATAAGTCATTGATGACTATATGTGTACCGTGCTTGAATATTTTTTTTTGCATAAATATTAAAATATTTTTGTGCCACTTCTAACAATTGAAAATCTTCTCCCTGCTCAGTTGGCTGAAAGGACAGCAGGAGGATAAACAGGACACAGACGTGCATTATCACTCTCTTACTGGGGAGGGAAACTTCAACTGGCGCTTTGTCTACCCCTTTGACTATCTAATGGCTGAGGAGAAGATAGTCATCTCCAAGAAGGAATCCATGTTTTCCTGGGATGAGACAGAGTACAAGATTCCTGCTCGACTCACCCTTCAAGTATGGGATGCGGATCACTTCTCTGCAGATGACTTCCTGGGTATGCTCACAAAACTTATTTGCATGTATAGCAAAATAATTTGGGGTTTGAAGAGTAATTTGATTATTGTCGTTAATAATGTGCTCAATTAAAAGTCCATGTGTTTCATTCAAAATATATTTTTTATGCTGCCTGTGATTTATTTCCACAGGTGCGATTGAGTTGGACTTAAATAAGTTTCCCCGTGGGGCAAAAACAGCCAAGCAGTGCTCTCTCAACATGGTTCTCAAAGAACATGAGCTGCCAACCATTTCCATCTTCAAACAGAAGAGAGTGAAGGGCTGGTGGCCATTCGTGGCCCGAGATGAGAATGATGAATTTGAGCTCACGGTGAGTTATCTAAAGGTTATTTTACTACTGCTTGATAATTAGCTAGCGTGTAGTAGTGTATTTGGAATGATTGCTAAGGTTACCTCATGAACATTCCAACCATGTCATGCTTGCAGGGAAAAGTGGAGGCAGAGCTCCATCTAATGTCAGCTGAGGAGGCAGAGAAAAGTCCTGTCGGCCTTGGACGGAACGAACCCGAACCACTCGAGAAACCAAAGTAAGATATAAAGCAGCTCATTTACACACATTTGCTTCCGCTCACATGGAAACAATCTAAGAAACAATGCAGTTTCAGATTATGAATAAAAAGATATACTCTAGTGTGTAGACTATACAAGTCTACTATGAAGTCCAGTGAAGAATGCCCATCTGAAAGTGTTAACTTCCCTGTCTAATACTCCCACTCTCCTCTTTCACATCCTTCGTTCCTTCCTCCTGTGACTGCCCTTTCCCTCGCCTACCCTTTCCTGCTCGTTTCCTTCATTTCAACCCCCATTCCTGTTTTGGAAAAAGTCGTCCAGACACCAGTCTAATGTGGTTCATTAACCCTCTGAAGTCCATACGATACTTCATTTGGCACAACTACCGCTGGCTGATCCTGAAGGCTCTGGCCCTGCTGCTCTTCCTCCTCCTGGTTGGGCTCTTCCTCTATTCTATTCCTGGATACCTGGTCAAGAAACTCCTAGGGGCGTGAGGAGTGAGGGGAAGATCACTGGTAGCCCACTCTTACTGCCTCTGTTTTCACTGCTTTTTGTCTCTCTCTGAGCAAACCTTTAAGCTCAAACTGTGCAATGTCACCATTCACAGTGCATTTCTGTCTTTTTGTTACTCGTACCATTTTTAAAGCCTACAACATGGACCTGAGGGATTGTGGGTGATTAAGTGTTTTTCATTTTGTCATCCCAACTCGTTCTTACCGCATAGCTGCATGCTGTGTGGTACCTCAAGTATTTTTGGTGGTCATTTTTCCTCTGGTTGTCTGTTTTTGGCAATGACTTGCATTATTTATTATGGATTTTATGATATTTATACTTGACTGTTTGCTACTGTGCTTCCTCTGAACTTACTTTTGTTGCCTGATGTGTCATTTTACTGCTCTGAGCTCAACTCACTGCAAAGTTACAGTATGATTCTCACACACACGGTAGACCTAGTCCAGGGGTAGGCAACGTCAGTCCTGGAGAGCAATGGATGTTCAACCCTAATCAAACACACCTGAACAAGCTAATCAATGTCTTCAAGATTACTAAGGCTACAGGCAGGTGCATTTTTTTCAGGGTTGGAGCTAAATTCTGCAGGACAGTGGCTCTCCAGGTCCGGTTTTTACCAGCTCTGTGCCCAAAAATGAAGATAGTGCCATTGTTTACTCGTCGCCCTCTTGTTGTTCCAATCCTGTGTGACTTATTTTTTCTGTAAAACAAAAATGTGTTGTTTGGACCCCATTAATTGTAGAAACAAAAAACATTCTTTGAAATATCTTCTTTTGTGCTCAGCAAAAGAAAGTCATATAGGTTTTGAATGGCATTAAAGTCAGCATGAAATGGAGGTTGCAATCGTCTTTTCTTTCCTATTGTAATGTATAATCGAGTGCAACGGCTTCTCCAACAAGAAAAAAATGTTGGGCTGTACTTGATTTTGTCCATCAGGAATTGATGGAATCATTGGCTTGTGGTTTGCTATTTCTTCGATCTCATGTGAGTGCGCAGGTGCACACGCCATCAGAGAAGAGATGTCATTGCGAAGTTAAATATATATATAATAAACACTGCAATAATCAATATTCATTTTCATTGTGACATTAACAAACTTTCCTTTTTTAAGTCATTGCTTAAATGGTTAATATGCCTTTAAGAGATTTTACAACTTTTCAGTCATGTTACTGTTGTGGCAAAAACTTCTGTTAAACATCATCACTGCGTAAGAGACACTCAGAGTCAAATTAATAAAAAGAGAAGTATTTTATTCTTGCAAGAATAGGCCCGGTCGCATTCACAGCAGTTAGCCTGTGACGTGAGTGGCGCGCACCAGGAAGACATGAGACAGCTTTTATACTCTTTTCAAGGTTCCTTCTCACTCGCTGTACTTTTCCACCCAGATAAGGCCCCCACTTCTGTTCAGTTTTTCTTAAGGACACAAACTGGTACTGGAATAAACTAGCCAAACCTGACCATTCCTAAGGTCAAGACGTCCTGTCCCATATATTCCTGAACCGTCACGCACAAGCACGTACACACATATACTTTTACACATTGAATAGATTAGGAATAAATGACAATTAAAATTTTTCCACAACATTACCTAATCATCTTACTAACCACTAACCTTTGTATTACCTCTCTTCCTCCATCATCCCTGGTTTCACCTTTCAACTCACCACCTCTTACCTGCAACCCCTTCACTACTTCCAATCACAGCCGGCCTGACACCACCTTCCTGTGGTTTTTGAGCCCGCTGAAGGCCATCCGTTACCTGATATGCAACCGCTACAAGTGGCTCATCATCAAGATCATCTTGGCTTTGCTGCTGCTGATCATGGTGGGCCTGTTTCTCTACAGCATGCCAGGCTATCTGGTCAAGAAGCTGCTTGGGGCCTAACGAGGGGTCAGAAAGGTTCATTTGAGAGATTCTGATTTGCCCTTGACCTCTCAAGTGTCCCTTTTCTAATTGGTTTCAATTTAAAGCACTTATTTTATTTTTAAACGATATCTCAAGAGTTTACCATCTCTCATAGTTGCACTCTAAGCATAACGTATCAAATATATTTTTCGGCATCAATTTGCATGTCTTACCTGGTAAAGATCAATTATCATATTTATCTTTGTATTTGTACATTTCAATTAGTCATATGAAGAAAGCAGCACTGTTTATTTTTGGTACGAAATTAAACTGGACTAGCGTTTATGGTATCTGTTCAAATGTTCATATGAATGCATTGCTTCAAATTCTTGGATTTTTTAGTAATTGTCTAGACGTGTATGTGTCGCTGCTAAAAGCGCAATAAGCATGCAACTTTGTCTTAAGAAAGATGACTTGTTCATCAGTGGCTGCAATCTGAAAAAAAAATATTATGATAGGGTTGCAGGCCTCATATACAGTACACTATGTTATTTGATTAAACTTTGCCTTGATGTTTGCACTTTCAGTCCATGACACAAATCTTCTGCACTCCAGTAAGATACAGTAATGTTGTTTATCCTTTAGAGAAACACAGAGGGGAATGATATTTAATTTAACATTTAAAGTTTAAATAAAACAATAGAATGCTCTTTCCTATACTGTTGATTTTGCTTGCTGTGTACTTGTTTGCTTGCTATGTACTGTTGCTCTATTTAATGAATGGCATTTGACCATGGACTTGTTTGCACTAATTTTGGCTTGTTTATATAAAAAGAGTGTATTTTTAATTCTTGTTCACAAGTGTGCAATATGGATTGATTTATTTATTTTTGTCAGTATGAAGACAATAAAATGAACTCATTGAGATAAAACTGAACATGTTTCTTGACTCCATAGTGTGGGTATGCATGTATGTGTGTGAAATAGTTTAAAACCCTGTTCTCTTTCACACAGTCGTCCAGCTACTAGCCTGTCGTGGCTGTTGAGTCCTATACGGGTGACCTGCATAATGGGTTGGCGGCAGTATAAGTTGGCCACAGTGGTGACTCTGCTCAGCATAACCGGGCTGATCTTTTTGGGCCTTCTGTTTTTTTCTCTGCCTTCAGCTTTCATCCGGAAGATTTTCAACATCTCAGGATAAGCTGATCAATCACCTGCTAACAGCACAATATGCACAAAACAGATTATTGAAATCAATGGCATCACTTAAAAGCACTGCTGATTAAATGCATTTAAATACATTTATTTAAAAATGCATGGCATAATATATATATATATTTTTTTTGTATGTAATGTATGTATGTATGCTTTTTATGGGTGTTTTTTCAACTATGAGCCTTTTGGTGCTGTGAACTCTTAAAAACTTTAATACCGGTAGTTAATTTGTCTAATTACAATGTTTAACAGTGTCTATGCATGCAGTATCTGAAATATTGTCATTTTAGTCTCATTTCTGAAAGTCATGAACATTTCCATGGTCCACCACATCTCAACTTGCACTGTGTTTGGTAACATTTTGTGGTAAAAGTGATGCTAATGGCATTTTAATGAAATACAATGGTTGACTTTTGCTAAGGCTTATTTCATAGCTGACATTTTGTGTATTATATATAATTTGTGTCAATTTTACAGAATTACAGCTTGATAGGAAATGTCAAAGGAACATTCTGCACAATCAATACTAACCTAATGGTTTATCTACTTCAGATGGCTTATACTGTCATGTTTAAATATGTAAATAAAACTTTGAAATGTGTCTACTCCAGGGAGTATTAAAAGTGCCCTTAGTTGAAGAACACCCTTATATAATTTTATACTCTATTTTGTGCTAAGATGTTTCTTAAATTAGCTTAGCTGCTAATACATATTATGTAAACTTTATAATGTTGGCTCAAATTAAAATCATTCTTTGAACATGCGTCTTGTTTGTATTATTAAATCCTAATTCAAACAAGTATCGTCGTTATAAATACCAGAAGTATTTGTATGTTTGTATCTTACATTAAAATGGGTCAAGGGGGTGTAATGGAAGATAAAATAGCAACGTTTTGTCATTGTAAATTTACTTGATGTGTTAAAATACATAGATCCTTAACTTTTGTACATTTCATTGAACAATTTTGCCACCTCATAGCCACCGTACCTCTCCCGAGATGCAGAAATACACGTCGAGCTCCTATTGGCTAAGGTCGTCTCCGGGTGGAGGCCCGCCAATCAGCGCGGGCCACGGTACGACTGTGCTGTGTTGTTACGCTGCTGGTTGGAGACCGGTCGTGTGATTTAGTGGGTGAGGTGGAGAGAGAGAGTTCACGCGGCGGGTGCACACAGCACTACACAGACTGAAGAAGCCTTAAACAAGATAATCGACTAGGCACAAAGAACCATGCAAGCGCTACTGGGTGAGTTATATTGACATAAAGGCGTGAAGTCAGCGGTAGAGAGACGCGTTTTATTGACTCAAATTCGTTTGCAAGCAAACTGTGAGATGCAGAGAGCCTGAGAACTATAGAACTAGTTTGAACGTTAATATGACAAAAGGAGAAACGATTCTTTAAAGTTAAACCAACTGAGGTCTGTTTTATGAAGCTTATGTTTACATTAAATACATACGTGTAAGTGTAACACCGTATAGTACATTTATTATAGTTAGTTTAGAGTGTGTACTGGTGGGTTAGGCCTAAGTTATACATTACAGCAAATGTATCTTCATATTGCAGAAGACTAATTGGAGAATAATAATTAATGCGCAGTTTCTTCATATTGAGATTTTGTAATAATCTGTTGTATGTGCCTAGAGTCTGGTAGTAGAAAGTCCTGGTTGTTATGATTATGAACCATATGCAGTGTTTCATGCTATAGATCTTGTTTTTACAAAAAAATGTTTGCTGCTTTTTTCTCTTTAATAAAGCTATTGAAATCTCTTGCTGTTCCCCAGTACTGATGCTCCTCTTTTATCTTCTCAGGTGTGTTGGCGTGTTCTCTGACTGTCCTCTCTGTCCACGGTCTCTACACTGCCGGTGATGATGTGGTTGAACTCAACCCCTCCAACTTTAACAGGGAAGTCATGCAGAGTGACAGTCTCTGGCTGGTCGAGTTTTATGCCCCCTGGTAAGTTGTAAGAGTGGTGGAACCCGGATATTTGTTACTCATAGAGATCTTTAGTTACAGATCAGGTTACTGTCTGGAATGCTGGTGCCGAATCAGCCCAATCTGTTGCTTTCTTGTATATAATTGAAAGTATGAGTCATCATAGCTACTCTAATGAGATGTAAAGCTATGCAAATGAAGTACCTTAAAAGTTAGTTTTAGTTTGCATATATTGCATAATACAGTCATGAGCATCATTATTACACATGTGTAGTTATGTTTCATGATAATGTTTATGTGCAAACATTTATTTATTTTATTTTTTAAAGGTGTGGTCACTGCAAGAGCTTGGCTCCTGAATGGAAAAAAGCAGCTGCAGCTTTAAAGGTAAATTCCCATGTTAAGATCATAATAATTAATTAGACTTACAATCAAGAACTGGGGCTTATTCAGAACCGGTTCAATTTACTGGCACAGAATGATTTGTTAAACTTCAGCATTCTCCCAAAATGTAGTATACACTACAAATGAATACTTTTTTTTGCAAGGATGTTTTAAGTTGTTCAAATACATGTATAATGTTACTGAATTTTCCTTTTTTTAAATCTGTTTTTTTAAACTTTCCATTCATCAAAGATTTCTGAAAAAAAAGACTAAATTAGGATATAGAAATAAATTTAATTTGACATATTACTGTTTTTTTATTTATTTTTTATCAAATAAATCTCTCAAAGTCTTGGTGAGCATGAGACTTTCACAAATCTTACTAACCACAAACCTTTGAATGGTGGTGTATAGTATATCGTATAGAGCATCACAGTCCCGCCCACAGCCCGAGAGAGCTTAGGTGCCGGAAGTAAATTTACCATTCATTTCTCCCATTGACGTTTTGGAAAAATCTGTATGTAAAGAGTTTTAGAGCATGTCTGAGGATAACCAGCTACGGCTGAACTCATAACCATAAGACATATCATTTCAAGTGAAAAAAAACGAAGATAAAATCCCAAAAAAGTCAAAGGTACAAGACATATTTTCATTTCCGAGCGAAGGAACTACTCATCCCATAAACCACCGCGCCTCACTGAAGTCGACTGAAGCCACAACCGTGAAAGAGCCTTTTGAGCGACTTCCAAATCTGCCGATGGCCACGCAAACTTTTTCCTCCAGTGAATTTTATATATTGAATGTGCAGGGAAACTCCTTTTCCTCGATTTACTGAAGCTTATGTGTAAAACGCATTTGCAGCTGCACATTCAGCATCTGGCTCGCTCATAGGCTGTGCTGCGGCAACTGCACATCCAATGGCGTGGGCGCCTCTGACGTGCGACCAATGAGCTAGCCCTACGTCATTACACGACTTCCACCAATCAGATGCATCACTGTGGGATTGTTCAGGATTGTGGGTAATGAAGTACTTATCCAAGACATTGCGAATAAAAGGCATTTATCTCAAAACAAGGTTAGTGCCCCATGAACTTTTGGCGTTTATATGAGCATATACAATCGCTTAGTACAGCCGTAGCTGGTTTAAGTCTACCATGTATGGTTACGTTTTTATGGCTCATACCCCAACTGTCAATGGAGAAATTGTATTGCATTCTTACTTCCGGCACCGGCTGTGGGCGGGACTGTGATGCTCTATTTAGGATTAATTATTTGGTGCTCTCTTAAAAGGACTGTGTTAAGGAACCATACTTGTTTAATGGAACATGAATCGAAACCTAAATCATTAAAATCCCATCACTTATTTTTGTATATAAACCGGTCTCACCACAGTTATAAACTGATAAATCTAAAAGTAAAAATGGGTATAATAAAAGATCATTGATAGCATTTGTGTTTTGGTACAGGGCATCGTGAAGGTGGGTGCTGTGGACGCAGACCAACACAACTCCATGGGAGGCCAGTATGGAGTCCGAGGCTTCCCAACTATCAAGATCTTTGGAGCCAATAAAAACAAACCAGAGGATTACCAAGGTGCAGTACTGCATTTTCATCAAACATCTTGGCATGCATGTAAAGAATGTTTTATGGCCATATGCATTTTAAGCATTTTGTTAATTTTTCTCTCTGTCCTAGGTGGCCGAACCAGTCAAGCCATTGTAGACGCAGCTCTGAATGCTGTTCGCTCCCTGGTCAAAGACCGGCTTGGTGGAAAGACTGGAGGCTCAGACAACAGCAGACAGGTATTGAAGCGCTCAGCATGAAGATTTTGTTATATTATGTTTGCCTTCCATTGATTGACTCCTCTGTGATGTTGTGATCAGAGTGGAGGTGGTGCTGGGAATAAGAAGGATGTTGTGGAGCTGACCGATGATAACTTTGACCGTACCGTGCTGGACGGCGATGATATCTGGTTGGTGGAGTTCTTCGCCCCCTGGTGTGGACACTGCAAAAAGTATGTGGCTTTCTCTGTCTCGCATACATCATAAGACCTGTCTGTCTGTCATTCTCCTGAAATTGTACCTGACATGCTGTGCCATGCATTATTGAATTCATGTTCAATTATTTACAAGGATTCTAAGACCCAATGAAATTCCTCTGCCGGCTGGACTTTCCCGTGTTGACTTTCTTTAATGTTTTCAGTCTTGAGCCAGAATGGACGGCAGCCGCCACAGAAATCAAAGAGCAGACGAAGGGAAAAGTGAAACTGGGTGCTGTGGATGCTACTGTTCACCAGGGCTTGGCAAGCCGCTATGGGGTACTTATTTGATGTCTTTTAATTTAAACTATTCAGCTGCTCTTTATTTTACAGTAGGGGCACTTATGTGTACTGGTTAATATAAAGTAAATACATGGGTTAGTTGTAGGTTCAGGGTTAGTACCTAGTTATTGTAATAACTGTAAGAAGTACACAGTATGTACATGCAAAACATGTCTGTAAAATAAAGCTCTACTAACAATTATCTGGAAAAAAAAAATTTCAGATTTTTTTTATATCCTTTATCAAAAAAAGTCAATCATTTTGGACAATGATTTTTGTTGAATGTCTGTTGTCCTTGTGCCTTTTTTTGTGAGCCATTTTTTTTTTTCTCCTTTTTTTGATTGGGTTCATTAACATTGTCTTTTCTGCTGTCTTTATTGGTAGATTCGAGGATTCCCCACCATCAAGATCTTTCGTAAAGGAGAAGAGCCACAGGACTTTCAGGGGGGACGTACCCGATCTGACATCATTGCTAGTGCCATGGACCTCTTCTCTGATAACATCTCTCCTCCAGAGCTTCAAGAGGTGAGTGTTTTCTCTATTTTTAAGCATATTATAGAATATGGTGTAACTAATTTGTATTATTTTTTACATGTACTCACTAGAGGGTTAGGATTAGGGTTTGGTTAAGGTAGTTGCATGCAATTATACATAATTTATAGTTATTACTAGTTACTATTTGTACTGTGTTCTTGTTACATGTAAAGTGTTACCTTTATTTTGCTAAACTTTTTGTAAAGAAATAATAGGTAAAGTTTGGTTTATATTCATGTGGTTTTTATTTCCTTTAGATTTTGAGTGAAGCTGTTTTGAAGAAGACCTGCGAGGACTATCAGCTGTGTATGATAGCTGTGTTGCCTCACATTCTCGACACAGGTACTATACAGTGTCAACCTAAAACTCATCAAATGACAATGTGAAAATGACAAGCCACTTAAACAGATGTCACTAGGAATGCACAATATATTGGTTATTGGATGTTTAATTGTGCATGATCATTTCCTCTATTTTTACATTTAGATTACATGTGCTGTCATAAAACATTCACTTAGTTAACCAGATAAAGACTCATTTAATTAGTTAAATGTAATCTTTTATACATCAAAAATATTTTTTCACACTGTACACATTAGAATGCTGTGGTGATTCATTCACTTGTTGCATTTAAATTGATTTTAGTTAACTTTTCTTTACTCAAAAATAGTATAGAATTTAAATATATAATATATGTGTGTGTGTGTGTGTTTTATTGCAATGGTCATTTATAAGTAATCACTTAATTTTCAACTTACTGTGTAAGATGCATATGGTAGGAAGATGATTGATTAATATACAGTTTTAGTTAATTTGTTTACTGAAGTTTTAGTAATATTGTCTCTTTTTTTATTCGTTTTTTCTATTTACCATTAAAAAATCCAATTTTAGTTCAACTTGTTTTTTTTTTTTTTCAGTTAGTCGCCAAGGCAATGTTTCTAATTTTCATTTTATCTAATTTTATTTCACCTTCATTTCAATTAACCACCCATTTGTAATAGTTTTAGTAAGCAAACAGATGCAATAACAACTCTATTAATTTGATATTCTCTCTGCTCGCAGGTGCATCTGGAAGAAACTCTTACATGGAAGTGATGAAGACGATGGCAGAGAAATACAAGAAGAAGATGTGGGGGTCAGTATTTTCAGCATCTAGAATCTAGATTCTAGAGTACAAGTTGAGATCAGCCTGCCCATAAATAACACCAGTACATGTCGCTGCTTGTGTGCCAGAGACGACACTTTAGGGAATAGAGAGCGGGTTGCAGTCATACACATCACTCTTTTTCCTGTCTACACAGTTGGTTGTGGACTGAAGCAGGGGCACAGATGGAGCTGGAGGCCTCTCTTGGGATCGGTGGATTTGGCTATCCCGCCATGGCAGCCATTAATGCTCGCAAGATGAAGTTCGCTCTGCTTAAAGGCTCGTTCAGTGAAACGGGCATCCACGAATTCCTCAGGTAACAGAAGGCCGGAGTTTATGTTACAAGGAAACAAGTTACGTCACAGAGACTGATGGCATACAGTAAATTTAAGGTGTTGTTTATAATGGCCCTTCAAACTGTCAGCCTGTTTTATGTTGTTAAACTATTAATGTCTTTATTTATGCAGGGAACTTTCTGTGGTGGCCTGCTCACTGCTACGGTGGGAGGCGGAGCTTTGCCTAAGATCAACACTGTGGAGCCTTGGGATGGGAAAGATGGAGTGGTGAGTAGAGAGAACAGTGTGAGGGTGGATGGATGTCATCCTTTCCTGTTTTCAACCCCCTATTTTTGGCCTTTCCTCAGTTGCCCATGGAGGATGACATTGACCTGAGCGACGTGGATCTGGACGATCTGGAGAAGGATGAGTTATGAGCCTGGTCTAAACCACTCTAGACCTCTGAGACCCAAATGATGCCCATGTCTTCTCTCCCATGGATGAGTGGATGGTAGGGACATGAACTTACTTCAAGACTCCTGAAAACATACAAATAAAGCAAATGGTTGTGCAGCTTTTTAAAAGAAAACACCCCTCTGTTAGTTTAAAAATTAGGCTTTTTGGTTCGTACATCATGATTGAGCTCCGCTCTGCCTCAAGTTCCTTCACTTTTTGATTTTGTGACTGATTGGATCTTTCAATCAGCTTGATGGAGCAGAATGTGACTGATTATCAATCACTTGTTTCAAGTAAGCAGACGTCACACAGAGGCTCTTCATAGAACAATTTCTAATATCTGTTTCATTGACAAGATTTAATCAGATGGTACTGGTCTTTCTGGTAATGAGATAAACCAGTGGTTATTTATATTCGTCTTTCTATGATTTTAGCAGCTCGTTTCACTGGAGTTGCAAGAAGCTTAACATTGTTTCCATTTTCACCCTTTATCCCTCTCATGTGACTTTTATTTTTAATTATTATTTGCCTTTTTGTTTTTAAATTTTGTTACTGAAAATAATGGCAGCCAACCTGTATCCCAGTTTGCCCATTTGTCTGTGTTTGACCAGGTGTAATGTGGGTGTTGTGTAGATTTTTCTTACACAGCTTTGTTTTGAAAAATGTTTTTGTTATGAAAATAAAACAAAAATAATAAATTGAGTCGTTTTTATCACAGAAGCTACTCTGATAGACACCAGTGGTCTATGAATCAGTGGTTTATTGAGAATTCATGCAGACAAATACACTATTCGGTTGTAAAGATGCAACATTCAGATTCTCACTGATGCTTTGGCTTGACAAGAATATGTCTGGACATCCCAATCCCAGCTGCAGTATACAACCATCATCACAATTAACACTATACAAAATTAGAAGTGACTCGTATAGCTTATATATATATATATATATATATATATATCCAGTACAAATGTTAGTTTTGGCATTTCACTTCAACAATCATTTTACAGAGAAACAATATACTAAGTGTATTAAAATACCATGCATGCAAAAGAGCAAATTGAGTATTTTCCAATGTTTCCATTAGCAGAAACTTAGACATTAGTATTACTTTTACATTTCGTGAAGCTACGTATCCAACAGCATCTGTACTGTTCATGTTGACACTGGACTGGTAAAAGGAAAAATAGAAACTAACCACCTGTCTGCCATTCTATCTGTGCCATATGTTCAATCGGACAACAGCGTTTAAATATTGAGTAGCCTAAAGGCTGATGGCTGCTTTTTTTTTTTTTTTTTTACTTAAAGGAACACTCCACCGTTTTTTTAAATCGGTCTTATTCACATTCTTTCCTACATTTAGATAGGTGTGCAAATGCATTTTTGTCACAGTGCATGCATTGTTTTAGTTTGACAGGGTCGGTGCTAGCTTAGCTTAGCACAATGAATGGAATCACTTTTTGCCAGCTCGCATGTCCTGAGTAAAAGTGATAATTTTTTTTTTTTTAAAACACGTAATTACTTATTGTGGCCTGTGTATTCACAATGAGTACAAATAGCGATGCAGATTAACACTAGGTGATTTCCTAGGCAGATATTGACTTGGGACTATATTAGGGGGAAGCACAGGCGAAGCACTGCTGCTTAGGCGAAGCACTGATACTTAGGATTTCATGTGTTGCGTGATATCTCTGGGCCCAAGTAGCAGTGCTTCGCCTGTGCTTCCCCCTAATATATTCCCAAGTCAATATCTGCCTAGGAAATGGCCTAGTGTTAATCTGCATTGCTATTTGTACTCGTTGTGAATACGCAGGCCACAAGAAGTAATTACGTGGGTTTTTAAAAAAAAACATTTATCACTTTTACTCAGGACATGCTAGCTGGCAACAAAGGATTCCATTCATTGTGCTAAGCTAAGCTAGCGCCGACCCTGTCAAACTAAAACAATGCATGCACTGAGACAAATGCATTTGCACACCTATCTAAGTGTAGGAAAGAATGTGAATAAGCCCTATTTCAAAAAACGGTGGAGTGTTCCTTTAAGGGCAGAAATGGTTGTGAAAAGTTTCTGTCTGCTTGTTAGAACTGAAACCAAAACGCAGAAAAATAATTATGCATGATTAAATTGCAAATTTCTGACCCAGTGTATTTATATTGATTTAAAATCTAAATGCTAAATTTGATATTAAAATACAATGAAAATTAAACCCCAGCAGCCAACAGTAGGCATTTCTTTACTGTACAAAAGTTTGGTTTCAGTACGATTTTTTAAATGTTTTTGAAAGAAATCTCTTCTGATCACCAAGGCCGCATTTATTTTATGAAAAATACAGTAAAACTGAAATACTATTAAATATTTTATACAATTTAAAATAACTTTACTATTTTAATATTTTTAAAAATGTAATGTATTTTTTGTGATGATAATTTGTTATATTTATACAGCGCTTTTCTGGGTACTCAAAGCGCTTTACATGGAAGGGGGATCTCCTCATGTGATGGCAAAGCTAAAGCTTTAGCAGGATTACACACTGCTTACTATTTTTGTGGAAACGATAATTTTTTTCCCATGGATTTCTTTGATGAATAGAAAGTTCAAAAGAACATAATTTATTAAAAAAAATTGTAACAATGTAGAAAATGTTATGCATCCTTGCTGAATAAAAGTAATTTCCTTCAAAAAATAAAAATTAAATAAGACCCAAAACTGTTGGCATGTTCTGTTACATACTAAAAGAAGCAATACTTTCAATACTTAAAATAAAATTAACAAAGTCAATCATAATTGGCCGGACAGCAGGCTGCTCCCAACATCAAACCAAAATAGTGCTTTGGAGATACTTTAGCTTGATTGAATGCAAAACAAATGAAATATTTACAAGCAGAAACCATTCTGGAAATTTGCACATGGTACTGACTACTCATTTACAGTTTGAGTGGAATGCAAACCATTAAAAATATAAATATTTTTTAGTCATCACCTAAAGATATCATGAAGCAACGACAATTCTGCAGCATCATTCTAGAGAGCATTTGATTTGACAAAAATCAGTGTAATGCAACCAATCATCAGGGGCCTCATTTCTCAAATGTTGCTAATAAACCGTTCAACATTTAATCTTACGATCATTTCTCAAATGTGCATACATGTGATTCAGAGAACAAACGTGCGTATGCCTCTCTTCCAGAAGTGAAATTTATAAATTGCAAATGGTCTTGAAATTGTGCGCAGCTGAATGGTTCAAATCCCTGCAATACTCCGACCCTCAGACGTACGTCTGCTCAGACCCTGACATGGTGCTAATAACTTTTCCACATCAAAGACCGTTTTAGAAATATGAAAGTTGGTGTGGATTTTAGCATATGCACACTCTAAGATCTAATATGTGCGTACGCAAGTTTTAAAATGAGGCCCCAGAAGAATACGTTTTAAAATGTGAATATCTGCTAAAAGTGCATTTTGACAATTGATTTCAAGAGATCCTTCACAATCCGACCCGGCCCAGACATTATGACAACTCAGCAATGCCAATCCGAACAGAATTACATCAAAATAAAAACAGGCTGGAATGATATAACAGGTTGATGAAAGTTATGAACAAGGAAACTTTTTAAGCTGGAAAGATAAAGAAATGTATCATTGATAACGCCAGCAACTTTTTTTTCAGATCTTGTCTTTTCAGTGTGCATGTGAGTGGCGCCTGTCAGCTGCTTTTATAACTGTCGAGAGGTGCTTTGGTCAGACTGCAGTAGTCTGACGATAGAGGGGTCGCTCTTGGCACCTTTGATGAATTCCTCCAGAGACAGTCTACCTATAGATTTGAAAAAAAAGAAAAGAAAAAAAAATAGGGTTATTTTGGCCATTTCCAAGAATGACATTTCAGTGGTGATCAAATATCCTGGAATTAAATGAACCCTAAACATGGCTTTATTATTCATTGTCATAGATGCTGTGAAAAATGATTTTCTTAATTAGTATTTTTGCCTTGGTTTCCAGATCTAAACATCATTAAAGCAAGATAAACTTACTTGGAAAGCAAAGTTGCATAAGACATTAAAAACACTCCATTTGGCTTAAGAAACAACTATTTGGCAATTGGGTAAGAAAAGTAAACTTTCAAAACAAATCTTGATTGGTTTTACTGTAAAACAAAGGGAAAAATATTTTTCAGTGTGCACATTTTGCGTGGTTCAACTTTAAGAGTCTATATAAATTTTATCAGTGAGTGGGAGACGGATCTCAGGAGGCGTACCATCGTTGTCCGTGTCCATCTGTCGGAATATCTTATCTGTGCGTTTCTCTGGCGTTGACTCATCCTCGGGCATCTTCATCACGGATGACACCATTTTATAAATTGCCTGTGAAAATGAATGTAACCGTGTCAAAACATATGGTAGTTTGCGGTCACATGCAAAGGTTTCAGTTTTCGGTAGCAACACGTTTGTCTTTATAATGCTACAATTGATGCAAAAGTTGCATAACGCAGCTGTCACTTTCACAGCTTCAATCAACTCTTCATATCAGTGTAATCAATGCAAATGATCATGAGCCTGTTTCTATGACAGATACATTGTCACTTTCAGATATTGTTTTAGCATGTCCTCTGATGCAAGTGTAAAAGAGCCATGAGAGTCAACAGTCCCTTTGAAGTAGCGAACAAAGCCTTTGTGTTTGGTCACCGTTTGTGGCAAGACCATATGGCCTGTGGAACACTTGATTGAGGAGATCTGTTTATTCAGGAGGTCTGTATCACCAAACATTAGGCTGAGCTAATATTGATATGGAACAAGCTGCTCTAAATCTAAAAACAATGGCTGGACAGCTAAAATACAGAAATGCAAATGAAACCAAAAGCTCACCTGTACGATCTCCAGCATTTCGGCTCGGCTGATGTATCCGTTGCCGTCCAGATCGTACATGCTGAAGGCCCAGCGGAGCTTCTGCTCCAGGCCTCCGCGCGAGGTCACGCTCAGGGCGATTATGAACTCCCGGAAGTCGATTGTGGCGTCGCCGTTGGTGTCGAAGGTGCGGAAGACGTGCTCCGCGAACTTCGAAGCGTCACCGTAGGGAAAGAAATTGGCGTAGATCTTCTTGAATTCCTCTACCGTTAGGTGGCCAGACGGACAGTCCTTCAGGAAGCCACGGTACCACTCCTGCAGCTCGTGGTCCGTGAACTCCGTGTTCTCCCGCAGGTCGTTGAGGACCTCAGGTCGCAACTTGCTGTTCTGTTTACCCATGACGAAGCTCTAGCGCAGACTCTTGCTGCTCCCTGTCAGCACAAACACAAAGAAATAAAGTAGCTACTTGGATATTTTTAAACCTACGCAAGCCACAATAAAGAGATTCACATTTCCTATGGCAGATGTATGTTTCAGAATAATGGAGAACGTGTTAGCCTTCCAAATTGAAGGAGTGGATCCTGGTATCCATGGAAACCATTTAATACCTTGTTAAGGTGAGAATTGATTGACTCCTTCACAGTGGGGTAAAGGGGGGAGGGCATTGAACAGCATTGAGGGAGGCTCATGTGAGGGCATAACTGCCACCAGACCACCTTAGCAACAATCAAGAGGCCGTGGGTTACCAGGGAGATGAGGAAGAAATGTTATTATTTTTGCATGTGTGTGGGTAATTTGGAACGGTTGGTGTCTCTTACTGTACATGAGCCTGTGCTTGCGGCGTTAAGAGGAGGCAGAGTGTGAGGCGCTGCTCGTTCTATTTAAACAAATCATATAAAGACCATATAAACGCTGAGGTGGCAGCGAGTGAAATTTAACGATAGGTTATATAAACGACATGGCCATATGCACTCACTTCTATCCTCTCTTTCTACTACAGCCTCTTCCTCTATTCTTTGCTTTCTGCTCATATTTCTGAATCTTGCTTGTTTACAGTTTAGTACTATAGGGTCACCAATTTTTTTTGGTCTGAAAACGATAAAATTATGAATTTATTGAAAAATACATTTTAAAACAATGCAATTCACACATACAATGACCTCTTCTAAGCATGCCTCCTCTTCATTTCATTTTGTTTTTTTTATGGGGGGGGGGGGGGGGGGGTTCAACTGTCCTAATATTATAATCAAGAAAGAAAGCCTCATTAAAAGCATAAAATTCTTCAAAAGAAAAGCTTTTTTAAGAAGTTTGACAATCTTCAAAAAAATATTTGAACAAAACCACTTCAAAATCAATTCATAACCAAAAACGTCACCACATCAGCCAACATGCCCCCCCCCCCCCCCCCCCCCACACAACATGAATACAAAAAGTGCATTTCTAGTGGTATAAACTAGATTTTTAAAAGATCTTATACTGTCATAGGTCATAAGACACAAGTCAGTGGCACTATCAGACCTGCGCAAGCTCCTGGTTTGGAAAAATGAAATCTTCATGCAGGCATCTTCTTACTGTCCAGGGAAGCAGGATGCCCTATTTCAGCCTACAAGCTCTTGGTTTCAAGACTGCAGGGTGGTAAGTAAGATCATAGCTCATTATAAATATAAATTGGTGTTCCTGTGACTAAAATACCTTTTGCCATCTTTCATGTGCTGTATCCACAGTGCAACACTGTGACGGATATTTTTTTCTGCTAAATAAATAAAAACTCATGGATAACTGAGATGGTATCACCTAAAAACCTTTCATTTTCAAAGATACAGTAAATATATATGTATATCTGCTCAATTTATTACAGTTAAAGCTACACTTTCTCAAGGAGGTACTAATCTACCATTTCATAGGTACTTTTAGACTTGGTTCTCTAGATATGTCCACCTCTTCAGAAAATAGCTTTGCTCCGTTAGCTTAGTTTATCGAGGCCATCATAAGAGTGGCTCCTCCCTTGGCTGGAGTCACATGGGTGAAGCTACTGGCCTGGCAGCACGCAGGCAGACAGACAGAAACATGGGCGTAACTTGCCGCTCCCTCCCTCTTTTCCCTCAGACACTCACCAAGCCACAAGAAACCCAGAACTTTCCATTCTGAAGGAAAAATGTAAGCTCGTGCTGCTGTCAGATGGAAAAAAAAAACTGAAGAAAGAAGAGTCCCCATAGGCCCTGATCCAGCAGAAATAACAACATCACAGGGGGCACATATATAGAGCAGAGACTCAGATATTAATTCTCTGTGAAGAGGAACCAAAATGAAAGACATGATGAGAGGAGTGAGGAGTTGAACACAGCCCTAATTTCCAAAACGCTTGAAAAGCCCCTTGCAAAAGATTGAATCAGAACAGAGAAAAGTGAGACACATTTCCTCGGATGGAGAGCAGATGGTGTATCACTATATCCTCAAGATCCTCTGCCACTCAGTCACAAACCATAATGCTTTACAGGTTTCACAACTGGTGTCTGTCTGTCTATAAACCATACATGTCAACGGAAACTGGAAAACATATCCACCTTATTTTTCACGCAAGAGTGTGTGTGGCTATTTGTAAATGGAATGTTCCAGTGTCATCCTCTTACAGTTATTTCTGGATTATTTCCCGTTATTTCCCTATATAGCAGCTAATGAATTGGAAGTCTCACACATTCACAGAAACCAGCTTACTTCCTTGAACTTCCGCATTGTTAATACTGGAAAGATTGAGCTCATGTTTCTTATAGGGATAGTTCAGCCAAAAATGAAAATTCTGACATTATTCAAATACTTTCATGTTTTTCAAAACCTGACTTAATTTCACCAAAGGAGAATTTACTGGTCATTTTCCGTTCAATTACAAAGAATAAGAACTGAATCCTTAAACTATCATAAAAGCAGTTTATGTTTTGTATGGAAGTCTTCTGAAGTCTATGATAGCATTGTGAAAGGAATAGACTGACATTTGGCCTAATGTTTTCACTTCACTTGTTATTCACTGATAGTCTTAACATACAGGACCAGTCAGTTGAGTAGAACTTGAGAAATGGATCAGACTGATTCATTCTGAATGGTTTTGTGAACTGATTCACTGAAAAGATATCCAACTGAAAAGAACACTGTACACAAATCAGACATCTTCATGAACTATCATGAAGACAGCGAGCAAACCCTTACAGTAGATTTAATCCGTTTCTCACATAAAGCTATTGCATGACTTCAGAAAATGCATTAGTCATATGAACCACTTTTATGATACTTTTATATGGCTTCAGAGTCCTTTTTAAAGTTTGAACGCTCTAGTCACCATTCATTGTAACTGCATGGAAAGAAATTACCAGTATATTCTTCAGCACAAGTTTTCCACGGAGGAAGGAAAGTTAATTGGAACGCCAGAGTGAAATGATGACAACAATTTTTGGGTTTAACTATCCCTTTAAGAGTGAAAATAGGTTTAAATCACGAAAAAAAAAGGCAAAATGTGCAGTTCAGCCAAGCTTGTGAGTATTTCGATGTTATTTCATTTACTAAAGCTGTCTGTCCAGAAGAATACATGTGCATTTGTTAGTTTAACATATATTCTCAGTTTATCCTAAATGCCAGTTTTGTTGCACTTTCTTGCACCGAATGTTTAACCCTTGCCCGTTCTCTCTCTGCCATGTCTCTAAAGGGAATACTCTGTCACAGTAAGTCCCAGTTCTTAAATTGCATCTAATGACTAAACATTCCTTGATGATTTCCACACAAGCCCTAAAGTTTCCAATTTCACTCCCAGTAGTCTTGGTTCCACAAACACATCTTGTTACCCTCCCTCGTCTCAATAAACTAACCCCCATTACAACACTGCCACTCTGGCACACGTGAATGTTGTGTCTCGCCACCAGATTCCACACACTCACATGACATGTATTTTTTTTTCACAGACCAGTGTGAAAACCTATACAGTGCAACTACTGCCCTTAATTCATTTCCAAATAACAGCTTTCATTACACCCCATTCAAATCAAACAAAGATATGTGCCAGGTTGCCATGTGCACAAAAACGTAACCTGGGAAGTGTGGGAGTGGGACATATTTTGTACACATCAGTCCAATTGAGCATGCAGTTGTACAGTATTCATCTTTGACCCATCATGCATAAAACATCAGCTCAATTAACTGTGTGTGTGTGTGTGTGTGTGTGTGTGTGTGTTGTGTGTGTGTGTGTGTGTGTGTGTGTGTGTGTGTGTGTGTGTGTGTGTGTGTGTGTGTGTGTGTGTGTGTGTGTGTGTGTGTGTGTGTGTGTGTGTGTGTGTGTGTGTGTGTGTGTGTGTGTGTGTGTGTGTGTGTCTCATTAAGCCTTCTATTCCCCAATGTGGCCTAACTAAAATGCAGCCTGACAGGTGTCAAAAGATCAGTAGAACAGAAAACCCATTTTTTTCTGCTGCTCCGGCGGACCGGAAAATTACAGGAAAACAAACAATAAACTTGTACCCTTGTCTGAGAATTCGTGGTATTTTTCCCAGAAATAGCTTGCCACTAAATTTAATAATGCCAAGAGGTCATATAATACATTTCCCTATCATCATAACCGGGGAATGAATTTCTCCGAAACAATTTTACCCATTTTGCTGATATTTACCAGAACTAGGGATGGAAATAGAAATGTAATGTTGACAATGGTTCTGGGTTTATTCAGACGCTGATAGCAGGTTGGCAGATATGCCACTGAGATGATTGCAAGGCATCATGGAGCGACTTGATTGGAAAAGTGGGGAATCGACCTCTTACTCCTGCTGTGAAGATCATGCTGTGACCCAGAAGGTGATCATAACAGAGGGGGAATTAAAGAATACAAATGACAACTGAATTGGAAGAATAACTTATTGTTATTAGACCATCTACAGACTGGCACTGAAAAGAAGCGGTATTGCAAATATTAATATAACATAAGAGTACTGCATAAGCAGTGTAACTGTAATTATACATTACACCCAGTTTTATTATATATAGCAACTAACTAAATTTAACATATTGAGTAATTTTACTCTGTGGATAATCGATGAATCTAGTGATATAGGGTAAAATAGAGTCCCTTAGCATCATAAGGTCAGCTTTCCTGGACATTAAACCCATCCCATGCCTACATGCATGGATTTTTATGGTGATGGCCATAAACTAAAAAATGTAACAAATTTTAAAAAAAATTCTAACCTAGAAAAACGAAACAACCACACGTGCCATCGTGCAAACCAACGTAGACTGCTAATATGAGACATGAAACCAGTATTCAGTCTGAAATGCATTCGTTTTAGTGCCATAAAGAGTGTATTAATTCCCATGGACCGCTATCATGTAAATAATGGGTTCCAAAAAGCGGCATATGTTGAAAAAATACATTTGAGGCTTTTAAAAAGACAACTTACCTCTAAGAAAACGAGAGAGATGATATTTTCTCCAATTTGTCAGCTGTAGCCTTAGTCCGTCTGAAGAAGGAGTGTCCTCACAAAACTTTCAACATTTTCGCTATGAAAAAAACTCACAGAAGCTTGTAGCTATATACAAACAAAAAACTAAATAAGGTAGGCTATTCTTACACGTACACGTCAATCTTGTACTCTAAAAGTTGGAATGTTGTTTTAATAAAAGAAAATCGAAAAAGTTATAACTTGCAGAATATTCTACAGACTCCATAACATCTCAAAGGCGCACTTGAAACCTCATCATTGAGCGAGAGACCTGACACCACACACACAGAGCTCTGCTCCGCTGTCAATGGACGAGTCCACCACTAGACTGTAGGGGGGACTCGTTTATCTTAGAATGGGATGTCAGTATTATCTTTGAGAACGCTCACATTATAAACTCATATGTCATTATATTGGTATCCATGCGATTTGGTTGATGACCAAAAAATGTGCAAAATAATAATTTCTGAGCACCCACAATTTTGTTGTGAGGGTATAACACCCATGCTACTCTTTGAACGAATCCGTACACTGCGAAGTAGAGCAGATTGCAATAAAGAACAGTTCTTGGTCGCTAGCGGAAAAGAAAGCGCGCACTGCAGCTGGATACATTTTTTTTACTGGATAGGCCTACTAACTTTACTTTTGACAATATAAGCATAATTTATATAGCCTACAACAGTGGATCCAATAGAGAAATGTTGGCCTATAACCAATTTATACCTTAAACTTGTCAACTTACCATTTTATCGACTTCCATCAACTAAAATATAAAGTCTCTGAGCCAGCTGTTGGAGAAATGTGTGTGAACCTGACCTTACAGAATATACTATACTGTACAAGAGAGATATGTAAAGACATTATCAAACACAGACGGTTGGGCAACTATATACTGGCTATCTAATCAAATAGAGCACAAAATCACCTTTGTGAAGGTTTGGATGGGTGACTTTGCCAGTGATTTTATAGAAATGTTATGACAGTATTTATTATTATTTTTTACTATAATAATAATATTGCATTTTCTATATTCAGGTTATAAATTGAACCATTTGGGACTGTCATGTTGGTAGGCTATATTGTGTTGTAAATGGCAATTGTAGCCTACCAATATATATGAATAGCTACTTAAGATGCAAAAGCCTCTAAGTCCGTCTAACGTTTTTCTTTAATATTTGGCTATATAATTATTAACTATTAGTATTATCTAATTGTGTACTTAAATTTAACAGCTGACAGCTATTCAACTTGATTCATTTGTGAGACAATCTAACAGAAGAATGGCCCAAACCAGTGAAATATCAACTGATTTTACAACTGAATTCTTGTCATATTTTATTACCATTTTCTAAGCTATAGCGAATAAATTGTGATAATGTGAGAAATGTTGAAGGTGTCTGAATAAATTTTGGTTTGACTGTAGGCAAAATAAACATGGTTTTGTATTTTATTATTCAGTTATGATGTCTTAAATGATCCTTGAAAGAGACATAGCTCAAATTGACCATTTAAATCAAATGCTCCCACTTCAAAATAAATGTTATAATTTACAAAATGATAGCATTCGTAGGTTTGAGATGGAAAACTCTGATGGAAATATATTTGACAACTCCACTAGGAGGCAGCAGATGTTGCCTTGTGATTTCTCATGTAGCCCAAATCAGTGTAAAGCTTGTCACATTTCAGTGTTAGCAGAGGTGGACTAAGTACACAACTTCCTTTCTTGAGTGAAAGTACACTACTGGTCAAATATTACTCCGTTAAAAGTTTTAAAGACCGATTTTTACTAAGTAAAAGTACAGAAGTCCTTGTTTTAAAATGTAATTAAGTATCAAAAGTAAAAATGTCAATGCATTGTTTTATTATTGTTGTATGTAATATTAACAGTATAGCTTATGCCTCTGAATCTATGCCTACCTACCTACCCTCGTATCAATACCAAATTTATTTCTAGAACAGTTCCAGATTGAATGTGAGATTGAATAAGTGCACTCAATAATGTCCACAATGGTTTCGAACACCCAAATGGCTGTTCCCTCAAATAGTGCCCTATTAATTTTTTTTTGGCTTTTAGTATGAATATGTTAGTCTTACTGTTATCTATAAGCTAGTGTGCTCCAAAACAATGACACATTTCGCATTTAGAAGACCAAACCCAACGTTGAAATGAAAAATCTAAATGAAAATCAGTCGGGTTGTCAATCTGAAAATATCCGCTTCTAAAATTCATGTTGTGATTTCAAAATGTTATGCAATGTGATTCACATTTTAAACAGTAAAGGCTTGTTGACATACAAAGACCTTTTAATCTCTTTAACTCTTTTTTATTATTATTTAATAAACAAATTAAAGACCCATTACACCAAAGCAGAAAAACAATCATGATCTCTGATGTGTAAATGACCTTATAGAAATAACAAGGTATTGTTATTGCATGAATCAACTATGAGTTTACACTATCAAAACTTATTTTATGTTTTTATAATATTTGTGTGTTTTTTTTAAATACATTTCGATTTCTCAACTGCATGGACCCTAGACTGAAAATCTAGGCTTCCTCTCATGTTTACAAATGATTTTTGAGATTGAGTGACCATGATAACACTGAGTTGAAAAACAAACAGTTAATATTGACTGATATAAATGTACCTCGGACACAGAGGGGCAATGGTCTTTCTGGACACTCCATGGAAGCGTGCCGATATCTCTAGACCATTTGGACTCCATATTTTTTTTCTGTTAAAAAACGTTTTGAATGTTTTAAAATATACACAACAAAATCAAATTTACAAAGTTTTATAATAAATGAACACACAACATATTAAGCTATTTTTTTATTTTTTAGATACATTATTGTCATCAGTGTCATAATATGCACATAAAATGTATAAAATATTTAATTGACAATTTTGATTTTTTTCAATGAAATCTACATTTCAAAAGAATAAAAATAAGCTTTCATAATTTGAAGTTTAACTACTGAACAAACAGCAGGGTGGGTTTGAGATTATCAATTTTTGTCTGTTTATTTTGCATAAAATCAACCAACATTAGACCAGTGCTGCCAATTTCCACCAATCAAATTGCAAGGAAATGTCCCCTCTCTCAGATATATACAGATTTTTCAGGACAACCTCAGAATTATTTATACATAGAAATTAAGAAAAGTTAAATTATTTTGTCAAATATACAATGTTGTACAAAATAATTAAAATTAAAATGCATATCAGAGATGGCTGGTGCCAGTACTTACCTTTGAATGTTGAAAATAAATCACAAAAATATACCCAATAAATAGTTTTTTTTTCCTTCAAGTTAAATCCCCTGTAGTCTTCCCAATATCTTGCCAATTAAATGCATGAATCTGCAGTGAATGCTGCATCTAGACATGTGGGTGAAGTATCTATTGCACAGCATGTCCACCATATTAAGCAATTCCCACTCCCATTGAATGGTCTTAGAAGGCCCAGAGCATATCAGTTTTAGTTTACCAAAGTTACCAAAAGTATCTAACAAATGCAACTGAAAGTCCATGATTCTACAAAAAATACATTACGCTTCATTTAAAGGACTATGATTACAGTTCATGACTAATAGGACACAGCATGGAGGACTTAAAGCACAAAAACGAAGAAGATCCGTGGCATTATCTACTCGAAAAAGTGCAACTTGCCTCCTTAGACAAAAGATAAGCTCATCAATGCAGGAACGAAGGTTGGATCCAACTCAAATGTCCCGATCAAAGTTCGTGCAGCATGTGAATAAACAAATGTGTTTGCTAAAAAATAATGTATATGCTATCAAACAATGGAGTCAAGAAGTGTTTGAGCCACATGCAGCATTAGATATGTATATACACGTTTGTTTGTGAATGAATAAATATGAAAAATATCCATTTAACTGTAATTATTCTATTAAAGCTTATTCAAATATATAGGTTTTCATGATTCATTATTTTATGCTCACCATTTTAGATTAGTGTAATCATAATTTACATTACACCAAAATGATTTATTGCCTGTTTAATGTTTGCACAATATTGCAGAACTGTCCGTGCTCAGACACTTATCAGAAACATGCCTGTAATCAGAGTAAGTGTTGATAATGGTGTGTATTACAAACCTCAAATGCTTCTGAGCCAATACACAATATACCTTAGTTTTTTTTTTTTTTTTTTTTTTTTACTTCAGTAGTAATTTTGGTACAATTGATTTAGCATTTACAGCACAATAGACCAACATGACAGTCCCAAATGGTTCTAACTATCACCTGAATAAAGAAAATGCATTATTATTATTATTATTATTATTATTAATAATAATAATACTGTTATAACATTTCTATAAAATCACTGACAAAATCACCCATGACTCAAGACACCCGAAGACACCCAAATCCTCACAAAAGGGCTTTTATTTGTGGTCTATTCGATTAGATAACAGTTATCATACAGTAGTTACCCAACTGTCTGCGTTTGATAATGTCTTTACATATCTCTAGTACTGGATCGAGGTCAAGTTCACACATTTCTCCAACAGCTGGCTCAAAGACTTAAAAGTGTGTGTAGAATAATAACCATGTTAATGAGGGAATGAGTCAGTGTCTGGTCATGCCTGAATACAGCATATGTGCAATATAATGTATCTACTGTACATGAACTGACTGATGATTTATGACTGTTTGAAAGGTCTTTGATCAACAGTAATGCTAATCAAAAGACAAAATCCTAACACAAAATCCTACAGGAAAAACAGTTCGGTAACACTTTAAAATACGGGTCCACTACAAGCATTAATTCATGCTTAACTAATGCACAGATAATATGAGTTCATTTATAAAACCATTCATCAATGATTTCCACATCAGCAACTAATAAAGAGTCTATCTGATTAAAAGATTAAGTAATATATGAATTGCTATTTGTTAATCATGTATTAATTCCTCAACAACATATAGTAAAGTGTAAATTAATGTGTTAATTACCACAATGGGTCAAAGCCATGCATTTTAACTTCCAGTTTACTGCTTTACTTAATCATTAGCTAATGATTTGGAAAGATATGATTATGTTATGACTTTACATGTTGAGGCAAATTACTTTTACATAATAGGGGAGACCAGGTATGGTTGTAACATGAGGGGGGTCATGATCATTTCAGGGGTCCCATTCCTCCCAAATCCCTTATAAATGCATTATCAAGGATGGAAATAGACACATGCCAATTTTATAAAGAAAAAAAATACAGTAAGAATGTGACTTTTTTGATGATTTTGTTTAGTACATACATTTTAAACATGAATTAATGCATAATAGCGGACCAGTATGGTAAAGTGTAACCGTGATATTAGCCCAAAATCAAAATATTTTTTAGTCAGATTTTATTTTCACTATTTTATATATTTCAATATAACAAATTCTTTCCCTTTATTTTGGAAAAAGCACTGTAATGAAAAAGAAATAGATTATATGAAATCAGTGCACCTCTCTTTACACATCTTATGTAAGTTAGCAAAGACATGCCTGTCAATATCTGAACCTTGATATCTCAGTGGACTTTTAAACAAGTGTTCACGATAAAATATTATTGCTGTGTGCTCTCCTTTTCCAATTAAAAGACTATTTGCTTTTTACCGGCTTAAATTTAAACCAAATATTAAATAAATATAAGCTAAACATTTATATATACTGTTACCCTAACAGAACAATTGTATCTTCTCAGAGTTAGGGTTAGGCTTGAGCCTTGAGGTACTTACTAAACAGTGTAGGCCCAGATCCTAGAAGACAGGCTGAACAAAAAAATGTATATTAATGAATGTCACTTTAAACATTACAATGCATAGATTTATACGGATTTCTCTTTTTACTTAGTACACTCAAGAGACATTCAAACACAGAGGGTAAAGATTCATGTTGCTGCTGGCCTCTGCAGATTGAGTGTCTTGCTCAATGCTTTTATAGACAGTGAGCAGTGCTGGGTAGATTACTAAAAAACGCTTGTCCAAATTACCTGACAAAAAATGTAGTTCGTTACATAATCCATTACATTACACATAAGGTAATATAATCAGACTACTTTTTGATTACTTTTAGATTACTTTTAAACTTATCACTTTGATTTGAATAGGATAATCTTGAACCGTTTCGATTTAAAAATACAAAGAGAAAGAAAAGATATTCTATTTTTTGTTAAACAACATGAAGTGCTTTAAATATTACATTACGTCAGGGTTTCCTAGACTGGGGTTCATGGAGGAAGTAATTAAATAATAAACATTTTAAATAAAAATATATATATATTTTTAATTAAAAACAATTTGAAAAAAACACTTACTAAAAAGATTTAAATATATATATATATATATTTATCAGAGCCTTAAAATAACTTTTTGCCAAACCTGCACATAGCTGGTAATTTAAGAAACTGAACCGGCCATAAATATATTTTACTGCCGAAACAGTTATGACAGGTAATTATCACACCAACATTTTAGATAACAGTGAAACAATTCTCTATTCCAATTTCGATACCACATCAGCTAAAATTACTAATATACATTTAAAACCTTATTAAAGACAAGTAAGAGTAGTTTCCATATATAGAGATTTAATAAAATAACCAAATGTAAATTAAACTGGATAGTCTTCACTATTAATTAAGCAGATTTATTCTTATTAAAGTTACAAAAGTTATCTGTCAAGAGCAGTAAGGGATTTTTTATCTTGATTAACATTAAAAGTATGAATATTAGACTGCTGTCACTTTAAGACTTAATGCACAGATCCAGTATACTTTACACATGCGTTGTCTTTCTCGACAACGAGAAGCCATAACCGACTGTGTTCACTAGTATTCCCGCCGAGACAGACATTTTTTTATATCATTTTTGTGTGAATTTGTACATTCAATTGGAAGAAGACATAAAACAGAGCTCAATTGAGTATTCGTGTCCTGTCTGAGACACGGCTTTCTGGGTGCATGCATGTTTGTAGACACTAAATTTTCCAAAGTTCTTCTTGTCTTGAACTTGTCAAAGTTCTTCTCCGTCTTCTTGTGCTTGAATATTAAATTATCCAAAGGCTTAAACTTTCATAACGATGTTCTCACAACATTGTTTTGTTAGAATTCATAAAAAAATGTTACCGGCCAACTGAGATTTGACACCATATACCCGCCAACATCGATCTTCACTCGCATTTGCCAACATCTGGACGATTAACCAACATCAGAGAAACTTAAACTTCTGAAGTTAATTTATTTATTATTAGTAGTAGTAGTAGTAGTAGTTTTTATTATTGACCTAACTTACTAACTTAAAATCTCAGGGATTACTTCAAATAAATATATAAGGACAAAGAGGTTCAGCTGACAAAAAAGTTGGGCGATCCATGCATTGCATTGCATTGCATTGCATTGCCTACATATGAAATGAATTGAATTGATTGAACCGCAGGATTCTTGCATTCTTGCAGGATTGCAATGTTGCAGTTTTGAGATACACTTAGTCCAGTGACTAGTGTCTGGTCTGTTTGTGTAATTTCACAAACCTGTGAACATATATAAGCAGTATAGGCTTTTTTTAGAACGGTTTTAAAAGTATTGATAAGGAGAATCAATGCATTATTAATAATGTATTGCCATTGTAAGAATAACATGTAATCATGTAATCAATATAATATCAACTGCAGTCTGATTACTTGTATTCGGTTAATACCCAGCACCAAGAATGAGGATAGCATTTGTCTTTGGAAAAGGGACATTCTTGTCTTACAAGCTATCCTTTACAAACATAAGTGAATTTTGAGACCACACACTTTTCAGCAATCAATGCATAACATCACAGGGAAAACCATATAATGTTTTTAATATCTTCCTCATGATGATTATAAGGATGTTCAGGGACAAGTTCTATAGTATATTCTGCTTTCCATCAATTAAAGCCTTGGATAAATAACGATTTGTGTATCCAAAATGAATTGTGATTAGTACCCACATCAGAAAATAAGAGGTTAGTGAATAAAGTAAACAGGACAAAAGGGCAGAAGGCTTAATCATTTATTTCAGTGTCTATATCAGTTTAGTCGTTGTCTGATTGGCAATACCCTCGGCAAAGGATGTCAAAATGTGGGTCTAAGATTAGCAATATATGACCTAGTCTGCTTTTGGTGATTAATGTCCTACCTATCAATCATCAGTAAAGAAGGCATGAAGGACAGGCTTCTGCCATCACGTTATCGCAAGAGCAGCCGCACGGAAGTCGTTGTGATGCTACATATTTAAAAGGTAGATTAGAATTTATATTTTTTAAACTACAGGACTTTTTTGTACAAATTTATGCGTCATGTAATGACTTCATTAGTAAATACACCAAATTGTGGAAAAAAGGGTAGATTCATTAATTAATCAATCAATCAACCCAACCAACCAACCGACCAAGCAAAGCAAGTGTTCCTTGAAAAAAAGCATTTTCTCTCTATTTGAAAGACCATTGACATTACATGAAACAGTTGCCTTTGTCCTGCCACAGAGGCACAAGATATGAACTTTGGAGTGGGGACTTCACTTTTTTTCAAAACCGCCATCTCTCCTCCCATTCCTGCAGGACCTGCCTTAATATATAAGGTCTTAGACAGCAGAAATGCAGCAGATTCCACCTGAATTCACAACGGTCTTAAGGAAAGAGCTTAACTGAACCCATTATGGGGGACAATAAGCTTTGCCTTTTGCTGCTTCTGTGTGCAATAGCCGTGGCAAGTAAGTACTACTGAGGATTTGTGACTGGTGGAATTTGTTTAATAATATACTTTTTTAATAATATATTGGCTGTTGTTGTAAATAAGAATCCATTCTTAAACATCTCTCCTGGTTAAATAAAGGTTAAATAAAATAAATATTTTATTATATACAAGTATGTTTTATGTTTCAGTTCTAATCATACTCATTTGATTTTATACAGAAAATAGTATAAAATATTTTTGTATGTCAGTATTTAAAAAAAATGTAGATGATAACTATAAAACAAAATAGCATTTCTGTTGCTGTCTTGTATTTATTTGTTAGTTATGTTTGGTGTTTTTGATTATATTTATCTATTGTTGTTAAAAGGATAGTTCACCCAAAAATGAACATTTTGTCATAATTTACTTACCCTCAAGGAAAGACAAAAGAGAATATTTAGACCTGTTTGGTTACTGACATTCTTCAAAATATATTTTGTGTGTGTTTGGTGATTTTTGTGCCTACTATCCCTTTAATGAATAAAATTGAATAATATTATATGGTAATGTTCATTTTTTGTTTGTATAATAATAGTTATTTTTCACTTTAGATGCTCAAGACGAGGAATTTCCATGCCTTTGTAAGTGCTAAACTATTAACATTTTTAATAAAATATAAATGCTCTATTATATACAGTATTATCTAGTGCTCTTTATCAGGAATAAAACAAGTAAGAAAACCATCATCTATAAGTTTTGAGTTACTGTAGCAGCAGAATCTGTTCTTTATAATTTATCACTTCATTAAGAAAAGCAATCTAATGTTGTGAGTCATGTTGTACTGTCCTTGATGTTTGATATGTGACTTGTGCTCCCCTAGTGGCCAAAAGGTACAAGAGCTTTCACAAGTATGAATACACCTACGAAACAGAGTCTCTAAATGCCCTGAATGGAGCAATCAATGGTCCCAAGGCCAGATGCAAGGTATAAGTTGACGCTGTCAATATTTATATATTTTCTTTCTTGTTTTTATCTTGTATAAAACTTAAAATTCCATTCATATTCTCTTTTAAACAGGTTGAGATTGAGGTCCCTCGCACATGTAGCTACATCGTGCGCACCACAGAGTGCACATTGAGTGAGGCGATCGATGTTGATGCTACAGGAAATCCTATCTTTGGGCCATCTGCTGGTGCAGATGCTTTCAAGGCTGCCATGGAGAAGTATGTTTATCAAGGCACTCTACACCGAGCAGATAAGAAGAAACTGATCGTGTTAAATAAACACTGACCTCTCAATTCTCAGGAACCTACTGAAGTTCACCGTTGAGGGAGATGATGACATCAAGTTGTTTCCAGAGGATGATGAACCAGTCAACATTTTAAACATCAAGAGGGGTCTAATCTCTGCCCTTGCAGTGCCTGTGCTGGAGGAGGACAGAAACAGGCTAATGGTCTGTCATTAACTCTGAAACATCAAAAAAGTTTACATTTGTTAAAAGATTGATATACATTTACTAATCCATTGCATCTCTTCCCCAAAACCAGCCCACCATCTACGGTGTGTGCAAGACAGGCTACTCCGTAAATGCCAGAGAGGACATTGCCACTGATGTCACCCTCAACAGAGACTTGTCTAAATGTGACAATTTCAGGCCTGTCAAGGACCACACCAGTCCCCTGGCCCTTATCACAGGCATGGTAAGTCATCCAGTCTTTGAAGAAGACAAAATGACTGTGTGCTTGTTATCTGATGGTTTCAATAATGTGTTAACTTGCTTTCTTTTTCATCACACAGCACTACCCACTTGCTCAGCTCATCAGGAGCAGTCAGACCTGCAACTACAAGTTTGATAATGCACAGAAGCATATGACATCTGCTTCCTGCACTGAAAACCACATGCTTGTGCCTTTTTCTTACAAGTGAGTTCATTAACAACTACACATTTTTAATTTTTGAATGATCATTTGTTTTATTGGTCTGCTAATTCATTATGATTATCAACAGGGGACAGTATGGAGTTACTAATGTAGGAAAGCAAGTCTTGACTCTGGTGGGAGTGTCTGTGCACAACGACAGAATCTTTGAGCATGGTAAGCAATCATTCAGACACTTAAATTAGCATGCATTTAGAGTGAGCAGAAGTAATCCTGTTCTCTTGGTTTACCCATCTATAGATGTAGCCAACACGAAGACCCTGCACCTCGACGGCAGCATCGGCACAGTCCATCCGATTAAGGATAAAGAGGCCATGCTGTCTGTTCTAAGGGAACTGGCTGGCCTTCCTGGGACCAAAAATGGACATAACAGAGCCCACCTGGCTCACAAGCTTATCGCTACAGTGCGCAAAATGAATGCTGAAAGCCTGAGCGCTGGTCTACCTGAGGCCCTGGAGATTTCTCGCCCCTTGGTGTACCAGGCGTTGTTCCAGTGTGGCACACCAGAATGCACCAGCGCCATCTTGCAGGTTCTCAGGACCTTTGACAGTTCCTCGGTAGAAATTGATGCTGCAGTGTATGCCATGGGAATGGTGCCCAACCCATCTGGAGACCTTGTCAAGGAAATGCTAGAGATGGCCAAGTTCAAGGCTAGTAAGCCCATTTACTATGGCCTCAGCAATGCTGTCAGGAGGTTAGAAAACAAGGACAACTCAACAATAATCATGTTGTTTAAATGTATATGTGTTAATTTAAACTTTCATTCATCTGTCTTATCCAAGGCTCTATAAAGTTGAAGGAAGTGTCACCCCAGAGATCCAGGCAGTCGCTGATTATGCCCTTGAACAGATTGGTGACTGCACAGGGAACCAGGAACATGTGTACTTGTCCCTGAGGGTATGTTCAACCTATTCCATTAAAGGGTTAGTTCACCCAAAAATGAAAATTCTGTCAGTATTTACTCACCCTCATGTTGTTCCAAATCTCTGTGTGTTTATTTGTTCTGCTGAACACAAAGAAAGATATTTGGAAGAATGTTTTAATCACACAGATCTCATTCCCCATTGACTACCATAGTAGGAAAAAATACATACTATGGTAGTCAATGGGGAATGAGATCTGTTTGATTAAAACATTCTTCCAAATATCTTCCTTTGTGTTCAGCAGAACAAATAAACACATAGAGGTTTGGAACAACATGAGGGAGAGTGAATACTGACAGAATTTTCATTTTTGGGTGAACTAACCCTTTAAGCATGCTTCACCAAATTAAAAATAACAGCTGATAGATATAGAAATCTGTACTTGAAATCTCGTAGATCATTGGAAACATGGCTGTTGCCGTCGGAGCCGCAAGCCCTGCTCTGAAATCAGCATTTATCCAATGCGTAAACCAACCTGCTGCTTCCCCTGAGGTCCAGCAAGCTGCTATTCAAGCTTTTAGACTCACTTCTGTCCCTGACGAGGTAAACCAGATATATGAACTAATTAAAACAATTAAAAATACTAAATATAGTAATAAAAGTAAATATAAAATAATTATTAAAAAATTATGTTTGACTAACATTAACAGGGCAGAGAGGTGCTAATGAAGGTCATTTTTGATGCCGCTGCTCCGATACCGAAGCGTATCGCTGCCTATCTCATTGTGATGAAGGACCCTCAGCCCACTGAACTGGCTCAGCTGGTTGCTGCTCTGCCTAAAAATGAAAACTGTCAGGCTATGAGCTTTGTTAACTCTCATATCAGCAACATCCTGAGCTCCACAGCACCAGAGACTAAGGAGTTAGTAGAACTCTTTGTGCATTTTAAAATTTTGAGTATAAAAACTGTATTTAATTTTTACTTTTACTTTTACTTCTCAGACTTAGAGAAAAGATTCTAAATGCCCTTCAAGGAAATGAGATCAGATCTGTCACAGATCCAACTAAATACTCTCGCAATTACAAGATTGGATCTCTAGAGGGAAATGTCATCTTCGAGTCTGAAGAACTTCTGCCCAATGAAGTCATCCTGGAGATGACCATGAATGCTTTTGGAAATGACATAGACATGTTTGAGGTACAGGATTATTCTGCATTTTTAAATTTCCCCCTTCGTTTTACTTGATTATTTTAAATAATCTAAATTAATAAATTAAAATAGCTAAATTATTTTTTGTTCTTACTTACAGATTGGATTGAATGGTAAGGGACTGGAACCCACTGTTGATGCCCTGATTGGTATTGATGGATTCTTCCGTGACACCATGCAGAAGACCATTACTTATGCAGCTGACAGCGTGTTCGATGGCAATGACATTATGCAGCGCATGTTCCCAAGCCTATGGAATAACATAAAGACACAAAAGGTCTTTCAAATCGATTAATGAATTTCCACATTTTTCAACATTGATGTCATTCTCTTTGCTTTGGTGTATCACTCATGTACCCTTCTCACTCTAGGTCCCCGAGAACATCTTTAAGGAAATAAGCAATAATGTGAACAAGCTCATCCAGAAACTGAAGGTTCAGGATAATCCAGAGGCTACGATCTACCTGAGGCTTCTGGGTGCTGAACTGGGTTATCTCAAAACCAAGGATATGGAAAACATGGCCGACTCTGCTACTTTTCTGACTGATAGACTCTTAAAAATGTTCCCTACTGAAGTAAGTGCACTGCTTTAAAACAAATTTTAGTGCTTAGCAAATCTGCCATGCTCTAAAACACCACAATAATGAAGAAGGATCATGGTCAAAAGACTGAGTGTACTTTCATGGTATATATATATAATTTAATTAATGATTTATTTTACAGTTCATAAGGACCCTTTTCTCAAGTGTAAACAACAACCTTTTCCTTCACTACGTCTTCATGGACAATGAGTTTTATCTACCTACTGGTACCGGGAGTTCCATTAAGAATTGCCTTGTCTGGTACTTTTACTCCAGGAGTGAAGGGAGGATTGAAAATGGCCCGTGACATGGTATGGGTCTGACTTTTTTTATTTCAAACTAGAGTTTCACAAGCTATACCTAATTAACCCATTTCTTTGTCTATTCACACAGAGCGAGATGGCTTTCATGCCATCTGCCGGAGTTGAGTTTGTGACTGAAGTTGGGGCTCTTTTACCTGAATATGTCGAGTCTGGCCTGGAGATGCATACTAACATCTACCATGAGAGCGGTCTGAGTGTAAAGGTTGCTGTAACCAACAAGCAGTTCAAGCTGACCATTCCCACACCCCAAGCTCCAACTACACTCATCAGTGTGACGTAAGACATTTCTGTTAACAAAGAAAAGTGTCATATTGCTCTAAAGATACATTATAGAAATTCTGAATTTTATTTTTTCTGCACAGCAACTCTTTGTTCTCAGTGACTGGTACTGAAACCAAGACCATTCCACCCATGATGGAACATGTGAAAGCAAAGAAATGCACTCCTTTCTTCCCTGGTTTTAAGTACTGCAGTGACCTGCAGTATTCTAATGCCTTTTCCAGTGATGCCACTCCCTATTTCCCCTTGACTGGTGACAGCAAGTAAGGGAAATACTTGTTTGCTTGTTTGTTTGTTTTCTTGGTTCTTTTTGAATGCTAAAAGGTGAATACTGACTTGTATTTAGATTTGCCATTGAGATCCACCCAACTGGCGAGGTTTCTGCATACACAGCTACTGTCGACTATGTATATGAAAACAAGGTTGACACAGTGACTTTTGGTCTGAAGGCAGAAGGTAATGCATTGTTTAACAAAATAAAAAAATGACTAGACATTTTTGTCAACTGAAATGTCGTTGTTTTTCCATATAATAGGAATATCTTTTGAGGGCTCAGCCAAACTGATGTTCGACAGACAGAAATACAGCGTCTCGGCTGATCTCTTAGTTCCTGACTACGACCTGGAAGCTGGAATTCGGGTTCATGCTGTTGACCGCGAAACTCAAACCAGGGCCACACATTCCATCCAGATTGACTTTATTAACAAGAACATACCTGAGGCATCTCTTGTTGGCCTTGCTAAGTATGTACATGTCTAAATTAAATATGTTCTAACAATAACAGCATGTATTTTCGATAATTATACATTGTGCAAATAAACTTCAGGGTTTAAAATTCTCTTCAATATTTAGGACAGAGTCAATGAAGGATGCCATGCTGCAGGTTCAGCTGCTTGTTCCTCATTTACAGACTGATGCTAAAGTAACTGCAAAACTTCAAAATTCTGAGGTCCTTACAGTAGAGCTTGAGAGTGATCTTAGGCTCCCTGAGATGACGACTTCTATTCAGAAAGTCATTCTGAAATACGGTAAATTTTGAACTGAAAGTATGACAAGATCGCCAGATACTCTATAATTTCAGATAAAAACGAATTCTAGAAATGTCTCGCTTTCATTCATGAATTCAGAGAATTTGAATTGAATTAGTTATGCCCCAAGAAATTCAATGAGTAACTTTTATGTGACTGCCTATAAAACTATTTAGACTCTCTTAAACTTTAAGTCTGCCAGGCAAACATTAAAAACGTATACTTTAAATTCAGTAAATAAGCTGGAAGTCCTCTGCTATATTAACAAAAATTTTCATGTTATTTTTAGATGCGGAGAAGATTGAGGCTGAGGTCACTTCTGATGTCAGCACTGAGATTCACAACATTATTCCAATTGATGCCATCAAAGCCACAGTCAATGATCTTCTTGACCAGCAGACTAGCACATCTGGTATGAAGATCCGTGATGTCTTGATCCAATCAGTTGAGGTACATATAATGAAATCCTTAGTTCCCCAAACCTATAAATTCATACAAATAAGGAAAAGCAAACCATAAAATATTGAATATATAAAAATTATATTAGAATATAACACTATTTTCATACATTTAGGCCTCAAATGCCTACCTGGAAAAAATTGCTGCTGACATCCCATACATCAAGGACTTTAGGATTCCTGCCATGCCAGAATTCACTTACCCTAAGAAGCTTTTCCTGAATGCGTGAGTGAATTAAAAATATAACAATTAATTTTAAAATGCAGAAACAAGAGTTAAGTATACACATACTAATGTTAAGTACATTAATATTTTTTTTATTTTCTTTTTTTTAACAGTGAGGGGACTGCTAAATACAAGTTTGGCCAGAATTATTACACTATCTCTATTCCCATTCCTCTTGGTGGAAAATCTCTTCGAGATTTCACCTTCCCTGCTGCCCTGACAAAACCAAACCTGGTATTACAAGAGTTTGGCCTGGAGGTTGCTCCTATTAGGATTTCTCTTCCAGAGATCTTTGTTCCTGAGAGTCTGTCTGTGTCACTGCCTCTCATGGGAATTGCAGAGGTGTCCAGCAAGCTGAGCAGCAACTTCTACAACATGGAGACAACAGCTTCAGCTGGCAGGGCACTTGATGAGAAACCAAGCTATTCTGCAAAGATTGAAGTCATTGGAACAAGCCCAATGGATCTACTCTCCTTTAAAGTAGAAGGTACTTGTAATCTTTATTTGCTGCTATATTTTTTACTAACCATTTGCTGTAATCTGTAATGAAATACTGATTACTTGAATGTTATTCTGCTTATGTTTAGGATCAGCTTTAGCAGCAGGCACACCTGGAGAATCTTTGAGGGTTGAGATGAAATCATCTCTTGATCACAACCTCATTGACGCCAGTGTTACTTATTTTGAGGAAATGACAATTGCTGAAAAGATCAAGATGAAATCAAGCAGCAAGATTGAGGCAAAGAGTCCCTTTGGTCTGAAGATTTCTCTGGAACACACAGGCCAGGTTGGATTTGATGAGGATGAGATCTCCGGAGATGGAAACCTGATGGGCTCTTTCAAGGCTGGTCCTCTGAATGGTGAAGTTGCTCTCAGGCAGTCACTTATCCTACTCCCATTCAAGCCAGAGGCGAAAATTGATTCTTTTCTGAAAGTAGACTCAGACCATTTCCAAGCAGAGAACACGATTAAAGCAGCGTTTGCCAATGGAGAGCTCTCTGTCATATCAAAAACAACTGCATTTGAGGGCGTACTGATGCATGATGCCGAAGTTACCTATAAAGAGTCTCAGCTTGCTCTGAAGTCAGACACAAGGGCAAAGGCTCTCGGTCTGAACCTCCAAAATGTAGCTGAGGCTAGTGCTAGTCTTGATTTGGTTAACATTAAGATTGACTCAAGTGCTGACACTGCTTCTGCTGGAAATATTATCCGTTCCCAGTTTGTAGCAGCACTAGATGGCAATGGGCTAGATGTAAAAGCTGATGCCTCCGCATATCTGGTTGAACACACAGCTTCCCAAAATTGCAGCCTATCCTTGACCAGGGATGGCCTGACCACGAGTGGCACAACCTTATTAAAATGCCCTGTCCTCCCCTTTTCACTTGAGAACAACTTCAATGGAGCCCTCGACACTTCAAAGCTTTCCTTGTCGGTTGAGACGAAGGGTAAATTTGTTGAACTAACAATTGAAAATACAAATTCTCTGTCTGCTTCCCTGTCCTCATTAGCTTTTACCTCTAACGCTATAAGCAATGATGGAACATATAAGCATGACTTCTCCCTTCAGATTGAGCCATTTAGTACTTCAGTGAAAATCAATAATGAACTGAATGTTCTGGACATCAACCTGATTAATGACGTTCAGTTTAAGGCACTTCCTTACACAGCTGAACTGATTGGCAGTTCGAAGCTTGCCTCTGGAGCAGATGAGCTGAAGCACACGTATGAGATCAGATACGAAGATCTGGTAGCCACTGCCAAATGTGGTACTACTGGAAAACTCATGGGATCTCACATGAGACATAACACAGAAATCGAGGTTGCTGGACTTTCAGTCACATTCGGCAGTGATGCCCGTTTCAACTCTCAGTACGTACGCTTTGACGGTAACTTTCACGCCACTGCTGTTCCCTTCAAATTCAATGTTGATGCCATGGCCAATACAGACGGTGATTTGTACCTGTATGGAAAACAGAGCGCACAAGCTTACACTAAATTTCTTATGAAGGTAGAACCACTTGCTTTCGCACACTCGCACGAATGCAGAGTCTCAACAACTCACAATCTGGACAATGGTCTATCAATTGAAACCAACCTTGATAATAAAATTGACACTGTCCTGACCCCATCTGATCAGAAGGCGACAGTGAGAGTAAAATCTAAGGTTAACAACCATATCTTCACCCAAGATGTGAGTGCTTATAATACCCCTGAAAGACTTGGATTAGAATTGTCTGGATCAATCGTGACAAACCTCTTCAACAGAGTTGACTCCGACAACCAAGACCACTTTTTCTCAGCCTTCCTAAAATATGATAAAAACACTAACAGTCGTGTCATCAGCCTGCCATTAATTGAGCATTTTCCTGTGTACTTGCAACACATGAAAATTACAATTTTGAGGACGGCTGAAGCCATGCAGTATTATATCAACAGAGAAGATATTATTGCAGAGATTGAGAACTTGGCCAAGTACATTAGTGATTTTGTGAAGGACCTAAATCTGGAGAGGAGAATTGTTAAGATCAGCGAGGACCTGGTTGCTCTCTATGACGAGTATGGAGTTACTCTGGATAACCTGGAGGCCTCTCTGATTAATCTAAACCCTGTTGTGATGAAGCTACTCACTGAACTGGACACTCGCGTAGAGGAGATAGAGAAATATGTGAGGGAAATGATTGCAAGTGGCACACTATCTGACACCGCAATACAGAGACTAACAGAAGTATTGAATGCATTCAATGAGAAATATGATGTAAAAAACATAGTTTTTGCTGTCATTGAGGCTATTGAAACTTTAATTGACCAAATTGATGTATTGAGACTGAAGGGCAGTAGCATTGCCATCTTGCAAGATCTTGAGGAACAGTATGCTATTAAATCCACACTGGAGGAGATTGTGGGTGAACTGAAAGAGTTTGCTGACTTTGACCAAGGAAAGTTCATTGAGGATGTGAAAAACTTTGTTACCTCTGCCAGCTTCCGAGACTCTGCAAACAATTTGCTGGCTCAAATCCCTACAGAGGAAATCAGCAAGACTGTTGAAAAAGCAAAACAATTGCTTACTGTACTAGGAAGCAGGTTGAATGCCATCTATAGCAACATGAGAGAATTTTTGGTGAAATCTGGGGTTGACAAGAAGATTGAAGAAATTCTGAAAAAGGTTGTTGAGCTAATCAAGAAGTTAAATATAGAACAAACTGTTGAGGGTCTTGCTAGTACTTTGAAATCTATTCTGATCCCTGTCGTAGAGCTGCTGGATAAGGCCATCACCTACTTGAAAACAACAGAGGTAAAAGAAATCATTGAGCATTTGAACAACTGCCTAAACCATTGCATCGGCTATATTAGATCATTTGACTACAATGCGTTTGTGGATGAGGCCAACCAGAAAATCAAGGAATTAATAAAAGATCTTTACACCATGAGTTTGTCACTTGAGATTCGTCAAAAGCTTGAGGCAATCAGAGAATTTGTGAGTTATGCTCTGTCATCACTTAGTGCATGCCTTGAGGAGCTGAGAGCAGTCAAAGTTGCAGACGTGGTCAAAAAACTCAAGGACATTGTTGATAGCACAGTCTACATTGACATTGAGGCACTTACAGAAAGCCTGAGGAAGAGAATTATGGACATGGATATCAGAGAAGATATCCTCCAGGCCCTGAAGCAAGTGACTGGTATCTACACTAATGTAGTGGCCATTGCAATAGACATATGCAGTGCTGTTATGGAAGAAATCCAAGACATCCTTGAAGATCAGGAAACTGTCAATGAGTTAAAGCAAATCTGTGATGGAGTCAAAACAAGACTGAAAACAACTGAATTCGAGATCCCATCTTTCACTTTTCCACTCACTGACCTTGTAGTACCCGCCTTAACAATAAGTTTAGAGAAGCTTCTGGAAATCAACCTCCCTTCTACTTTGATTGACCTTCCAGAGTTTACTATTCTGCAATATTACACTGTGCCACCAATCAGAATGGAGTATGATGATATCAGGCAGGGACTATTAGACCTATTGAACTTCATTGCGAATTATGAAGTGCCATCTGCTGATGCCATTTTTGGCGACCTTAGAATTATCTACCTGCCAGACATCTCTGCCATCACACTGCCAGAGATAAGTTTTCCAGAGATTTCCCTCCCTGAAATTCCTAAATACATTACTAAGCACAAATTTTTAGATCTGAAGATCCCAGAATTCACACTCCCTGCAGTCCCTAATGAGGTCATGATGCCTTGCTTTGGAAAGCTGTATGGTGAGGTTAGAGTCACCATTCCAATTTTCAACATGAGAACTTCCATGGAATTCTTAAACTCTACTGAAAGTGCAGAAACCCCTCAGCTCACAGGGCACATTACCTCACATGGATCATCTGAATATGACATCCTTAAATATAGCTTGGATTCCACAGCTCGGTTTGCCATCCCTAAGATGAGTCGTGTGATTGTTTCTGAAACCCTGAAGATCACTCACAGTATCCTAGCTGTTGACCATCAAGCCTCAGTGTCACTCTATGGCTTCTCAGCCCAGGCTACAGGCAAGAGCACTGTAAAGGTAACTACTGCCCCCTTTACTGCTGACATTCTTAACCAGGCTTTCTTTGCATTGGAGGATGGAATGTCTGCAAATATAAAAACAACATATACTGATAAGGTACGCTATCCTGCTCTCTTATGGAACAGTGACCATTTTTACACTAATGAGTTCAAACTTACGCAGGATGGTTTAAAAATCCAACTGACCATGGAAGAAGAAGCCAAGGGTCAAATCTCTGTGAGTGACACATCTGATGACATCAACATAAAGAGTATCTCAAAGCTAATTATTACTCCAACAACAGTTCAGATAATCCTTAATGTAGATAGCAACAGTGGATATTCAAAAATGAAACAGAGAATAAAAGCTGAAGGTGTTGCCCTGAGCTACATCGACTTTACTGCCCGTATTGAAGGTGGTACTGCTACTGAGGACACTTACTTGCTGGATGCTTCTGGAAAGGCTAATCTCAGAGAAATGAAGGTAGAGATGAAGGCAGACTATGACACAAAGTTTGATGGATTGCTCAGTGGTACCTTTTCCAGTGCATTCAACATCTTAGTGCATCCCTTTGAGGTTGTCCTTGATTTCCAGAACAAGGCTAATACTAAGCTCAGCTTAATAGAACAATCTGCCAAGTTTGATCTCCAGAATGATTATACTGTCATCATAAATAAAGACATGCAGAAGTTGAGCACTGTGGCACTTGCTCGCTTCAACCAATACAGATACAGTCACAACTTTACCGTTGCCAACAACAGAGATGAGGCTGGCATTTACACAGCAGTAAATGGAGAGGCCAATTTGGAATTCCTAACTGTCCCATTCAGTATTCCACCTATGGAGTTTTCAACCATAACCATGAATATTGTCACTCCAGAAATCAGCAACATCAACCTATATGAACATACTGGCCTTAAGCATCTGTTGATCAACTTTGACCAGGTCATTGATCTCGATGCAAAGATTGTCTATCAGAAGAGCAAAGCTGCACCCATTATTGATCTCGGCCTCATTAATGTCTCTCCTCTGGGCGATTTAAAATCAGAGGTTTCTTTCAAGTCCTCTATATTCAGCCTTAATGCTAATGCTGGAATCTATGGGAAGGATAACCCGGTAATTCGATTTGTAGCCAGTACTGCCTCTGAGTTTGAGGGACTGAAGGCAAAGCTTGTAGGTACCAGCAGCCTGAGCACTAAAAGTGGATTCAAATTAGCCACTTCTATAGTTCTGGAAAATCACCACATTGGAGGAACCCATGAAAGCACTGTAACTATGAACCCAGGTAACTTTGAAGCTGCACTGTCTGCGACCACAGCTGCAAATGTTAATCTACCTATTCTTACAGCTAAAGCAAAACACCAACTTACTGCTGACAACAAGGCCCATCCAAAAGCGGATTCCACTTTTGTGATAGAGTACACCTTTGACATTCCCATTATTAAGTTTGTTGGTAGGGGAACTGCCGAAAACACCTTAAAAGGCGAAGGAACTTCTACGTTTATCTCCGCTGAGACTCTCATAAAGGGTTCCATTGATGGAACTTTCCTAGGCCGTGGTATTGTGAAGGGAGCTCTGAATTATGATGAATCCATCTATATGAATGGCAATAGTTTGCGATATGCTCTTAAAACTGTTGGCGATGGCAACATGAATTATGGAGATCTAAAGGTGGCATTTGATGTGGATGAAAACCTGTCTGTGGAGACAGCTATTGAACATGTTTATGCTATGCTGAAAATTTCTTCCAAGAACGAAGCAAATATCGGAGGTTTTACCACAAAGGGAGTTCATACTGGCCAGGCCACAGTTGATCTAGATCTTCTGAAGTCACTGGTGGCTGATGTGAAAATTGACTTGTCTCAACCAAGCACCTTTGGTGACCTTAGCATCTCTGAGATGGTGGTAGTGGAGCTCAGTGTACCCAAGCAGAAAATGGAATGCACATCAAAAATCATCTCTCCAGTGTACACAACAGATGTTGTTGCTAAACTAGATGGTAGTGCCCCAGACTACAAAACTGTTCTCAAGGCTACAGCCACGTCACCAGTTGTGTTGCTGAAGTACGATCTTGACAGTAAGTGTCTGCAAAGAAAATTAACAAAAAAATAAATAAATAAATGTGTATCATTCAATGATACTAATATTTTCTAAGAAGAAATTAAGAATGGACGGTGTGGTTAACAGATTTTTGCTTTCGCACAAAACAGGCTCTATGAGTACTACAATGGAGAACGATGCATTGGTTGTAGGAGCTAATGCTGTACTTACACATGCTGACTTTACTATGGACATCAGCAATGTTATTCGCATGGGGTAATGAAAAAACTTCAGACTTTTATTGAATTAAAATAAAAATATTGTTTTACCCTTACACGTATTCTTTAGTTTATAACAATCTTTTTTTTTTTTGTAAACTGAATTACTAATTATTACTTCTGGTTTAGTGATCCTAGCCATACCCTGAATGTGGACATCACCAGCCCCACATTCACAGATGTAAACCTTCGCTATGCTGCTCGAAAAGATGGTATAAGTGCCTCGGTCTTTACACCGACAACTGGCCATCTTGGCTTCCAGCTTCAAGGAATGAGTCCATCCCAGATGAATGCGAGGATCTACAGTCGTTATGCAGTAAGTGGCATTTCTTTTGTAACTATTTCAAACCGAGCTATTAATTCAAGTTAGAAATTTTTGCTTTCTGTTTTTTTTGGTTGCACTTACATAATTACACTTACATGATTGTCTATATTGTAATCATTGTGTTTTTTTGCAGTCTGCACCACAGGATGATGTTGACATTCTGATCATCAGAGCTGCACCAAAGGGAGATGAAAAAGTACTTTTGGTCAGCTACAATTTACAGGCTGCATATGATGTGTCCACAGGCTTGATGGGCAAGCTACCAGACATCTTATCAAGCGTTATAGGATTTGCTGAAAATTATGGCATCATTATTGGATTTGAAAGACTTAATAAGATTCTCGGAGAAGTAGAAAAAGTCTATGCAGATGTCCGCTCTTCTGCTCTCTGGCCCAGCCCAGAGCTCAGTGAGCTATCTAAACTGTTCAGAAATGTAGTTGTTACGTACCAAAAGAGCATCCAGGTCCTGATTAATGCTGTCATCGACTACCTGAGAGAGACCAAATACAAACTGCCTGGAATGGATGAAGCTACACTGCCTGAAATCTGCACGAAAATCAAATCTATAATTGCAGAAATGCTGGAGAAACTTGCTAACAACCTGGAGATATATTTCTCTCCCATCATGGAGGACTTCAACACAGTTAAAATGGTGTTTCCCACTGGGAAGGTCATCACTGTAGCCGAGTTTCAAGAAAATGTGAGAAGTACGCTGAAAAATCTCCTAACTATGGTGGCAGATGTGATGAAGCAAGTGGAGAGCCTTGATGTCTTTCTTGAGAAACTAGTACAGATAATGCAAGAGGTTGTTGATAAAGCACAAGAATTTGTGGGCAGCATAAAATCCAACATCTTAGAAGCTGTTGCTGCTCCCCTTAACACTTTCTACAATAAGTTGCTGAGGTCTTTAGATGACCTTAATGGGATCCTTTTATTCAGCATTTTGTTTCCTTTAGGTCAATTTCTAACCTACATTTCTACTGAATTTGAGAACGTGCTTAATGCAAATAATGGAATGCAACAAATTGAGCTTCCTTTCCCTTTTTTCCAGTAAAATTGTCATTCTGAACACACAGTTAATGAAATAAACACTACCATCTTTTGACATGAACATTTATAAATGGACATTCAAGCCATTGGACACTTAATTGAAGTGCAGTGCCAACATGTTTAAAAAGCAATCACTGATGCCATACATGCCTCATTAGTATGCTGTTGTATTATTCTATTTGTATAAATGATGATTCAAATATCAACCTAGGTATAGAGTACAAAAATGTCCTTGTTCTGAATCCTCGTCCTTGTTCTGTATCTTACATTAATGACATGATGGATGAGGCTAAATAAAGAACTTTTATTATGCAATACATCTTTTCATTTTGTTTTTCCAGTGATGCTAGTCTGATTACCTGGGCTGCATTTCTCAAAAGTATTGTTGTGAGCTAAGTTGATTGTAGAGACCATTGGTACCAATGGTTCTATGATCTACTTAGACTTACAATGCTTTTGAGAAATGCAGCCCTGGACAGTTTAGCAAATTGCCTGTATATATACAGTATGAGCAAAGACACATGTGTATTCATCATCAAAAAGATACAGTGTATGTTATTATTAACTGTGAAGAGTACACTGTTAAAATATGTCTTATACTTATAAATATGGAGCAGTTTTAAAATGATATATTTATAAACAGCAGATGTGATAACATACAGCAAAGTCATTACAAAATACTACCTCTCAGTATATGAGCAAGAAGTCACTTCAATATTCCAGAATACTTATTTTGATAAGAACATGTGCATAAAGAAGTACCTGAAGAAAGATTTGTGGATGCAATGTCAAAGCAATTTTACTTTCACATAGCTCTATTCTGCCTAAGCTTGTTTTGATAAAATGTCAAAGCCGGGGGCCAAATCATATTTTGGACATCTCAGTTTATTTCAAATGTTAGTTTAGTTTTCTTTTGTACTATACATTAGCTTCAAATGAAAGTCACCATCTGCATTATTTGAGGTTAGTTATTTCTTGTATATTCGTAAAAGACCCATTTCCAGCATAGCTTTACTCTGCCTCCTTGTGGTGAAGACACTGAATTGTTGGCACAGTGAACCTCTGCCAAAAAAGAGTGTCTGCCAAATTTGGCAGACGCTCTTATCTTACATTGCATTTCAAGGTACACATTTACATTCTTATCAGTTCTTGCTTTCCCTGAGAAAATTCCAAATTCAGATGAGATGAAATCCATTATGCCATTATTGTGCTGATTGTATACCAACACTATTAAAACTCTTTCTTTGTGTATTTTTTTAATCACATTTAGTGCTCACCTGATTGTCCCTTTCTTTGTAAATTTCCAATAAATCCTCTAGAAATAAATAATAAAATAACCTCCTCTCTTTTCACTTATTCATAACAGAATAATACAATAAATTCAAAATAATCAAAAGCAATCATTCAATGTGTGATACAAAACATTTGTGTGACTGTTCGAATTTATTAAATAATTCAGAATGTTTTATGAATTTTTGAGGTCAGTGATGCAATTTTATCTTTGCCAGAAGAGCTTTCCTTTTTGTAGGAATCATTTCAAGCCATCTAAATATGTGGTTTTGACGTACACATACGTTTTCTTCTATTTATTTAGCCTTTTCTCCCTCAGTTTAATCAATGCTTTGAAGTGTGAACACACCAGCTGTTGAATGTTCAAGTGAAGGTTACTGTATATGCTTCTGCTGTACATGTGTGTGTTGAATGTGTCGAAAGAATAACATTTTGAAAAGTTTTCATATTTGATGCAGATGAATGAAATTCCTATTTTATTGAGGTAGTTATTTTAGTGAGAGCATGTCTGTATATGTATGTAGGCCTATGTAAAGTATATGCAAAGTGCCATACACTCTGCTGTGACCACATGTTTAAAGGATTAAATTTAGGAGAGAAAAGGACCTGAATCATTCAGAGACTGACAGAGGGACAAATTAGGGCCATTACCAAATCAAACAACAGTGTGACTGTAACAATAATAATGACTGGCCTGATGAGAGTCGTAACACATTTAACTTTACACCAAGATTCACTGAGAATAAATATGACTTTCCAAGAGTCATTCAGAGAGCTCTTAAAGTACAGGACACATTTTTTTAATCAAAGCTGCCTATTTCTGTCATGCCTCTCTCAAAAACTGGATACCTTAATAAAAAAGAGGCTGAGGCTAATCGTCACACTTCTTCACTTGAACTTTCTCCAGATATACCTTAAAGTGTTGGCTACAAAAAAATCATTTGAACATCTCTACCATTATTGCCCTAGAAAAAAGTCACTGAAGCCATTCACATGCATTTTGTGACAACATGTTTATAATGTTTATGATAGGTTTAAAGCCGTGTTTATCGTTTACTGAAAAAAAAAAGATTTTGTCATTTTAGTTTGGAGGACAAAATTTACAAAGATTATTCCAATCTAAGATGATTTTGATGCACTATGTGTTTGAAACCAGCATACAGTACAAAAACACTGGTATAAAGCACATTTGTGGAATTAGACTTTTGACTCAAAACCATACGAACTGAGATATAGCCCTTTGTGACAACTAGCCCCGGTCTAATAAATGAATTATTAACAGAGGATGCACTGATTGATTGACTGATTTACTCGTTGATCGAATTAGCACATTTGCTAGAGTTGCTAATGGTCTACTTGATTAACGTAACTATTGTCTTTGGAGGATAAAATAAATACATTACAATTTAAAGCGCACACACATCACACGCACAAACATAGTGGACAGTAGACATGGGCTACTGACAAATTGAGTGGGCATGTTCACAACAGATTTCGCTTGGCATGTGTTAGGCTTCCATTAAACCTAAATTATTCATTAGCCTAATACCCATCACGTAACAGGGATATTTCCAGGGGCACCATGAGTATCTTGTCATTAAACTTAGTCTGCATAACCTGACAAGCGTTATACGTACGTTGGAAGTAAAAACAAAACAAACTTGAAGCAAACGAAGCAATATGATCTAATTTCAGCAGATATGGGCACTAATGGCTCTTCTTCACTCTTCGGGCAGTCGCATTACCAAATGATATGCGAACTTTTTGGTTTTAATCGTTGTTTGCCTTGGAGTGGAAAGTTCCCCACCGAAACCGCCCCTCCTACTCAGAACTTACATGTACAAATTGACAAGAGTCAGAAGAGCCCTTCTCACACTTGAGGATCAAGCTGCACAAGCTGAAAATGACCACTGGCGTGGAGAGACTATTCGACGAACTTGGACACTTTAAAAGGTAGCCATTTGTCCCTGAACGGCAAATTGATAAGTTTTGTATGGGAATGGACACATATCTGTTAATATTTACACCAAATCATAGTAGCATATCGTATGAATTATGTGGAACTTTCATTTGGTTGCCCTTTAATAGAAGCGCGTAAATGCTCGCGTGCGCTGTTGAAGACGTAGGCTACACGAATATGCAATTCTGTAAATAATGTTTGCAATTTTACGTTAAAAGTTTGCTTAAAATTATAATGTAAATACGTATTTTAAATTATTTACATTTACTTTAATCTGCAGGAGAAACTTTAGGTTAGCCTAACCTTACAATAAGATTTTAGCCTATAAAAGTCAGTAGGCTGCATTATTATTATTTTTAAGTCAGTAGGCTACATACGTTTTTAAAATAGGAAAAACGAAAAAAAAAGAAAAGAAAAAATGCCTATAATTAACAAGGCAATAAATATATACATTTATGAGGAGATATATTCTTAAACTGCATGTTAAACAGGATATTACAACTGTCAACCACAACAGCATTTTTACTGTTAATTTAAATCATTAAGTCATTGTAAACAGAGTTGTATTGCCAGTTTCTCAATTAATGTATGTTAGTATTTGCTCAAGTTGGCAGTGTTTTCCTTAAAGTTTCTGTTTGTATTGAATATTTGATGTATTAATGATAATCAATGATGTGTGCACCTTGTCTTGTCACTCTTGCACGACTTCCAATTTACCCTTCTACTTTCCCTTCAGGTTTCAGGCATGTCTCTACTTTGCTGCTATTTTCCAGGCCATCTCCTGTGGAATACATTACCTGGCCTCGGTTTTCTTAGTTGAAACGCCTAAATTTCTTTGTGACACTCCAAATATCACAGACATTCTATATAGAAATCACTCATCAACCTCTCTGGCAGATATCTGGACTCACTACAAGCCAGGTGATGGGCCAGTGGTTGTACGGACAGCTAGAGGAGACCAGTGGGAACTTAGTCCTTGTTTAAAAGCGCTGCGGCTTGATGCCATCAATTTTCAATACGAGTTTTTTGGGAACAAGACTGTGGAGTCATGTGGTGGCTTTGTCTATGATCACAGCGAGGTTGAGCAGAGCATCGTAACAGAATGGGACCTGGTGTGTGAGAAGGAATGGCTGGCCAAGCTTTCACAGCCAACGTTTATGCTGGGAGTTTTGGTTGGAGCCTTGGTGTTTGGGGATGTCGCAGACAGGTAAATTATCTGTTGCATCTTACTTACAAACACACACTCAGAACTTGAAAGCGATATTAGTAAGGACCTCTCACAGACACAGTGGTTCTCATAACATAATTCTATTTAATACACACCACCCATAAACCTAACCTTTAAAGAAACCTGCTTACATTATTAGATCAAACAAAGCATAATTTGGCATATGTATGAGTATTTCAAATAGCAATGACCAATTCAAATGCCCTCACGAGTAGAGTTTTGACAATTTTCACTATATTTGTGAGGACATTTTTTTAAAAAAAAGCCAAAACTGCACAAACTCAAATTCATTCAAAGCAATGGAGGGACAAAAATTACAGATAAGCTAATGAGACAAATTATTACAGTTTAATACAGTTACCTTCATGAGGGCATTGAATGAAAGTTACCATAAGACATGTGTTTGCAAGAACACAGCATGGTCAGCAGCACAAACAGGACTGATCTGTTATGTTGGACAGAAAAAGAGAGAAGGTTGAACAAGATAAGTGTAATCTATGCTACGGTACTACATTAAACTTGAACATTTAATATTGCAGCATGGTTTACAATTGGCAAATATTTGCTTCTGCGGTAAGAAAACTAAGGGCAGAGAGAGCAGTACAGGATGTGAGATTTGCAGACACTGCATGACTGCATAGAAACATAGGATATCACAGTTTCACCTTCCAGAAACAGGGAATGCAAGTCAATTTCCATACTGGAGTGGACACCACTGTATATTTGATCATGTTCATTTTACAGATTGGTCAAGGTTGTTCAAAAGTAGTAGAGTACTATTTTGTTACGATTAAACAAATCCATAGGAATGGGAACAAATGTGGATTGGTCAAAGGTGAAGTAATTGTGGTGTACCTAAGTGAGAGATTTGCATGCAAAACTGCCCATTGCCTTGATATTGCAATCGGCCTGTTTGTCTTTAAACAGCTGTTCACATAAATATCAATTGGAAACACAGAAGTTAAGCTGTAGAAGCTCCAGTTGAAATGAATATAAAGCAAAAAATGATATAAAGCTATTTTGTTGTCTGAAGCTTCCTAAAGTTTTCTGTAGATAATGGAAATCATGTTTAATATAAAAATGTTTGCTTTCCCATTTTCCAGAATTGGTAGACGACCCGTTCTGATGGCCACCAGCTTGTGCCAGTTTATTTTTGGGGTGACTGTGGCCTTCGCAGGAAACTACTACCTCTTTGTGGGGATGCGTTTCCTTCTTGCCATGGTAAATCAATTGGTCCATGTTCATAATACTTACATTCATGCTCATCACAGCTGAGAAGCTCCAGACATAAATGGCTGAAATTCTATTTTATTAAATTAAAACACAACAAAGCATTTTAACACTTTATAAATTATTTTCTATTAATATAACTATTTAAATTGTAGTTAAAAACAAACAACAACTTCAGGCCTGTTAAAAAAAGCATCAGCCTCTTGATTACTCGGCTGCTCAAAGCAGAAGAAAATCAATTATGAATGTTTCAACTGCTTTAAAACATTTCCTGGTCTCTGATGTTTTGATAAAGATATCAGGGTATTTATTTAGAATTATTTATTAGCTGTGCCAAAACTGAATTAGCTGATTAGCTAAGAAGCACCCTTAACCCAACTCTCTCTCTCTCTCTCTCTCTCTCTCTCTCTCTCTCTCTCTCTCTCTCTCTCTCTCTCTCTCTCTCTCTCTCTCTCTCTCTCTCTCTCTCTCTGTGTTGGCAGGTGTCGAGCGGGTATCTGGTTGTAGTATTTGTGTATGTGACAGAGTTTACAGGCAATAAGGTGCGCACATGGACCTCTATGCATGTGCACGCTGCCTTTGCTGTGGGTATCATGGTAGTGGCTCTGGTAGGGTATCTGGTTCGTGTCTGGTGGATCTACCAGATCATCCTCACTCTCTGTAGCTCTCCATTCTTGCTCTACTGCTGGAAGTTTCCAGAAACACCCTTCTACCTAATGGCTAAAGGGCGGTACAAAGAAGCCCAGGAGCTGCTGGACACTATGGCCTACTTCAATGGCCTGCCACCCACCCTTAAGGTACAGTAGACTCACTCTGACAACACGTGGGAATTCCATTCCTGCCATGAATTATTCCCATCTCAGACTTCTGGTAAATTTTTTTCAGAATATACCTTATATACCAGAATATACTTTGATGTTAAACAGCATTACACCGCATTATCGCACACTTTCTGACTCCACGTTAAAATAAGGAAAATGAAAGAAAAGTGACTTGCAAAAATAAAGAGGTACCATGAATTGAAATGCAATTTTAAAAGAAGCATTTTAAAAATAAATATCACAAAGCAATTGCTGCCAAAAATATTTTGCTAGCATTTGCGAGGATAGGGGCAAAACTAACACATTTTGTCATATTATTTACATTTATAAATTACTTACCTAGACCAAAACTAGGATCAGTACATAATGCTGAACTTTATAATGAAATATTTTAGGTGCTTGATTGAAAGATTAGAATTGTGGAAAATAACAGATATAAGAAAAGTGGTATCGTTAACGGCTTGTGTTTATTTGAATGTATCACTGATCTTAGGTGTCAGAGCTAAAGGGTGAATGTGATGGAGCACTGTTAAAGGATAATAAGCAATCAGGTGGGACCGCAATGGAAGTCGAGAAGAGGCTAAACATCCTGGACATGTTTGGAAGCTTGAAAATGGCTGGTCGCAGCGCCACCTGCTGGGCTATCTGGTTCATCGGAAGCTTGGGATACTATGTCTTCAGCCTGGGGTCTGTCAACCTGGGAGGAAATCAGTATATCAACCTCTTCCTGGCTGGTAATGGACTGATGTGTGTTTATGTTTGTATGTGCTAGCATTTGTTCTCAAGAAGGTTTGGATGCTTTAGATTGAATAACATGTTTTTTTCAGATCAGAATCATCGTTCTTCTCAAAGATCTTTGTGCTTTGATGCTAGGTGCACTTGCCCTTAACTTGAAAGCTTTAATTGTAAAATATTTTTTTTCTTCTATTCTTTAAAGGCAAAAATAAGTTTAAATGAAAATTAGTATAAGAGATACAAAAACATGAAAACATCTACTTGCATGATGTCTTATGTATTGCATTGCTGGATTTTGAGCATTTCCACTGAGCTACATGCAGTTCAGTTTCAGTAGTACTGAAGTGAACGGCACTTAACTATCCTTTATTTGACTGCTACTACTTTAGGTGCTGTTGAGATTCCGTCATACTTGATTGGCTGCTTTGCAATGGATCGGGTCGGCAGGAAGAATACATGCGCCCCGGCTCTGCTGCTCGGTGGAGTAGCCTGCATGCTCATTATTGTGGTGCCCCAGGTATGAGATCGTGTGTGTGTGTGTGTGTGTGTGTGTGTGTGTGTGTGTGTGTGTGTGTGTGTGTGTGTGTGTGTGTGTGAGAGAGCATCCATGTGATGTATGCACACTGTGATAAAGTAGTACACTGTTAAATTCACGAACGATTATCTAAAAGGTTAAATGTAGGGGGACTTGGTTCTATGTATCAGTTCTAACCTGCATGGGCAGGTTAGAGCGAACTAAATGATTAGATACAGGGGTTGGACAATGAAACTGAAACACCTCTCATTTTAGTGTGGGACAACATGACATCATGACTTTTGCGTAAACATACACGCCACTTTCAAATCAAGTGGCGTGTTATCTATACGCATTTTGAGCTATCCGCGTGTAAGCGTGTATATCTACGCCGTTAAATGTCCAAGTGATTCCGCGTGTATGTACACGCCATTAAATGTCAGAGAAAAACAAAGAAAAATGTAGATCTACATCTGGCGAGCGATATTTTTTGTCCTAGGATGGTAGGGGAAGACTAATAAATGGTATTAACCCCAGTGACGGGTAGGTTTAGGGACGGGGTTGGGGTAGGTCATATATTTATATATACAGTAATGTACGTTAAGTCAACGGCGTTCATAAACACGCTGAAAAGCGATTATGCGTGTTGATAGCACGCCAAAAATGGAAATACGAATTGGCGTGTCATACATACGCTATTTCATGAGATCAGTCTGTGTGGGAGGTTTCATGGCTAAATTGGACCAGCCTGGTGGCCAATCTTCATTAATTGCACATTGAACCAATAAGAGCAGACTGTGAAGGTCCAATTAGCAGGGTAAGAGCACAGTTTTGTGCCGTGTATCAGGATGACAATGCACCAATACACACAGCAAGACTGGTGAAAGATTGGTTTGATGAACATGAAAGTGAAGTTGAACATCTCCCATGGCCTGCACAGTCACCACTCACCAGATCTAAATATTATTGAGCCACTTTGGGGTGTTTTGGAGGAGCGAGTCAGGAAACCTATCCTCCACCAGCATCACGTCGTGACCTGGCCACTATCCTGCAAGAAGAATGGCTTAAAATCCCTCTGACCACTGTGCAGGACTTGTATATGTCATTCCCAAGACGAATTGACGCTGTATTGGCCGCAAAAGGAGGCCCTACACCATACTAATAAATTATTGTGGTCTAAAACCAGGTGTTTCAGTTTCATTGTCCAACCCCTGTAAGTCCTGCATACGTCACCAGAGAGAAGCCTGTCGTTTTCACTCGAATATTCAGTTATGAGATTTTGATTCGACAAGAGGTCGAAATAAAAAAAAAGGAACATAAGCACGGAATAATGTTTGGGTACGCTTTATTTTAAGGTGTCCTTGTTACAGTGTAATTATACAATTAAGTACTAAGTAATAGTAATTAACTACATGCACTTTCTATATAATTAGGATTAGGGTTAAGGTTTGGTTGCATGTAACTATCCATAATTTACTGTAATTACTATCATTTTACATACTATCAATTACAACTACATGTAAAATGTGTAACAGGGACACTGTAAAAAAAAAAGCGTTACCAAATTATTTTACAATGAGATCAGTAAAGTGCACTTAGAAAATATATAGAAGATAGATAGATTTGTTTCATGCTGATATTAACATATCTTAGTTTAGGTTTTGATAAACTTTTAAATACATATGCTATTGGGAAACAGGTATTTTGATAAATGAAATGAAGCATGAAATGTATTTAGAGTAAAGTATGTTACAAAGTCACTACATTTGAAAGACTCCACTACATTTCTGTCACTGTCCTTGAGTAGAAACTAGTAACGTTAGTCAGGGGATGATTTTGGTTGCAGGGGTTGCATTTTGGTTGGAAGTCGAGTTGACGTCAGAACCCGACGTAGGACTGACGTCAACATCCAACGTCGGACAGGCATTGGATTTTGGTTGGAAAATGGAAATGAAAGCGGGGGTTGACGTTAGAACCCGACTGACGTTGGATTCTGACATCAACCTGATTTTCATTTTCAACGTTGGGGTTTGGTCTTCTAAATGCAAATTTTGTCATTGTTTTGGAGCACACTAGCTTATAGATAATATTAAGGCTAACATATTCATACTAAAAGCCAAAAAACTTTAAATAGGGCACTATTTGAGGGAACAGCCATTTGGATGTCCGAAACCACGGTGGACATTATTGAGTGCACTTATTCAATCTCACATTCAATCTCACTACTGGAACTGTGTTCTAGAAATTAATTTGGTATTGATATGAGGGTAGGTAGGCAGGCATAGATTCAGAGGCATAAGCTATACTGTTAGTATTACATACAACAATGCAACAATAAAAAAACAATGCATTGACATTTACGTAAGTGCTTTTAAAAACAAGTACTTCTGTACGTTTACTTAAAGGGTCATTTCACCCCTGGAAAGATGAATGTGTATTTAAAATGGGTAATTTATGTAGAAGAAATGTGAAATTATTTTTGAATTTGGAGCTTTCTAGACTGAGAAAAGACTGAAAATGTATTTTTGGCTTATGTGGATGAAAGACAACAACTCCCAGAATGCACTTGCTTCAATGCCCTAGGAGGCCACGCCTACCGGTAACCGCGCTGTAGGTAAACAACAGTCTAAGCTAGTGATTATCCGTGATGAGTCTGCATGAAAATGTGTTTCGAGATCGCCCAAAATGTCCGGGATTCGACTTTTGCGTTCTACAGTCGCCATTCATCATGTTTACTGTGGCGAGCAGGACGATTGAGGGCCGTGTGGAGAACGGCGCGAGTCATGTTTACTGTGGCGAGCGGGACGATTGAGGGCCGTGTGGAGAACGATGCGAGGCCGGTGGCGTGATTACCGATGAGCGACAGCTGTGAGACGTAAGTTACCGGTCTCGTATATCTCACGGAAGAGCGGTAATTTTCTTAGCAATGTTAAAACGCACATCAACCGATCACTTGTTTCATGTAAACACTACATTCAGACTCACCAATCGGGATGAATTCAGTTAGATTGAATCAAAAGCTGTAACTTACATGTAAACAATGCATTGGCGACTGCAGAAAGCAAAAGCTGAATCCCGGACATCGACGGTCGGAAATGTCCGGGAAAAAAGAGGCTGGCAACCCCTAAAGTTACTACTCAGCTTTCTCCACAGAACAAGAGCCTGCTAGCTTAGCTTCCAAAAAAGATGTCTGACACTATGTGTAGGCTAATCCCAATCCTCCATAATGCATCCGTCTGCGTATTCACTACCTTCGTCCATATTTTCAAGTTTCTGCCGGTGAAATCAGACGCACTGGCACTGATCTGTGATAGGTCTGTTAGCACATTAGGTCCAACCCCCTATGGGCGGGTTTGAAAGGGTGCTTGTAGTCTTTACAGAAATCCCCCTCTCTTACACTTCCTCCTACAATGACGTAAAATGACGATTTTTGCGTCATTGTAGGAGGAAGTGAAAAAGGTAAATAGCAGATTTCTCTCGTCTCAGGGGAAAATATGAGAGTGTTGCACGACCACTCAATAGTATGACTGGGTTTCTAACAATGGAAAGCTTAATGCAAATGGGTGAAGTGTCCCTTTAAGTAAAACAACTTTTTTGTCTTTACAACTTTTACTTGTAACGGAGTAATATTTTACCAGTAGTAGTATCTGTACTTTCACTCAAGTAAGGAAGTTGTGTACTTTGTCCACCTCTGCAAATTTCTAACAAATTGTGGAAAATATCAATCTGGCTAAATCAACTTGACAGCTGACCATAACTCGTGATTTTAAGTTGTTTTGATAGATCTAGAACCAATATGCAACAAGTTGCATCATCATCATATTGGAGAAACTGAGTGATTATTAAAATTAATGATTAACCCTGGCAAGAGAGGACATGTGTGTGTGTTTGCTTTTCACATGGTAACTGGGGCAGCTGCGCATCAGTCTTTTGTTTGTAATTAACCTTTTTCCACCTGCTTTCTCAATTTATTTCACTCTTCTTCCCTAGTGCTTTAAACAGCAGTAATACATTCACTGCATATGATCCAATCAAGATATTACAGCGCCTTTAAAGGAACACTCCACCAATTTTTCATATTAAACTATGTTATTCTCTTATCTAAGACGAGTTGATACATACCTCTCTCGTCTCAGTGCGTGCACTTAATCGCTCTGGCGGGCGGAGAACTTTGAGTGCAGTTAGCTTAGTCCAGTTCATTCATTACGGGCCAAACAGAGATGAAGTTAGAAGCGACCAAACACCTCCACGTTTTCCCTATTTAAATACAGTTACACGAGTAGTTACACGACCAAGTATGGTGACACACAATAAAATGTGGCGGTTTTTCTAAGCGGGTAAAATGGATAACTATAATGTATGGCGGAATAGCACTTGGGACTGGGAGCACTTCGACTCGGCGCAGTAATATCTTCACTCGTGAAAAATCCTCTTTCAGGGAGAGGGATTTTTCACTAGTGAAGATATTACTGCGCTGCGTTTTTTTTTAAATTAAACATTCATTCTGATACTGCTTCATATGATATCATTTTTGTTGGCGAGCCAAAAATAGATTAAGTAACTGGCAATATTATGTCAAAAACTTATTCAATATTACCTTATTGTTCACTGATCTGTATAAAAAAGAATTTACAATTGTGCTGTTGGTCTGAATATCAACATATTAAGAACAACAGCACTCTTTCATATATTATGTATTGATTAAAAATTCAGGTCACATAACTGGAGCTATATGAATGATAGAAATCAAGGGATGTAATCATATAAGGAATAAGTAACATATGCATATCTATAGAGTGCATTTCTCAGTCAGTCTCCAAACAGCCTTGGTCACTGAAAGCACAGGCTTATGAAGAATGAGTTAGTGGGATGATATTCCATCAGGATCACGTCACCCCTCATAACTAATAGCTGCACTGCTGACACACTGAAATGGCCGAGTGTGGCGTGAGTAGAGCCACCGTTGCTCCAAAAATGTATAAATAGACCTGTCATCTAAGTGGCTGTTTATGGCAGCTGCCTGCTTCTGAGAAGGGTCAGAGAGGATATGTCTTGGGGACGTTTAGACTTGTGCCTGATCCTAAATTGAATGCAGCCCTACTATGGCCTGCTACTGGCAAACACTTCCAGCAGCTGATGACTAAAACATTGTTGCTGATGAATATAGTTTCACTGTGTTTCTCTCTCTTTGTTTCAGGATATTGAGGTATTGGCTATAGTCCTGAGTATGACAGGGAAATTCGCCATTGCCATTGCATTCGGTCTGATTTACTTGTACACCTGTGAGCTTTACCCCACAACTATCAGGTATTTGTTATACTAATACACTATAAGTCCAGATTGTCCACACTAAAGCCTAGACACTACACTACTTTTAAAATCTGAACGGGGTTGTACACTTGTTAACATATAAATGTTAGAGAGAAATACTGGGAATCATGCACTGAACGACTGAGGATCACACACAACCAGACTTTTAGGATGCTCCGAACACAACAAACTCTCACAGAAACATGCATATCCAACCCGATTTCACAGCAATTCGTACGAATTCTACGAGGTGGCTAATTCGTACGAATTCATACGACCTCACTCGTACGAATTAGTACGATTTTTGCTAAATCGTACATATTTTACGAGTTGCCCAATTCGTATGAATTCGTACGAATGACCTACCCCTGACCCCGTCCCTAAACCTATCCATCACGCTGGTTTAGACAAATCGTACAAATTCGTACGTACAAATTCGTACGTACTAATTCGTACGAATTAGCCACATTTTAATCACTCGTACGAATTGGTCGTGAGATATCGTTGGCATATCCTAGCAATAACAAATGAAAACAATGTGTTCTAAAACATTTAAGACAAATCAAACATTTGTCTGTTCCCATCTCACACTGCATTTTTTTTTTTGTGGTAAACTGCTGTAAATCTGCAGACTGGCTCTGACTTTCAGCGACTAGCGTTGACTTGTCCAGACTGCAAATAACTGTGTATTCCAGCCTTTAGGCTACCTATAACTAACTACCTCATGATACACACTGTCTGCAATATTTTACTGTAACATAAAACACTCTGATGCACAACAATATCATAATCGGAATGATTAAACTGCACAAACAGTTGTAGTTCGTTTAACTTTTATCCAGTATCGCTAATTTTCAATAACAGTATTTATAATGTTCAAATACATATACATCTAGTAACAATATAATTCATCAGTTTCTGAAGTTCACTGCACAGTAGGATGATTGTTACATATATGCTTTCTAGTGATTTTTTGTATAGACACTATATTTTATGACAGACACCATATCTGGCCCGGCAGGTCTCTGGCTGTAGGCACTGGTAGTATGATGTGTCGGGTGGGAAGTGTGGTGGCTCCTTTCTGCGTTTACCTCGCTGACATCTGGATCTATCTGCCTCAGGTATGTAACCGCAATCAAAAACCTTGTGTAAGACTCTAGAACTGAAGCATGATACAACATGAATATACATTTTCTAGACTGAACAGTGCTACAGTAACTTCTGCTCTTTCTTATTCTGTAGCTCATTGTGGGAATTCTGGCTTTCATCATCGGGATCCTGACCTTGTTTCTTCCAGAGACTCTAGGACAGCCCCTCACCTCGACTTTGAAAGAAGCTGAAGCTCTGGGCTCCAAGCCCAAAACAAAGAATCCTCCAGTGGATGCACTAGAGATGAACCACATATGAAAGCAGAAATCTATTTTCACACAGGATTCCTGAAAGTGCCGTTACTGACTGACAACAGTACATACTCCAATATGAATGAGACATCAAATATTTTTTGAAGTGTGCTACAATTTTTTAGGTTTTTTTTGCAGGCATTTGTGGGTGAGGCTGTGTTGTGCGTGAGTGAGTTTGGATAATTACTGAAAATATTGGTGGTATATTTGATTGTGAATGTTTTGATATTTTGTAATTGTCATGAAAAGTATTATCTTAATTTTACCCAAGTAAGAGCTTTCAAGGCAGGACCTCATTTATCTAAACTGCCAAGTATTACATTTTTGCATTTCAATGCACAGACGCTCAAGGTGCTGTCACATTAGTGAAATTGTAGCAGATTTGTCCACTGTCTACTGTATTTAGTGATATATGAAGCACAGCTTACACAGAAGTCCCTTTTAAGCCAAGAATCCATGATCAACTTGAACCCGTAGAGAAATTCTTGTGGATTCCTATGGAAATGATTGGATTTCACTTTATCACCTAAAAGTAAATGTAGCTGCACCTTTCTAAAACTATATATTAGCATTTCCTAAATGGTTTGAATTTAAAGTGTAAATTTCAGGTAAAAATTGTCACGAAGATAATGCAATGTGCTTACTAAATATAAAGATAAGAACCGCCCACCATTGTTTTTTTTAATATTTTTTCTACCAAATCCTGAATATAATGAAAAGTTGGTTCGTTTTACAGTGCTTTTAAGCACGCCCCCTCCTTCCACTAGGCTGGGCGTGATGTCATAACAGGGACTCCAAGCTTCTACGGTCTATGCTCCAAGCCTAGAGTTACGTTATATTGGAGGAGACCTAGCTAGCGAAAATGGTTAACTATTGTGCTTGTGCGGGATGTACGAATACACCAAAAACGGGGGAGAGGCTCCACAAGTTTCCCAAGGACAAACGGCTGATTCGTGCCTGTAAGTGTTAGCATAACTTACCCGAGTAGAGCTTAGATCGGCCCAAAACATCAAGCAAGACCCTAACGTTACCCGAGCCCGCTGTGTCGAGTCCGGCCCGACACATTAACTGTAATTATGAGCCCGAGCCCGGTTTAAACCCGGCTAACGTGTGTCGTTATAACTGACGTGCTCAATTACTTTCTCCCGACCGCAACATTCATGTTTTGTCCCGCTCCCGCCCGCAAAAATATTTTTTTTCTGTACCTCCACATACTTTCAAGTTAGCCTACGTGTCGCTGTTATAACATAAAAGCAAGCGGGCTACTGCGTGCATGGTTTGGCATGAAGCTGACATCAGTTCATCGCGATCTCACACATCTCTGTTATTATCAATGAAGCTTTCATAATATATAACGTTACACTATGTTTGTTATAATTAAAGGATTTGCCAGCATACAGAATTCAGTACTGAACAAAAAGTCTGTTTTGAGCGGTGAGGGGAGTCCATCGTAAATGCTTCTGATTGGCTATTATTGCGTCAAGAAATCAACACATATGGCTGTGATTTCACTTTATCACCTAAAAGTAAATGTAGCTGCACCTTTCTAAAACTATATATTAGCATTTCCTAAATGGTTTGAATTTAAGAAATGGAAATTTAGTTTTGACTCAATGAGAACATAGTTAAACAATGAACATTTCAATGCACTAATGTGTTATGGATCTTAAACTCCATCTGTTTATTGACTGTATTGGTAAAACTCAGCTGTAGTGGACAAGGAAAATTCTTGTTCATTATCAGTTAATGGTGTGATGAGTTTCTATGCATATTTAATTGAAAGATAGAGCTTGTTTTGTATGAAGCTGTTTTTACACAATTGCATCTCAGGGTTTAGCTCCAAATCTATCAGTATTGTTCATAGTAAACTGTGACTGTACTTTATAATACTTGAGAACTTTGTTTATTTTTACTCTTCTTATCCCTCACTTTGCTTGACATGAGGAATGTATTGTTTAGAAGAGTTTATTAGTAGTATTAAAGGGTTCACCCAAAAATGATCACTCTTCTGCCAGAACTAGAATTGCTTATGGCCGTTACCGTAAGCCAGTGATTATAGTTTATAAAGTTATAAATATGGATTTCTTTTTTTGTAAAAAAATGCATCGCTTCACTTCAGAGGGCCTGTATTAACCCCCTGGAGCCATATAGATTATGATGGATGAGCTTTTTAAGCTTCAAAATCTCTATTCACTCCCATTATAAAGCTGAGAAGAGCCAGGATATTTTTTAATATAACTCAAGATTTATTTACAATTATTTATAATAATTTATTTACAGTTGTGTTTGGCAGAAAGAAGAAAGTCATATACACCCATAGGATGGCTTGAGGGTGAATAAATTATGGGATAATTTTCATTTTTGGGTTAACTAACTAACCCTTTAAAGGTGCAGTAGGGAGTTTTGAGAAAATGTTGACTTAACCTGAAAATTTGAACAAGCACAACTTACAGGTCCCACCCCCTTGCTCTCTGCTGCGCTACAGCCCTCCCTCCACAGCTCGTCCTCCACAGGAGACTGCCGTGAACGCGCAGGCTAGTAAACACACCGATGACGGCGGATTGAAATGGCACATTCACTAATAGTAGGGTGACCATATTTTGTCCTGAAAAAACAGGACACTCGGCCCGGCAAACAGATAGGCCTACTCAAATGATACTCGAAGTTTACTCAAAGAAACCTTATTAATTTCAATACATTTAAAGTAGGTTATGCCTCCTCTGTATGGATAGAAATTTGTTATATTGTTATATGAAAACAGGACATGTCCTGGGAAAACAGGACTGTTGGTCACCCTAACTAATAGGGACTAAACATAAACAATATGCTTTACATTGACTATGGCCTGCCCAGGGGCGTAGGAATGAGTTTAACATTGGGGGGGACCAGGGGTGATTTTAGGATTTTAATTTTAGGGAGGCTCAGTCCCAAATGACAATACAGAGGGGGTTTTCTTGGCACAAAACGAGGAGCAAGACATGAACCCCTGATCATGTACTTATTTATAAGATAATTAGAATATTATTTTTCACAGACCACAGGCTGTTATTCCCACAGTATTTTTGTGGATGTAGCCCAGTACCTCTAGGGGGGTCCGGGGGCACGCACCCCCGGAAGAAAATTTTGTAAATTTTAAAGCTACATTCATTAATCTGGTGCACTTTGAGTCATCCAAATCCACTGTTGAAAATAAATAATCCACCCGCCAATCTACGAACCTATGAATTATTTAGATATCTGCATCTAATTTTTTCTGCATCATATTTTCTGCATCATATTGTCACTTCAACCCAAATCGGTTTATTGGAATAAACTACTTGGGTTCAATTCAACTCGACTTCAGTGGACTACATTACACATATTATAGACATGATTCATGGGTCTTTTTTAAAATTACCTTTCTATATATTTTTTGTCTTCATTTTAAAATCTGAAAGTTCTTGTTTTAGGTTCTTCATATGCCTATTATATAGGATACCTTGTTATAGCCTATATATATATATATATATATATATATATATATATATATATATATATATATATATATATATATATATATATATATATATTAAGAAAGGTTTTAATAAGTGAATAAAACGTTTTTCATTATATCTTAGAAAAACATTAAGAGAACGTTTATATAGCCTAATGGGAGAATTGAACGTTTGAACGTTACAACGTTTATATAAAGGGAGAATTGAACGTTATAACCTAAAATTGTTAGCTGGGGAAGAGGAGAGATTCGCGATTGCACTGAACACGTTTTAAGTGCAGGCAGCAGGCATATTCTCTGAGCGAGCCCAGAGAGAGAATTCTTACAAGAGAAGTGTATCTGAGAGCGCGCGCGGGAGATTCGCGCTCGGCACATCATATTCCGCGCGCGAGCAGAGAGATTCACGCTCGCGCATTATATTAATGTAGCCTACTTTCGCGCTACAATAATCCGCTCTCGACATTTGATAAGGAAACCAATCAAATACGTGTGTCTCACGGCCAATGCGTGAGAGTTGGCAAATATTTTTGTCTTCCGCGGTGTCATTTTTGTGTGGGACAAATGCGACTGTCTCCAATATTGGGGGGGACACGTCCCCCCCCGTCCCCCCCGGTTCCTACGCCCCTGGGCCCTGCCCATACTTTGACTACAAACTTGGTCCTAAATCATTATGTATTTTGCAATACGTGTAACTTTATAACGTTGCACTCTTTATACTTCACTCTTTATGTTATAAATAGCTAGTAAGAAGTATAAGTATAAGTATAAAAATTTTCATCAAGCTCTTGAATCGTTTGTGTCTTTTTTCTTTTTTGGGACCAAAAAGGCAGGGATAGTAGATTCTTGCTATAATAATGTGCAGTTGTTATAACAACACTTTTAACATTAATAAATAAGATATTGTGTCTAAAATAATCTTTTTATTTTGGTTTCATTCAAATTATTATATTGGCGATTTAAGTACTAAATGTCCTGTTATTTCCAGAGAACAGCACAAAGAGAATGTACTCATGGAAAAGGTGGGAAATATTTTCCAGGCAGGCGTCTCTCATTCGCTGTGACAGAGGGGAGGAGGCCCTGCACTGGTGCATGGTGTACTGCCAGCACTTACAAGAAAAACAAACAAATAAATCACATAACAGTGAATTGTTCAATCAGAGGTTCTGAATTTATACGAAGGATCTTTTGTGTGTTCATTTATTTATGGCCTCTTTTGGACATTCACATTATCACATTTTTGTTTTGTGTATATTGGACTACTACTATCAGCACAAAAATATTTTCACAAAATAATCTCTGTTGAGATTTAACATTCCTAGTGGGCCTCCTACTTTACACATCCTACACAACAAATTCACACACTCTTTAATTGTGGTACAGGCATTCAGCATTTCCACCTTCTGCTCACTGTATGAGTCTTTTAACAGGGGTGGCTTTATAAGACATGGGCTTCTACTCATTTGACAGCTTCTGATTTTTTAAATCATCTTCAAAAACCGACAGGGGTCCACGTTGTACCCCGATTGTTTATGTGAGATTTGGGATATCAGTGCTGGCCTTCAAAACACAAATATAGAAATGATCCTTTGTGGACAGGACCAGCTGGACACTGCACTTTGACCCTGCTATGAAACCAAACTAGTCACAAATACACGTACCCGGACTGATGCCTATTTCAAAACAAACCATACAGAGACCAAACTAATCTAAAAAGTACATTAAACACACACTGGGACTAAAATTTATAGATAAAGACAAGTGTTAGTATATTAGAAACAAGGTAATGACTGAATATAACGGAAAATACAACAGCTAAATCCTTCTGTTTAAAATGAAGTATCCCTTGGAATACATGTCTGATAGTAAAAATGCCGTGGTAATGATCATGCATCTAAACAAGGACTAATGTTAAGATGCTTTATCAAGTGCTCACAGCAAAACACAGATGCTGAGGGGTTCCTGAAGCAAGGACTCCCACTTCTGTTGAACTTGGGGAAATACACCTTGGCCTACTATGGTACATCCATGCAAAACAGTGTTTCTCAAACTTATCAGAGCACTTGCTTATTTTTTTACCAATTTAAATAATTGCATCATCATAAAATTAGAAATAATTATTTGTACGCACAGATTAATAAATATTTTCATACAGCACACATGAAGAAGTCCTACGAACAACAAATGCTGTTAAAATGCTTTTATTTTGAGTTTTCCCAGTAAAGGTGTAGTTAATTTGTAATGTTAGCCATTTTCATTCACTTTTGGTATTCAAAACAATAGCCACTCCAGCAGTCTTTAAGTAACCTTTAGCTATCAGATGCTTCAATATTTGCCAGCTGTTAGATGTCAAAAAACAAAAATATATCTGCTGTTTTTTTTTCTTCTTCCTGAGATTCATACATGGAATGCAAAAAATACTGCACAATAAATTAAACAATATAAAATCCACATTGAACACAAAACAAGTACAAGTATATACTTAACTGGCAAGTTTAAAGTGTTAAATTCTGTGAGAGCTTGTAGATATGGCATCTATTTAGTCATGTATTAATCATTTCGCTTTACCAGTATAGTTGAACAGAAATGCTCCATGAGTCTGACCTGTAATGAATATAAGTAGACCATTCTTTAGTTAAAACACAATAGGAAAAGGGGTTGATCTGTGGAGCAGCAAAACAAAAAAAATAACTTGTTTTCCTATGAGCCGTCTGATCAGTGTTTAGATGTAACTAGCTGGTTATTGTTTGATATCCCAGTAGTTTAACAATATATTGTACATTGCTGAGCAATACAGACTAGGACAAAATTGTATAGTTGCTTTTTAATTTTTGGGTGAAGTATTCCTGTACTTCAGGTGTGCTTAGCACATCATGTGCCAAATTGAATGACTGAAGACAACAGATGACACTCTGTCAGGGCGAACAAAATGTTTAACATCCACATTAAACATTTTAGATGAACAGTGTGGTCTTGCAGACATTCATAAGTGTTTGATGTATTGTACAACCCCATTACATGTACAATATAAAAAGAACCTTTCAAAAAGACTAGAAGTGAAGTTTTGGCACAGAGTTGCAGCAGGTTTCTAAAACCAGATGAAGTGAGTGATGAGAGGATCAGATCTGATTGGTGTTTTGAGTTGTTTATTTTGATTACAACTATATCGTGCAGTAATCCTTCTCACTTTTTTCACAGGTTTGGCACTTTGTTGTGATCTCCACTTGCCTCAAGTGCGTAGTCTGAATGTGTTTGCGTGTGAAAGAGTGGGTTGAGTCAGAGGTCACCCAGGTTCCAGGTGCCTTAAAACTTCCACAGCATCTCATTCTGCTATACCACAATTAGTTCTTCCCTCCATTTTGACAATCCGACAACATCCCTGTAATTCCAATCGTGTATCATCTCACCAGGAAATGACCACAACCAACTGCTCAATTCCATAAACATGAACAAAATCATTGTCATAATTGTTAGTTCCTTAAATAACTTTTCAGACCCTTCTGTGCTCCTCTTGAGAGTGTCTTGAAGGGCCGTCCCGTTAAAAACACGGGGATCACTATTACACACCCAATTTCCGCCTGGGAATGTTGACTCTCCTCCTGATTGGACATAGACATCAGGCTTATGAGATCTCTGCCATGCCAACACCTCAATGGCTAATACTCAGGGCTGAACCATCCAGATGTTGGGATCCTCTTGCCCCAAGTCCTCCTCTTCCTCATCTTCCTCCTCCTCTTCCAAAGGTTCTTGGGTCCTGAGGGCAAGCTCACGGAGGAAGTCAGGTTCATGAGCCGAGTTCTGGGAGGCGGACTTGAGGCCGATCTTCTTCTTGGTTAAATGGAACTGGTCACGAATGAAGTTGTAAAAGTCGTACTCGTACTTCATCCTTTGGTAAAGCACCTGCAGGGCCTCTATAGTCGGCATGTGCTTCTTCACTGTGCCTGTAAGGTTCCCCAACTTCCAGAATGCTGCAGAGAAATCAGATTTACAAAACTATGAGCCACAGAGAAATCTACAGTATGAGATTCAACACATCAGTTTTAAGATGAGTTTAATTTTCCAAAACCTCCTTGGAAGATTTAAATACTGTTTTGAATTTTATCCTTACCTCGCCAGGTTTAAAAACGCTCTTTCATTTTTATTTCACATTTGCATTAGAATTCTAGTTTTATTTAAAGCTACACTGTGTGATTTTTACCCCCATCTAGTGGTGAAAAGTATATGACCATCCAGTGAATATTAGTTTCTGTTCCTCTCAATTCCGATTTCGTTTTAACTCCTACGGTGGCCAATGTAGTCCAAGATTAACATGGCTTCCAGTTCGAGTGTTAGGCAGTTCGAGTGCTAACCCACGCGCGTTAAAACGCGAAAGGCGAAGCTTGAATTAACGGGGTATGTCCCTCTTTGGCTTATGTACTTTTAAGATGGAGGGGCAACATTAATGGCATATTATACACTCACGAGAATACTTTATTACTTGAATGAAGTAAATATACATTAATGAGTACATATATTTTTGAAAGAACTAAGTGTTTTTAGCTAAGAATAAACTAAAAAAGTTACACAGTGTAGCTTTAACGTCTTACACATAAATTCAAAGCAATTGAATAAAACACACCTGGACTCTTATAGATGTTTAGGACATCACTAAAGTAGTGAGGTAGGAGTCTCTCCAGCAGGAGCAATACATCCTCCAGCTCTTCCAGAATCCCAACAAGTAGGAAGTTCTCTATAACGTTTTGTTTGGCCCTCTCCAAAGCCCAAACTCCAGGCTCTCTGTAGCGGACAACGAAAAATGGAATGAAAACATCCAAATATTTCAGTTTGCAAATACTGAAGAGATTCTTTGTGAAAACAGAAACCTGTGTGACGCTCATTCTTCAGCGAAACACAAAAAAGAAGAAATCTTGAAGATTTATGGTAACCAAACGGTGTTGGTTCCCATTCATTTCCATTGTATTCTTTGTCCATACAACAGAAGTCAATATAGGGAACTGAAACTGTTCGGTTACCATCAACATTCTTCAAAATATCTTTTTTTTGTTTCACAGATTGCAGAAGAAATAAAATCATGCAGGTTTTGAACAACTAATCGGTGAGTGAAATTTCAGAGTAGTAATAAAATCTGCATTATTACAAAGCAGCTATTTAACTCGATAATTATTATATATAGTAATCCACATGCATATATTAATGAATTATAAAACACTAACTCATCAACGTTAATACCTAAATGATGGGTCATAATTACCTGCACTGAGGGTGTTGTCCACAAAAGTATGGAACAATATAAAAGAGGCGTGGGTTGGAGCACTCCGGGTAGTTCTCCATGATGCAAACGTTAATGTCCTGCAGTGGAGACATGGGGAAATAAGTCAGACTGACAGAGCTACAGCCAAAAAGAAAGCAGCACATTGAACGAAATATTGGCAAACGGAGCAAAAATTCGAAATGTGCTTATAAATCATAGACATGCTCATTTTCACTGGACTATATGCTTTAATACTGCAGCCCCATCCAAAGTAGCACCAATCAGTTCTAGTGAACACAAGAGGGCACCACTTACGCAAGAGACAAAACAGTCTTCTGAAAGTTATGTGATGCCACTGACGTACATCCAAAACACAAACAATCACTCATCTGTAACAATGTTTTATCACTTTATTTGATCCCAAAGCTATAATCAACATTGGGAACATTAAATGGGAAAATATGCAATCCATGGAGACTCGTATGCACACTTATTTAAAACACAACAGAAGAGGCCTATGAAACCAATGAATTTTATTTCCAAAAACCAGACTAAAGAAGTCCTGAGATAAAAAAAACACATACCAATTTCGCCCTCTCCCTTGTTTAATTATCAAGACTACAATACGTGAAGTCCTCAGAGAACAATATGGACACGAATAAAAAGATTATGTTTGTTTTCCTCAAAACAACAATGCGGCCAACGTTGCTATAATGATGATACTACATGAGAACATATTACATGCTGAAAAGTAGATGGCCAAGATGACATTTCTTGGAAAAGAGGGCATTTTGTCAAGTTAACAGCCTCGTCTCTAACTCGTGCACAGGAGAGGTTAAGTAAAGAAGGCCACAGCCACGAGGCTCCAGACTCCACGCACTCCTTCTCTTTCATGAGCCCCAGGTGGGGGAAGCACATGCAGGCTGTGGGTCTAGAAGAGAAGCGCCCTCAGGCTGGCAGATAGAAAAACATACTCTTGAGTTATTTCAGCATTAATCTTTCACCGTAGAATGGCCTTTACACATGCCAAGTATGAGTCGATATGTTAACATTATTTCTACGCCTTTCATTAAGCCCTAATTCAGGAAATTAAAAAGGTCCCCTAAAGGTGAAACTTGTTTGCAATACATGTTGTTTAGTTAGGAATACTTTAGAAATTTACTTGAATTATCTCCATATCCTGATTATTAAAAGTTTGAAGGTTTTTCAATTATCAGTTACTTTAGAATATTAATGTTTCTGATAGTTTCTCCGGTTTTGTTTGACCCCTTAAAATGGTGGGTGGTTTATGTAATTAAACCGCAGACTTGAGTATTTCGGGAATTTTGCTAATTTTTAAGCTGGTTTTAACTTTCATTTTTTAAATATCAGTCAACTGGCTTTTCTTTTTACCGTCCCCCTCCCAAATTATGTACGTTCACATTCTAAAATACTTACTCCATATTTGAAATATTTGAGAGCACTGCTTTCTTTTCTTTTATTCCACTAAACAATTAAAAGTGTGGTCAGAATATAAAATGCAATTTATTAAAATAAGTCCAGGATAGATTGCCCCCTTAATCAAAGAACCATTATGAACCATTTTTTGCATCACATTATATTTTAGCTTCTCATTTGCCACACATGTGCACAGGTTTTAAACAGTATTTAACATTAACATACAATGGAATGGAATTTATACACAATTTAAATGAATTTATAGCATATTCAAATAATTTAATCATAAGCCTTCAGATAAAAGGTTTTTTTAAGATTATGATAAACATAAATATAGTCAAATGTGTCCAAACATTTGACTAGACAAAGGCTTGATATATTGTCATGATATATATAGGCATAAGCAATGAAGACATTACAGTAATTATGAACATCGATGCTTGGATTGGGATGTTTGCTTAAAGCTTAATTCACTGATTGTGAACTAGAGCTAAAAAACAAACAAAAAACAGATTGTTGTGTTTAGCTTTCTTTCACTGCTCTCTAAACGTGTTCATTTGCTGACAATATCAAGCTGATGCACTGGCGATTCCTTCAAAGCAGTGGAGCTCCAGGAGGGCCAGTTCCTTTAACAATACTCACTCTGTGTGTATCTGAATAGAGTCTAAAAGCCAAGAGCGCATCAATGTCCTTTCATCCGCATCTCCACTCACTCCCAATGGAAACACATACAACTCTGATGGATATGCACTTTGAACGCACAGATGCTATTGCTGAAAGAAAAACAAGTAATGTCCCATTTGGGCTTCCGTTGACTTTTTGGTTTATAAAAAGGAAACAAGTATTTAAGTACAGAAAGCCAGATGGTCAAAAGGGTAAATGTCTGCTGAGAACAAAAGGAACAGAAATGTCATCCTCTAACAGATCATCAATTACGCAGCAACTTACAGAACAACATCCTCAAGCCCTGGAGAGATAATGGTGCCTTAAAGCTGAGCCAGACATTTAAAACAAACAATTAAAAATAATTCAATGAGGAGAAAGATGCTGTTTGGTGGAGTGGAGAATAAAGAGAGTATAAAAAGAAAGAAAGTCTGTTTGGACATATGAAATTACATCTAAAAAGTTACAGCAAATGTCTAGTGTGCTTCTGGCAAACATCCCGAGCAGTAAAACCGGTCAGTGTTTCTCTCTAGAAGGGCCCACTTCAGCTCAGGTGACACACTTATTTGGCCTAGTGTTCTTGATTTAGTCCCAAGGTGGCCATTTCACTAAGCACCTACTGTAGGAACACAGTCATTGCAATTTACCCCAAAACTACCTCCAGATGGACGTCACCACGAAACATGCTCTGCCTCACACGAAAGAAAGGATTTTTTGGTCTAGAAAACGCTACAAAAAAAAAAAGCAAATAATATATACTGGTTACTGGGATTCGAGAGATTTAGACGAGAAGAAGGTTACGATTAGAGAAGACACACAATAACCACACGAAATACACACACACACACACACACACACACACACACACACACACACACACACACACACACACACACACACACACACACACACACACACACACACAACCACACACACACACACACACACACGTCATTAGTAAACATGGCCAGTACTACAGCTTTGAAGGTCTGCCAGCATACCTCACACAAAAACAGTGTTTTTTATGAGTAATGACCTTACAGAATAACTGAGTATGCTGGCGCAAGTACATTTAATTCATAAGTGACAGTAAAGACATTTACATTGCTACCAAAGATTTCTATTTCAAATAAATACTGTTTTGAAATTTCTAATCAAATAATCCTTTTTCAGCTTGGCCATTACATACAAGTGTTTAAAGGAAACCAGCTTGTACAATTTCAGTCGCAGCTCTAACACACACTTCAGAAACTCACTTCACATGCTTCAAACATATGGGACGACTCTGCAATATAAAATTAGCTTACAGCGTTCCAGTTGTAATGCAAATGTGTTTGTGTTGGTGAATGCATATGTCTGACGTTGAGTATGTGTGTGGGCGCGTGCACATCTATTCAGATTATGGGGAAATTCCCAAGTGCGTCATAGATTATTATAATTAAACTAAATTCAAAGGAAAAGATCAAAAATGAAACTTCAATCGGATACTATCTGAATGCTCATTCTTGACAAAGTGCCCAGCTATTACAGACACATAAATCAAGCAAACAGATATGTTTAGTGTGAGATAGATCACAAACCATGGTAATCCTAAACTATAAAAACAGAGATGTGGTTAACCAGGCCTCCAGGAGGAGAGAGGATCTTAAGAAGAGGTTATGTTCTTTAGGGTGAAGGTTTGATTATATTTATTGTAGTCTTTCATTAGCTAAGATAAGTTCAATTCCTATCGTAACAGAACTGCTACTGTCTTTCATGTGTGCTCGTTTAAGATTATAAATCATAAAAACAATTAAATTAAAATGGTTAGTGGTGGAAGATATTAATTATTTTTTAGAAATGTAGTGTGATATGGATTTAATATTATTCAAAGTGAGTTAGCAACATTTTTAATCTATAAAGCAAATAAAAAACTGTCCATTAGTATTCCCATTCATTTTAAATGAATCCGTCATCTTTGTTCTCGTATGGAAGTAAAACAATGCCAAATGTTTTTGAAACAAAAAAGCTTGCACTACTTGAAAAAAATATGCATTACATTAACCGTGCTTGCATTTTAATTTATTGTATTTTTAGGGCTGGCATTTTATGGTATTTTATTATCATATTCTTGGAACCACATAACTGAACACTTTTTGAGTCAATAACCTTCACTTCACTAATGACCATTATTGGCATATAAACAATACTAGTGACATACATTTATACACCATTGTTTGTCGTTGGTATATGATGTTTTAATGTTTTTGTAAGACGTCTCTTATGCTCACCAAGACTGCATTTATTTATCAAAAATAAATACATACATCATAAAATTTTATTTTGAAATTTAAAATATAAATAAATAACTTTTCTATTTGTATACATTTTAAAGAAGAATGTATTCATGTGATGACAAAGTCTTCAGTGTCACATTACAAATAAGTTGCCTTTTACCTAGCCTATGTTGTTAATTTGTTGGTCTGTTATGGTGTTATCTGTGAACTGAACCTACTAACTGAACCATGCTAATCTGCCAGATCTCGACCCCTACTCAGTAGAAATATTGATAGATTAATCTCATTACACTGGGTACAGCATACATTAACAGAGAAACAGCCTGGACTGAATTAACTAGTAACTTGATCAAGAAAAGGTCCCAGTTAATGTTCCAGATGAATGCGTGTCTGGGAAACTGGCCATTTATGTTTTATGAAAAACAGATACGAGCCATAATTCTGTCACAATCCTTAGTCGACTGATGTAATTCTTCGAGCAATGCCAAGTTTTCATGTTATTGTCTTGAGTTTCAGCATTTATGTAGTTTTATTCCAAATCCAAATCAAATCAGAGGTTAGAGCATTTAGCAATGCAATTGACAAAAAAAGCAAGTATGACTAATCAATTCCTGAACATTCTGGTCACATTGTCTGAGCTAATTTCCTATATTCATATAGCCAGACTCCTGCACCCACTCTCACAAACACTCATTGTGCAACAAATTCATTCCCAAGGGGTAATAGAGTCGCCAAGTCGAGTCACTCGATGGTCACGCTGCTATTTTCTATGTAAACTTGTGTGCATATAAGTACAACTATCTGTTTGAATAGGTAAATTACTACTTGTCTTACTGTACTGTACTTTATGGAGCTCTGTTGCAGTACACTAAACTACAGTCAGACCTTCATATCACTATTCAGATGTTTATGTTTAAACCTGCGCTGACTTCAGTACTGCTGCATCCCTATTGTAACCAGCAAAAAAAAAAAAAAGCGTTGATGAACAAAACTAACAAAGATAATGTTAACGCTTTCTTAATAAGATTGAGTTTCTGTACCTAATTGGGTATTTCTTTAACTGCAAAGCAGGGTGTAGCTCAAGGGGTTAATTTGCCCACAAACAGTACAGTAGATATACATGGATTTATTTTTGTCTTTTTATCCCCTTGAATGAACAAATGGCATTTCCATTTTAAAACTCTGAAAAGATAATGATCATTGCTAACGCTGTGTCTACACTGGATAGGGCGCACTACAATGAGTCCCTGACAGTAAATTGATGCTCCGTTCTATTTATTATGTACACTGTGTCAAAAGTTGTGCAAGTGCATAGAGATAAAGGACAAATTGGTTTGCAGCAGTGGATTTGACTTGTCCAGTGTAGACAGCCTCAAGCTGTGGCACGACCATTGTAGACATTACAATGTATCCTAAATACAATGAAATAATATTATACTTTTTGACAATCTGTGATATTTTCCTCACACATTACATCTCAAGCATGCTCTTGTATCCTTGCACTAACTTTTTTTAAAAATGATATCTGGGGCAAAATTGATGGTTGTGGTGAAAATTAGGAAGAAGAGGAAGAATTTAGAAAGAGTCTGACCAAATATCTCTCGTCATCTTTCATCTGGGGTGTGCGGATCAAGTGATTCTGCTCTCCTCTCCAGTCCCCAAAACGACGAAAAAAGTAATTGGAGAGGAAACGGTTAATGGGATCCCTGATGATGTTTATGTAGACAGGCTGTTCTATCCTAAACCTGAAAAAAGAAAAAGACAAAGAGAATGAGCACTGAATCGATTACTAAATAAATGGCAGCAAGAAATGTGCGTCTTTATCTTGGACCTGATCAGATACATTCAGATAAATCATTCCTGGTTTGCTTACCTTGTGAAATTGAGAAAGTGAACATGTCTGGTGTACAGAAAAGGCTGTGGAATAGTGCTAATGTTTCTCATCAAATCCACCTGGCAAAAAATCAACACAAATAAACAAAGATCAAAATGCATGTTCATGAGCATCTCTTCATTCAACAACACTGACAATTATGGTAAATAAAAATAGCAGTGGGGTGCAACAATTTACAATTGCAGAGCACCAAAAAAAAAGAAAAAGAAAAATTAACAATATTTTAACCTCTAGAAGCATCGAGTGCGTGACATGTAATTATATATACTTCCTGTCAAACAAATAAATAAAACACTAACAAACAAATGAATTACAAGGTATATACCAAATTAGCCATAATTAATTAAAGCTGATGTCTTCAGTGGCTATAAAACAATAATTATTCAGCCACAACGATGGATCTATTTAAAAAAAAAAACCCATATACATTATGCCAGTAGTTTCAAGTTTCAAATTTCAGAATCACACACACATCTTTGTGGGGACTCTCCATAGACGTAATGATTTTATACTGTACAAACTGTATATTCTATCCCCATACACTAACCCTACCCCTAAACCCACCCATCCCAGAAAATAGAAAAACAAACACACACACCAAAAAAAAAAAACATTCTTCGCGTGGATGGTACGTGGTGCAGTGGAAAGAAGCTGACTTCTCATTACCTTAATGTTTCCTAATGAGGGCCAGCTGGGGCCCCAGTCAGCTCTGATAGAGCCCATGTGTCTCTAAATGCATGTTACAGTCTCTTCAAACATATTTATACAGGTATAAGGAGACTTAACAATCCCTATAACAGATCACCATACGAGGAGCGGGATGGCGTAATGCTGGTCCGGTGTGCCAGCACGGTATGTGTAGAGTGCAGCACTCGACAATAGGTTCCAGAAGTTTCTTGGATCAGAAGGCTTGGAAAAGACCACCCTCAGAATTGAGATTTCATACCGAAATCTAAACCTCTTCATATCCTCTTTATACCCCACATCTCCGTCAAACAGCTTACCACACTGTAACAAGTGCCCCACTTAAGCTTTAAACTTTTATCAAACGCTGTGTCAAAGCCAAAACACACAACCTGAGGTAGTGACATCATTTTAATGAGATTTCCTGTGCTGTAAACACTTATATGGGCACAGACATGGCCATGCAACGTACAGCTAAAGTAATGATATACGAGGTGTTGGTAGAACCACATCACAAGTAACACCTCAGGTTGTGTGACACCGGGTAAGCAGTTTGTGGTTTAGAGTTTTGAGGCTAATTAAAAATGTACAGGTCTTATTATAATGACATGCCAGAATAAACATGAGTGTGACCCATGCTTTATTTTGCTTACTAATACACAGTTTAGGTCATTATAGGTCATTATTTTTTAACTGTTAAAGAAGTTTGGTGGAAAAAGTATCATTGTAACAATTCAATGTGTTTAAGTTCTGTTTTGTGATCTTGGTTTCCCCTGTCTTTGTGGTTTTTGGTTTAGCCCTGTTAAGTTTTCCCGCTCCTCGTTTGTGTTCAGTTTTATCACCTGTGTTCAGTTAATCATTCAATCATTCCTTGTGTATTTAAGCCCTGTGTTTTCTCCCAGTGTGGGTCGATCGTCGTCTATGTATGGTTGTGTGTAAACCTGAAAGTCCTGGAGTTTTGTTCTTGTTTCATTTTGGAAAGTTTCATTTTTGTTATTAAAAACTATTGTCTTTGAAATTCCGTGTCCTCGTCTTCGGTCACCTGCACAGCAACCCTGACAGAACGATCGACCTTTAAAAGAATACTTGACCCACACCATGAACCCAGCAGTTGTTCTCCTAAACCTGCGTCAAGGAGACCTCACCATAGAGGAATATGTAGGAGAGTTTTGCGAACTCTCTCACCATCTGGACTTCAATGATCTGGCACTTAAGGACATTTTTAGGGTAGGTCTTAAGGAGCCTATACGGTCATGTATGCCAGGTGGGAAGATTCACTTTTCCCTGGCCGAGTATATTGACTATGCCTTTTTATTAAGCGGCTCAAATTTTACTGTGTGTTTGGTGGACGAGGAGCCCCGCAAACCCACAGTACCTGCCAAGCATGAGCCACTTCATGTCATTCCTGCCCAACCTGTGCCTGCACTTCACGTCATGCCTGAGTCTGACCCATTTGACGACCTTCCTGAGCTTCTTCCCCCAGGGACCGTCCAGCCAGAGACCGTCCAGCCAGAGACCGTCCAGCCAGAGACCGTCCAGCCAGAGACCGTCCAGCCAGAGACCGTTGCCTGCCCGCCAGAGCATGAATCCAGCCCCAAGCTCCCTGATATGCTGGCCCCGTCCAGTTCCGAGTCCCTTGATGTGCTGGCCCCGTCCAGTTCCGAGTCCCTTGATGTGCTGGCCCCGTCCAGTTCCGAGTCCCTTGATGTGCTGGCCCCGTCCAGTTCCGAGTCCCATGATGTGCTGGCCCCGTCCAGTTCCGAGTCCCATGATGCGCCAGAGCCAGCGCCAGAGCCCGTTGACCCAGACCCAGAGCCCGTTGACCCAGACCCAGAGCCCGTTGACCCAGACCCAGAGCCCGTTGACCCAGAGCCGGAGCCAGAGCCCGTTGACCCAGAGCCAGAGCCCGTTGACCCAGAGCCAGAGCCGTTGACCAAGCCAGAGCCGTTGACCCAGAGCCAGCGCCAGAGCCCGTTGACCCAGACCCAGAGCCCGTTGACCCAGACCCCGTTGACCCAGCGCCCGTTGATGTCAAGTCTGTTCCCGTTCCTGAACCTGTCTTTCTCCCCAAGAAAATTTTGGGGGGGGGCTATACGCCTTCGCCGTGGCCGGCCAAAGATCCACGGAGGCCGGCCAAAGATCCACGGAGGCCCGAAAAAATAACACCGCCATGGCCACCCGAAGGGTCCTCACCGCCATGGCCACCCGAAGGGTCCTCACCGCCATGGCCACCCGAAGGGTCCTCACCGCCATGGCCACCTGAAGGGTCTTCACCACCACGGCCACCTGAAGGGTCTTCACCGCCGTGGCCACCTGAAGAGCCTGCACCGCCTTGGACGCCCGAGGGTCCCACAGCTCCGCCCTGGACGCCCGAGGGTCACACAGCACCGCCCTGGACGCCCGAGGGTCCCACAGCTCCGCCTTGGACGCCCGAGGGTCCCACAGCTCCGCCCTGGACGCCCGAGGGTCCCACAGCTCCGCCCTGGACGCCCGAGGGTCCCACAGCTCCGCCTTGGACGCCCGAGGGTCCCACAGCTCCGCCCTGGACGCCCGAGGGTCCCACAGCCTCCGCCCTGGACGCCCGAGGGTCCCACAGCTCCGCCCTGGACGCCCGAGGGTCCCACAGCTCCGCCCTGGACGCCCGAGGGTCCCACAGCTCCGCCCTGGATGCCCGAGGGTCCCACAGCTCCGCCCTGGACGCCCGAGGGTCCCACAGCTCCGCCCTGGACGCCCGAGGGTCCCACAGCTCCGCCCTGGACGCCCGAGGGTCCCACAGCTCCGCCCTGGACGCCCGAGGTTCAGCCTGCACCGTCGTGGCCACGCCCACAGCCTGCTCCGCCTTGGCCACGCCCACAGCCTGCACCGTCGTGGCCACGCCCACAGCCTGCACCGTCGTGGCCACGCCCACAGCCTGCTCCGCCTTGGCCACGCCCACAGCCTGCACCGTCGTGGCCACGCCCACAGCCTGCACCGCCGTGGCCACGCCCACAGCCTGCTCCGCCCTGGAGGCTTCCTGGACCTGCACCATGCCCTCGTCAGCCTCCAGGGCGCCCACCCTCCCACCCCTTTGGATGTTATACGGCGCGAGGACGCGCCTTCGGGGAGGGGGGAGGTACTGTAACAATTCAATGTGTTTAAGTTCTGTTTTGTGATCTTGGTTTCCCCTGTCTTTGTGGTTTTTGGTTTAGCCCTGTTAAGTTTTCCCGCTCCTCGTTTGTGTTCAGTTTTATCACCTGTGTTCAGTTAATCATTCAATCATTCCTTGTGTATTTAAGCCCTGTGTTTTCTCCCAGTGTGGGTCGATCGTCGTCTATGTATGGTTGTGTGTAAACCTGAAAGTCCTGGAGTTTTGTTCTTGTTTCATTTTGGAAAGTTTCATTTTTGTTATTAAAAACTATTGTCTTTGAAATTCCGTGTCCTCGTCTTCAGTCACCTGCACAGCAACCCTGACAATCATGGTTTCCACAAAAATATTAAGCAGCACAATAAAATTAATAACAACAATAAAATAAATTAAAAAATCATAACAAAAGTACATTTTTAATGTATATCGTGGTGCTACTTCTCATGTCAAGCGCAAGAACATTAACTTTATATATGACCACTGATGGTTAACAGCAGAGTCTTCATAGTTTTCATATTTGTTTGAATATGAAATACCCCTTTAATGACAAAACCTAGTTCTACACAATCACATTATGATTGTTTAATGGAGAGGATGTTCATTTGTACTTCAAGCTCGGACTGAAAATTCCATTTAAACACACAAATAAACTTCTCTAAATGAGAGTTTTATGACCCTTATCCCGCAGAGAAATTTGCATTTGTTTAGGAGACTCTGCAGAATGCTCCAACGCCACACACAGATCATCAGTCACAATCACAGCTGTCAGCCAGAGAAAACAAGGACTGGAAATACACTTAATGCGCACAAAGAACGCTATGCTGATGCTAACTAATTATGGACAAAGCCGAGGGGTTAATTCTCCAAACAAGGTCAATGGTTTATTAGATTATTAAACTTCGCTTGTGGTGTATTAATGATACACATCAAAACAAGATGTTAAACCCTTATTTTATTGAGTTGAGTTAAGATTGGACCCACCCTTTCATTCATTATTATTATAAAATGATTTCCACATTTTAGAATACCAGTAATGTCATGCAAGCGATAAAATAAAATAAGTGATCAGAAGTATTAAACAAATAAATTCTTCAAATATAGCCACACTCTGTCTAGATAAATATAAATACATTTATTTAAACAGCAAATGTTGTTAAAATTAGCTTAAATTATTTGGGAATTATTTGATGTATGTTCACACCTTGTTTGCTCGGTTTTGCTTCCTTTTACAGTCCAGTTACCCATGTAAATACTATGTACTTATTTTAGTAACTACAATTACTGGGTAATAACTAGTACTAACCCTGAACCTACCCTTGTTCCATGTACTTACCTTATATTAGCCTGCACTTTCTAGGTAAGTACACTGTAAGTGTACACTGCAAGTACTGTACTGTAAAAGGAAGCGTTACCGAACACAAAAGAAGATATTTCAAAGACAGGTGGGGTCCAGCTATCTTTCATTGTATGGACAAAAAGACGTTTTGAAAATATCTTTTTGCATTCCACAGAAGAAAGTGTCATTTAGGTTTGGAACGTCAGAGAACATTCTAAGAATATCTGATACCACACTGTGAATCACTTTCATTTGCTGTTTTCCCCCCCTCTCTCTCTCTCTCATCTTTCTGAACACACACCACCGTTTAGGACAGTTAGTCTTTCTGATGGCAAAGAAACCTGTATGTGTTCTGAGTTTACTCCTGTAAACACACACATTTAATATTAGCTTTGAGTATTTACCGTTCATCTAACCAGTTTACACATTTGAAAACCTATGAATAATGTATCAATCAGAAAAAAACATTTAATTCTAGGGTTCTGGAAGGTCCCATGCTGTCCAGAAAGAATTATGAGTGTACTCTGGGAAATAGAGGGATTTCCAGTCAAAAGTCTTCATTTTCATGTTAGTCACTTTTATTTCACTCTCCCACTCAACAAACGCATACGAGTGTTATTTAATCAGCTTATTTATTTGAGCTTTTCATAGGTTGAGTTTAGCTGTGTGGAGGTGTGGTGGCTTGACCATACCCAAACGGGATGACAGAATATTTTCTTTTCCTCTCCGCAAAGGAAGAAAGTGTGTGTTTTTCTCCACAATGAGTGCCATTCGGATGTGTTTCATTGCCGCTGGCATTCAGTGAGCATTTCCCTTGGCAAACACCTTTATTTAATCACATCAGCAAGTTTTCACAGTATGCTTTTTATATTAGGTATCTTTACAACTTCTCGGAGACATTAGTTGCCTCAGACACACTCACCCATCCACTGACCTGCTCATGCTTTGTAAGTCTGGTTTTGTTATGGATGTCAGAGGACACCAGATTAAACTGGTGCTTTTCTGCCAAAATCCTCAGCAGCAGGACAACTGTCCGACTTCCACACTTGCCAACCCTGTTGTAGATCACCTGACTTGGAAATGGCAGCTCCTAGAGACAGACATTGAAATACATAGTTATTAGGAAGAAGACTTTATGCAACCATATCTTCTCTTCCATGTCAGTCTCTGACACTGTTCACGTTGTTAACGCAGTGCTTCCGGGTTCTACATCAGAACGTTGTCTCAGAATTGTCCGGCTCCTGCGTCAGGACCACACCACACGTGTCAGAGACAGAGTTATTTTTTTTTGGGGGGGGGGGTTGCGCACAAAAAGCATTCTCGTTGCTTCATAATGTTAAGGCTGAACCACTGTAGTCACATGGACTATTTTAACGATGTCTTTACTACCTTTCTGAGCTTTTAAAGTGGTTATTGCATTGCCGTCTATGGCTGGTTCAGAAACCTCACGGATTTCATCAAAAAGATCTTAATTTGTGTTCCCGAATGAATGAAAGAAAGAAAGAACAAACAAGAACAAGCTCTATAACAAGTATGCTTAATACTTATAAAGCTATTACTGTCTTTAGTTATAAGCATGTTTAACTCAATTCAATAATTGAGTCACATTTAGTGCGCAAAGTGCCCCTGGAATAAGCCGGGGTTAAGTGTTTAACTCAAGGACACAATGGTGAAAGTTCTGCCCCTTTAGGAACTAAAATCTAGAAGCTTCCAGTTTCCAGCCCAAATCTTTATTCACTACTCTACACCAACATAAGAATGAGTCTTTAAGACAGAGTCAGAGAAATCTTTTTAATTCCTAGATGAACATCCAGTGTGTAAAGAATGGAATTCCCTGCAGGCCAGCATCCTAGATGAACAACAGAGAGCTGCTCTGTCCCCTCTGTGTATGTAATTTGCGAAATACTCCTGAGAACAAACATTCATGTCAAAAGCAGTCTGTACGTTTATGTTTGAATGTGTCTGTGACATGATTTTCAACTTCACTACAGCAGTCACGCTCACTTTTATTAAGGTCTGTAAACACACTTACTTGTTCCTACCTAAACAACCCCCCCCCCTCCTCCTCTCTGGAGTATTCGGGACCCCTTCAAGCCGTTTATTATTTGGTCTCTGCAGTCTCACACTCCATAGTGTGGAACTGCGCTCTCTCCCAAAACAACAAATGCGTTCAAGTTCAGAGAGAATGCCCTCTTTTCACCTCGCACACACATAAGAGGCCTTGTCTGAGCCCAGCTGCCTTGCCATTTCTCCCCCATCCTGTGTTCTCCCTCTCTCGACATTTACTTCTGTCTCACTCTTCTTAGATAATCACGCTTATATACGTCCTTCCTACTTTAATGCAAAATAAATGCATCCTGCAATTTTTTGATTGTTCTGTTTCAGAAGCCTTTATAGATTCATATTTTCACTACAAAAGTTTACTACATATTCAAAAGTTTGGGGTCAGTAATATTTTTTACAAATACTTTTATTAAGCAAAGATGCATTACATTGATCAAAAGTAACAGTAAAGACATTTACATTGTTAAAACGTTTTCTATTTCAAATAAATGCAGTTCTTTTGAATCATCCTGAAGTAGTATTATTAGTAGTATATTGAAAAGTATTAAGCAGCACAACTCTTTTCAACATTGATAGTAATAAGGAACATCTTGAGCACCACATAAGCATATTAGAATGATTTCTCTGAAACATCATGTGACACTGAAGACTGGAGTAATGATGCTGAAAATTCAGCTTTGCCATCACAGGAGTAAATTATTATCATGTTTTTGCTCAAACACATGCAGGCCTTGTCCACACTAATACGTTTTAGTTTGAAAACGGACCCTTTTCTCTCCGTTTTGGCCTTCTGTCCACACTATAACGGCATTTTTATTGATGAAAACAAAGCTTTTTGAAAACATTCTGTGGATATAATTGAGGATATAATTGAATTTTGAATAATTTTTACACTGTAGTGGGGACTGTGAAAACGCATAACGCAAAACGTATTTGAAGTGACGCATATTGTACCGATAGATATTCATGTTTATACCGTTATTGTGCCTGTTATGTGCTATTCACTTTCACACAGTTGGTAAAATATGTTACTTTGCGCACTCTTCATATCACAATACTGCAAAGATGACATTTACTCGCATTTGCTGTCCTGCGATAAACATGAGAGCAGTTGCGTTCAAGACCAAACATATAATGGCGAGTGAGTGCGACCAGGACCTATCAGTGAATTGCGAGATATTTTACTAAATAAAATGATCCAGAAGGATTGCGTGACTAAATAACTATAAGACTTATTCCGTCTCTATCATATCAGTGAGCTTTTATGAGGGTTTACGCATGCGCCGTAAGGTGAATATAACGATTTCCAAAGTTTCAGTGTGGATGTAGCCTGGGAAAACCCAAACAACTTCCGGCAAATTTAGATTTGTTTAGAGTTTCAACTGAGAAGGGTCTGGTTTTAACCAGGCTAGTGTGGATGGGAATCATTTGGAAAACGCTAGTAGAGACTGGAGCTAACATACGTCGCTGTAGTATTTTTGTATTATGTTTGTGTGCAAGTATGTTGACTTCTTGTTAGATCTGTAAACATCTGTAGCCTACAGAGTTTGTGTGTTTTCCACAGCTGTGAGATGTTAAAACTGGTTGTTATCATTGCTGGCTTGAGGTCTTTTAGTAACTGAGGGGGTTTCAGCTACCAAAGACTTTACCAAACCAGACAGATCCACACAAAACATTATTACCTAGGAAAATTGGAAAATTTATAGACTGGTATTTCTTTTTTTATAGAAAACAGAAGTGGTCCTGGTAGAAATGTGGTGATTTACACACATGCACATATTGAACTGAACTTTGATTACATTACTTTCTTATTCAGGAAGTCATAATTTCCAAATGTTTAACTCTGAGCTGTAAATACATACATTTTATATATACATATATTATATTTATATATAGAAAGCACGTGTGTGTGTGTGTGTGTGGTGTGTGTGTGTGTGTGTGTGTGTGTGTGTGTGTGTGTGTGTGTGTGTGTGTGTGTGTGTGTGTGTGTGTGTGTGTGTGTGTGTGTGTGTGTGTGTGTGTGTGTGTGTGTGTGTGTGTGTGTGTGCGCGTGTTTTCAATCACATTCTTGTGCACGTCTGTCTCTAGGATTATATTTTTTTATTTTTTGGTTAACATTGCTTAAATTCACTTGATCATGGCAATCTGTTTTATAAGTTGATAAAGGCTGAATTCAATAAAAACAGTGGAAGAAATAGTGAAGAGTAGTATGCTACTATGCTATTCTCAAGTTCCTAACCCTAAATACAGCTCAGTTAGCCACGCAAATCAGGTCAAAGCAAACATAGGTTGTCTCGAAATCAAATCAAGCTTGACCACTATATTTAAATATGTATGTTTGAGTCTCTTTCTATTTCAATCTCTGTCTTTGAACAGCTGCTGATGCACACAGTCATCTTTGTCAGTCTTTGTGGTCAAAGATGAGCATTTTAAAGAGTCCATAGTCCAGTGAAGAAAATCTTTTGTCTTCTCTTTCTTATCATTCTTATCTTCGTCCACTTCTACTATTTAATATTCAATATAAATATAACTAGTCCAAATTGCTATTACTTGAACTCTGGATTGTATAGAGAATATGCTATAAAATATAACAAAACTTTCCCTTTGACATTGTTTAACATTGTTGAACCCTCAAAAACACAAATTCACTATGGGATATTTATCAGAATGTTTTAACAAACGTTACTGCTCTCAGGAGGCAGGTTATTGCATAAACTGTAAATAAAGACTTCTTTTACAGAGGCATTGAGGCCTCTCGAGTGTATATTCAATACAGGAAATGTCAATACTCATCACAGAACAATCCCTCTAGAAACAATAAAACGTAGTTTGTACCATTTACATTTGGCCATCGTTAAAATTCACAAGAGTATTTTTATGGGTGGACCCCCTCTCCTGTTCTCTTCTGGACTCGTTTGTCATATGCGAGTGCAATCAAAACAACAGTACTATCAATGAATCAACCCAGCATTCCAAAGTCTCTGAATCATTTGAACCCATTTCATAGCAGAGACACACAAAAAATCAAAGAGAAAACTAAAAAGGAAAATAGCAGTACAGAGAAATTAGTGTTACACTATATTGATTATAACACTGAACATACAATCCCAGTTATAAATCATTTGAAATCTGCAGGGAAATCGAACCAGTCCATTCAGTCTCAAACATGTAACAAGTGCTTTGAGATTTGTCTTAAAACAACTGTGTCCTATAACACATATAATGACTCCTTTTTCAACAAGTCTCTATAAAAACCATATACAGACCACAGTGATGGCTTCAACCCCACTATTATGAAACAGACCCATCGTTCATCCTCTGCAAAAGAGGTTAAGCTCAGTGAAAGTTTCAGCTGGGTTTGCTCAGACTGCGTGTAATGACACTCCTCTTAAACCAAGCTCGATCTCTCTCTCTCTCTCTCTCTCTCTCTCCTCTCTCTCTCCTCTCTCCTCTCTCTCTCTCTCTCTCTCTCTCTCTCTCTCTCTCTCTCTCTCTTCTCTCTCTCTCTCTCTCTCTCTCTCTCTCTCTCTCTCTCTCTCTCTCTCTCTCTCTCTCTCTCTCTCTCTCTCTCTCTGTAGGAAGTGCTGATAGGATTAGTTTTAATGTGTGTTGAGTTAACTTTCACAACTGCTTGTTTCGCCCTTTTGTTGACCCAGCAGTTATCAGGGCTCTAGACTAGTGGGAATAAAGGCGGTGGGTGAACCAACTCCAGGGTAAGGCTAGATGCGCATCTTCCTTAACACTTTCCCCGCCAGCGTTTTTGATCATTTTCACAAAAATGCATGGCCCCAGAATATTTTGTTGTATGACTATCTGAACATGCAAAACATGAAAAAGTAAAAGGAAAAAAAGTTTTATTCAACACTTGAATGTGGGCAAGTTTCATAAAAAAGCAACATTTTGAGCAAAAAGCTGAGAAAATAGCGTTTTTGTCAAAGACTACCTGAATTGGATTCAGAATGACGATTAAAACATAGATGGAGTAAATTGAGTCCATAAACACCCTTAATGCTTTGACAGACCTATAGCTCGTCGTGGGTCGACATTTCATTTAGTAACATTAGACAGTTTTGATTCATATGCTGTTTAATGTTGATGATCACGTTATTTAAATATGCACGATTACATATGAGATTGCTGGTTTCTGCATCTTCTTTGCATGTGTTTTGATCAGGATACTCAGTGCTCTTTCAGAAGATCTGTGATAGCGCCCCCCTACCGCGTAACAGTGACATTTAACAACATTTAAATAGAATACTGGTCAACGCTGCAAATCACGTTTTAAATAGAAACCTTTGACACTCTCAAGAGCACAAACACAGAATCTCTTTCACCAATATGCTATTAATATGGAGAAAACGGATCTTAGACCAGCAGTTGTGGGCAGCTCTTCCCTGGCAGCAGTGAGAAAAGTCCACGCTAGTCTCAAGTCTGTGGCCAGGGGAAGGCCAAGCCTTCGTTTGGCTCACCAGGTTTCTCACCCTCCACCAGCATATATGATCATTAATAGAGAAGCTCCGATCAGCATTTTTGGGGCCGATCACCGATCACCAAAATCATGATCTGCCTATTGCCGATCACGGCCGATCACAGAATGGCAGGGGAATGGGAATCTTTTATCTATAATCTAGCAGAGTTTGCACCATTTGTAGAAATGAAACTAACTATGAAACAGTAGAAATAGGCTACAGCCAAGATCTTGAAGAACCACCAAGGGCCCTATCTTGCACCCAGCGCAATTGACTTTGTACACTGACGCATGTATCATTCCTATTTCAAAGCGGGCTTTTCCCTCCACAGACGCGCGTCGGTAAACTAGGAAATGAACTTGCGCTCCCTGGGCGGGTCGGTGCAAAAATGAGGCGTGTTTCGGCGCAAACATTCCCTAGTGCTATTTTGCAGTTCCAGAAAACAATTCCGCCTCTGACCAAAAAAAACCCTGGTCTAAAATCAATGGCGCGTTGCGCGTTGTTCAAAATGCTATTTTAAGCGCGCATGCTTGGCCATAATGTAGCGGGTGCACAACGCGCACACACTTTGATTCTCTCATCAACACAGATGCAGCAGTTTTTATTTTTGCAAATCATACATTATAACAAGGAAATATATTACCATACGAGGGAAATCAGTGTGGTGTCCATGAAGATGTGAAAAAATAGGCATAAATCTAGCTTACACATTTACCAGTGTATATTGGTAATTTTTCAGGCAAATTGACGGATCAGACCTGTTTGCCCAATAGTGGCAAGACACATATGTATATAAGGACATCTGACAAATTAGTTTGTCCGTCAAGAACTAGGGAAAAAAATCTGAAGACTGCGAAATCACCTTTACCATAATGTAAGTACATTAAAAACCTTACTCTTTATTTACCAGTTAAGTTGAGCTTTCTCATATTTTTTTCTATTGATTTGGGTGGGTTTGTCCCATCCCCAATGTCACTTCTCTTTCTTTTACGGCCCTGACGAGAACATCGATCTCCTCGGCTGTGAACCGATTCTGAAGCGTGCGCCATAATAATAACAATCCGCCATGCAACATGCGCACCTTTTCTTAAAGGGTATGTTGGATGACGCTCTGATTGGTTTATTTCACGTTACGCCCAAACCACACCTATGAATAATGAAGCTACTTCAGACCAACCCCTTTTAGATTTGCGCCAGGTGCAAGAGGCATTTATCCCGCCGGGAAAATAGCAACAGCGCTGGGATCCGCCCACAAAGTTACTTGCGCTTTGACACTTGCGTTTCAGATCGTTAAAATAGGGCCCCAAGTGTTTATTTAATTGTATTTAGAAAATGAGATCACTTAAGGCTACTGTAGGCCATCTTTCCCAAATAAGGCAGAATAACATTAAATTATTCCAAACAAAGAGGGGTCAGGCAGACCAACACACATTAGATCAGCTTAATGGGATCAAGTTACACTTAGGCATACTTGGAAATTGTAGCCTCTTAATACACTGACTACATTCAATAATTGGCAGCAAAAACTTGTTACACCAAAACTGACTACTGCCAAAGGACAAAACTATGGCAAGTTTTTTTCTGTTATCATTTATGAAAGTCTGATAGTTGAGGAAATATCTCGCGGCACGAGTGTACCAATATACAAATAAATAAAACATCTCCAGTTAACTAGCAGAGGCCATCATTTTGTTCATTTGTTAAATAAGAGGCGATCTAGCGCTGAAATGTGTGGGGGTTTTTTTATCAAGTGATCAAAGTGCTCGACGCCGCGCGGATGTTCTCTTGTGGCTCGCGCGATTCAATCCATTGTGGAGACTCTCTATTCGTTCCGGTGAAATTACAAAACAAACTATACACAAATGTGTCCCTGCCTGATATACAACAACTGATAAACATAATCGGTTTTGATGAGGAAAAAAAACCTATACGGAGTGCAGATTAGAACCCAGGGCCTCTGATCCCAGACTGGAGAAGGAGAACTCATGTTGCCACTGGCGAGCTCCGCTCTGCTGCTGTGTGCAGGGCTGCCAGGTCTGCACTACAAAACCATCCCAATTGCTCATCAAAACTAACCCAATCAAGGCCAAAAATAGTCAAATAGCGTTCCCGGGTGTTTCCTCAATAACAATCATGTTCCAGTGGATAAAACAATCGCGTCAACCCGCGTGCACTACACAAACAACCCGCGGAAACAGTGCAGGCATATGGACCTGGCAACACGGGCCCGTGCGCCGCGCATGCAGGTGGAAAAGAGTCGTGCGAGTAATTTACGTCACATGATCGGCTTTTTGATCGGCGCTTTTGGGGTTCGCCGATCAAGCTATTTTTAGCCAATATCGGCCGATCATGATCGGCGGCCGATCAATCGGAGCATCACTAATCATTAAAATCTTAGACACATCACTAGAGAACAGTTGACAATTCCTGAGTCCTAAGTTCCACAAGTCAATTACAATTAATTTGTAGTACAGCCAGATAAAGTTATTGTTAAAGAAAGTAATTTGAGTTGACATCAAAAGTAGCTTGAGCTGTTAGTAATAATTAAAAATAAACTAATTTTACAGGGTAAAATCTAAAGATTCTGATTGAGTTAGAACTTTACACTTATTAAAATTGGTCTTCCATAGTACCATACATGTGTAGATCATAATCAACAGGTAAAACCATGCATAGCATCTCGGTCATGCAAAAAGTATATGGTTTCTATGCCTAGCCTGAACACATTCACTATAAATGAAAATGCAAAAAAGGACATATCTAAAAATTTGTGTAATTAGATTCAATATCGTCTTTAATACATTTAAAGCTACAATATGTAATTTTTTTCACCGCTACGGGTCGCTAACCTCTTACAATAACAAAGGCGTAGGTTGATGACGCAGTGAAAAAGCGAATCATGGAACTTGCTGTCATGCTGATGGATATAATGTTTATGGATGAGTGAATACATTGATGTTTTTTGATGTGAATACATTTCATTCTACCAAGCAAACTTACCAGCAAGTGCTAAATTCCTACTCACACAGGTCAGTTTATTTGACGAATTACTGATCATACATACTGATCATATTCTAACATTTCATCATGTTGAGCTATATAACATTTATTTGTTTTTATGCACATTTGCACACCTATCTAAGAAAGTACATGCAAGAGTGGCATCTCTGTCAAGTCGTGAAGCTCTGTCAAGTCGAAGGTTGTCACGAAGCTCTCGGCATCTCGAAGACGCCTCGCCAATATTGATCCTCGTTTTAGTTCTTTTTTTGTCCCAAAGTCTTATTGCCATGGTCCATAATGTTTGAACGAAACAACAATAGCGTGCCGCTAAACATTACGCAATTGTCCACATCTGTCGCCATGGTTACTGGCAGTACAAGCGGAAACGTACTCGGTTACTAACGTAACCTCGGTTCTCTCTAGAGAGGGAACGAGTACTGCGTAATATCTTACGCTATGGGGAAAACTCTTTTCCTCGAGATATTGAAGCCAAAAATTATCCTTAATTTTAAACATGCAAAACGCTTTGCAGCAGCAAGCAGACAAGGGCGAGACGGCTCGCGCGCCCATTGGCTGCCCTGCTGGAAAAGCTGCAGCCTATCGAGGTGAGGCACTGCGTGACGTAATGACGAATGGGGACGCTTCGCGCCCATTTCGTCATGTCCCGCCAGTAGAGGCGTGGTCTCGCCCTATAAATACCCCCTCGATAGCTGAATTTCCTCTGATTTTTCAACGCCGAAGCGAACCAGAGCGTATTCCAAGCACGGCAAGATACGCAGTACTCGTTCCCTCTCTAGAGAGAACCGAGGTTACGTTAGTAACCGAGTACGTTCTCTTACGAGAGTATCTCTCGTACTGCGTAATATCTTACGCTATGGGGAACACCATGCAACACGCCGTGCGGACAGGGATCCGACACCAGAGTCCCGGGGCCAAGGCCGGGGCGCATCTAGTGCACAATCACCACAACTCACACAGAGTAGAGGAGGAGAGGCTAGAAGCATCACTCCCTCATAAAAGTCCCATAGGGGTACAGACCCGTAGGGGTACACATAAGCCGCATGGCGGCCAATAAGCCCGAAGTTCAGACCGCCAGAAGCTTAGCTTGTAAGGCGGGCACCTCCAGGTTATAGTACTTGATAAATGTAGACGGCGAGGCCCAGCCCGCAGCCGTACAGATATCTTGCAGGGAGACCCCGCTATACCATGCCCACGACGAGGCCACGCCTCTTGTGGAGTGCGCCTTGACACCCAATGGGCACTGCAGGCCCTTGGAAGTGTAAGCCAGCGCTATGGCATCCACTATCCATCTGGATAGGCTCTGTTTTGAAGCGGCAAGTCCCTTAGAACGGCCGCCAAACAACACGAAAAGCTGCTCGGTCTGTCTGAAACCAGCCGAGCGGGACACATAAGCCCTTAACGCCCTGACAGGGCAAAGGAGACTCGCGTCCCTCTCCTCATCGAGAACCGGAAGGGCAGACAGGGAAATTACCTGGGCCCTAAACGGTGTATTGAGGGATTTCGGCACGTAGCCGTGCCTCGGTTTGAGTACGACCTTTGAGTCGTTAGGCCCAAACTCCAGACATGACGCGCTTACAGAAAGCGCCTGCAAGTCCCCTGAACGCTTCACTGAAGCGAGAGCCAACAGAAACACCGTCTTAAGGGACAGGTGCTTCATGTCCGACAGCTGGATCGGCTCAAACGGGGCGCCTTTCATGGCCTCCAAGACCGTGGAAAGGTCCCAAGCCGGGACTGAAGGGGGCCTGGGAGGGTTTAACCTCCGGGCTCCTCGTAGGAAACGCACGACCAAGTCGTTTTTCCCTAGTGACTGGCCAGACACCGGTTTAGCAAACGTTGCTATGGCCGCCACATAAACTTTGAGCGTGGATGGGGTCCTACCCTTATCCATCAGCTCCTGAAGGAAGGCAAGCACTTCCTTAACTCCGCAGTCCACAGGTGCAAGGCCACGGGCTCGACACCAAGTAGAGAACACCGACCATTTCGAGGCATAGAGCCGTCTGGTAGACGGAGCTCTAGCCTGCGCGATCGTGTTTAGCACTCCTTCCGGGAGGCTAGCGGGTACCCGTTGATGGCCCATGCGTGCAGGGACCACAGATCCGGGCGAGGATGCCAAATCGAGCCCTCTGCCTGAGAGAGGAGATCTCTCCTCAATGGTATAGGCCACGGGGCAGTGCTGGCCAGCCGCATCAGGACCGGAAACCAAACCTGGTTCGTCCAGAGCGGAGCTACAAGCAGCACTGGGCATCCATTTTCCCTGATCCGCTCCAGCACCTGAGGCAGGAGCGAGACGGGGGGAAAAGCATACAGGGGACCGCTGGGCCAAGTATGGGCCAGCGCGTCCCTGCTTTTTGAGAAGAATACTGGGCAGTGAGCGTTCTCGCGGGACGCGAACAGGTCCACCTGCGCTCTGCCAAACGTCTCCCACAGCAGCTGGACCGTCTGCGGATGCAGCGACCATTCTCCTGTTGGGACGTTGTCTCTGGACAGCCTGTCTGGACCCGTATTCAGGTGCCCAGGCACATGCGCCGCTTTCAGAGAAAGGAGGTTGCGCTGGGCCCAGACCAAGAGGGGTTCCGCCAGCCTGCAAAGGCGTGTGGACCCGACGCCGCCCTGGCGATTTATGTACGCCACCACTGACGTGTTGTCCGACCGGACCAAGACGTGGTGGCCCTTTATCAGGGGACGGAAACGCCGTAGCGCTTTGTCGACTGCTATCATTTCCAAGCAGTTTATGTGAAGGAGCTTCTCCCGCTCTGACCATAGGCCAGCCAGCGGTCTGCCCTCGAGCAGCGCTCCCCACCCCGTGGTGGAGGCGTCCGTAGACACCACTTTCACCCTTGAGGCGGTCCCCAGACTCACACCAGTCTGATACCAGCTGGTTACTTTCCAGGGTTCCAGGGCCGAAACACACCATCGGTCGACCCTGAGGCAACACCGGCCCGTGGTCCAAGCCCGGGACGGGACCCGTGGTTTCAGCCACCTCTGCAGTGGGCGCATGCGAAGCAGGCCCAGCTGGAGTACAGAGGATGCTGCGGCCATCAGGCCCAGCATTTTTTTAAACTGTCTGAGCGGGACTATAGAGCCGTGGCGGAAGGATTCCGCGACGCGCTGAATACTTAGTACGCGCTCCGGTGACAGGCGTGCCGTCATGGACAGCGAGTCTAACACTGTTCCCAGGAAAGAAATCCTCTGGCTGGGACACAGCGAGCTCTTTTCCCAGTTGACTGTCAGGCCCAGCTTCTCGAGGTGCTCGAGCAGTGTGGCCCTGTGTTCTATGAGCTCTGACCGAGATCGAGCTAGAATCAGCCAATCGTCCAAGTAGTTCATAACTCGCATGCCCTGAAGCCTCAGGGGTGCGAGAGCCGCGTCCATGCACTTCGTAAATGTACGGGGTGCCAAGGACAGGCCGAACGGCAGGACTGTGTATTGATATGCCTGGCCCTCGAACGCGAATCTCAAGAATCGCCTGTGATGGGACGCTATTTGTATTTGGAAATAGGCGTCTTTCAGATCTATTGACATAAACCAGTCCCCTTGGCGCACTTGCGCGAGGATTCCCCTGGTCGTAAGCATCCTGAACTGGCGTTTCACAAGCGCTCTGTTCAGCTGTCTCAGATCTAGAATGGGCCTGAAGCCCCCATCTTTTTTCGGTACCAGAAAATATCTGCTGTATAAGCCCCCTTCGCTCTGATCCTGAGAAAGGGGCTCTATGGCCCCCTTGCTCAGCAGTTTCGCTATCTCGGCTCGAAGTAGATGAGATACGTCGCTTCTCACCGTAGTCTCGACGCGCGCCGTATAACGGCGGGGACGTCGTGCGAATTGTAGCGAGTAGCCTCTTTTTATAGTGTTCAGCACCCAGTCTGATACCCCGGGTAGCCTTGACCACGCTTCTGCGTGAATAGCTAGAGGTAGAATGCAGACCGGGCTCTGGCCGTGACGAGGCAACGGCTCGAGAGCCCCGGTACCCTGGGAACACAACGCCGTGTTCACGGCGTTCGAGGCGGGGGGCGCGCTGAACACAGCGGGCAGCCTGGCCGCGCTCAAATTCTCTATGGCGGGACGCACAGCGAGAGTGAGCGGGGCGAATCCCGTGGGATTCGGCGTGCTTGCGGGGGGATGTGGGCGCAAACTTACGGGCACATCTATTGCATTGTACACGCTTTCGGTCGGAGCCGATAGAACGTGTATTGGTTTCGTTTTTACAGAAACCAAGGGACACGCGGCATGTAGCGTGAGCGGGCATTGTATGGGCGCTTTGACTACATTGTGTGCACAATCGACCTGAGTCAGATTTATGTGTGCTAGCCTCGCACCGTGGCGGGCTGTGTCTGGGTGTGGGAATGGGCACTGGGGCGTGGGCATTCTTACAACACTCATAACACCATCGGCCGTGGCCGGTATACCAGAAAATACACTCTTTATTGGATTTATCTGGGTAGCCATGAAAACGGCTTTTGTGTGCAGGCAAGCGGGCTGAGACACCGGCTGCTTCACTGCTAAATACACTGGCACAGTCACATCGCAAGGAACTGAACGAGCGAATCGTTTCGGTGGGGAACCGGCCGCAGCGGGATCCGAACACCGTCGCTTCCCTAGAGTGGCTAGGAAAGCTTCGAGGCCTCGGGCTTGAGCTCAATCTTAGGCCGGGGCCCGCGCTGAGCGGGGCGGCGTCCAGCAGAGCGAGAGCGCGGTCTCTGATCCCGGGACTGGCGGCGCTGTGAAGCGGCGGCTGTGGGCGATGCAGGCCGAGGCTGCGAGCTGCGAGCAGATGGCTGCTTAGAGCGACCTGCAGCGGAGCTCGAGCGCTTCGGAAGGAAGTGCTTCATGGCCTGCGAAGTCTTCTGCACCTCAGAGTATCTGTCCGCGAAATCTTTGACGGCAGATCCGAAGAGGCCCGCAGGGGAAATGGGCGCGTCGAGGAATACAGAGCGCTCAGCTTCCGTCATCTCAGACAGCGTCAACCACAGATGTCTCTCAGCAACGGCGAGAGAGGCCATATTCCGCCCCATGGCCTGAGCAGCGGCTTTAGCGGCGCGTAGAGCCAGGTCCGTAGCGCCTCGTAAATCCGCCACACTGACAGCGCCCGGCCCTTCCTCGTCCAATTTAAGGAGAAGGTCGGCCTGGTAGATCTGCAAGATCGCCATAGTATGCAGCGCTGAGACCGCCTGTCCAGCGGCTGTGTAAGCACGCCCGTGCAGCGATGACGTCACCCGGCAGGCTTTAGAGGGAAGCGTCGTCTGCACGCGCCGTCCCGCAGAGGGCGGGCAGAGATGCGACGCGACCGCCGCCTCCACAGGAGGAATGGAGAGATATCCCTTATCTCCCGCGCCGACGACAGAGGAAAAAGCCGCAGAGGTGGAAGTGCGCATCCTGGCGGAGAAAGGGGCAGTCCATGACTTAGCGACTTCGTCGTGGAGCTCAGGGAGGAAGGGGGCGGCCCTAGACCTAGACGGGGCTTCGTCCTTCTTGAGAAAGCGCCCGTCGAGTCTGTTGCGCGGCGGCAAAGCAGGCGCCTCCCACTCGAGGCCGATGCACTCCACGGCCTGGGTGAGCAGACGCATCAGCTCAGCCTCAATGCCGGGTCTCTTTCCAGAGGGTTGGCTAGATATGTCAGCGGGGGGAGGTCCACAGAGCTCGCCCAATCCTCGCTATCAGAAGCCACAAGAGAGCATACCTCAGCGGGTTCGTCCAACTCGGGAGCGGAAGCGACGGCAGACGGCGGGCGCTGTCCGTCCGGGAGCGACTCAAGTGAAGCCGGCGAAGCAGGCGGGCGAACCGGCGAGCTTTGGCGGGCTGGAGAAGGCTCGGGAGCGCGCTGGGCGCGACGCTTCTTGCGGCGCGGCAGAGAAGGCTGGGACGCGGGCTCAGAGAACGACGCCAGGCGAGTCCTCAGAGTCACCATGGGCAGAAGTTCGCAGTGCGGGCATCCACCATCCGCGAGCGCGATAGCCGCGTGCTCGTGACCCAGGCAGGACACACAGATGACGTGACGGTCCTCATCACTGAGTTGGGAGCGGCACGAGCCACAGAAAGGCATCTTTAAAAAGACGCAGCTCTTTTAGAACAGAGAATAGGTGTTGCGTCACGTAAGCAAACACACACACACACTTAGCAGAGTAAAAGGATATAGTACGCCGGAAAGCGCAGCAGGTACGGCGGTTGAAGGCGGCTGGGCCAGCGACTTCAGAATGGCACGTCCCGCTGATAAGGCTACAGGTCAACGGCGCGGCTTCTCACTCTGGATCCAGCGATGCGTGAGCTTCGCGTGAAGAGTAGAAAAATCAGAGGAAATTCAGCTATCGAGGGGGTATTTATAGGGCGAGACCACGCCTCTACTGGCGGGACATGACGAAATGGGCGCGAAGCGTCCCCATTCGTCATTACGTCACGCAGTGCCTCACCTCGATAGGCTGCAGCTTTTCCAGCAGGGCAGCCAATGGGCGCGCGAGCCGTCTCGCCCTTGTCTGCTTGCTGCTGCAAAGCGTTTTGCATGTTTAAAATTAAGGATAATTTTTGGCTTCAATATCTCGAGGAAAAGAGTTTTCCCCATAGCGTAAGATATTACGCAGTACGAGAGATACTCTCGTAAGAGAACCAGGGATAACGTGGATATTACGTCATTGACAGGCGACATGACGGGCACTATTTAAAACTGATTTTATCTGAATTTGCAAATTCTTGGAAACATTTAGGATAATGCAAGTACACAATTAAAAGAAAGATATAAAAACACTGTGCAAGTGGTTTTTGGATATTTTGATAAAAAATTCTTACATATTGTACCTTTAATACATGTGTCCATTAATAATAGGCCTACAAAAAATGCTATATGAATATCTCACATTTCTGCCATAATACCATGTTTACAGTTAGCGTTACTACAAATAAAAGAACATGGTAAATGTTTGTGATTTGTGAATTGAAAAGCTTTCTAACTGGATAATTTTGTTTTCCACATCAGTGTTGTTAAAAATGTCATTGCTGGTTAATCTGGCTTTTTTAAATCACAGAGAAACTTATGGTTTATATCAGAGAACTCTGCAGTGAACCTAAAGGTTTAGTGGTGGCGTTATCGAGATGGTCAGCGAGTTTGTGCTGCTCTTTCTTTTAGCCGAGCTGATAAATGGCCCATATGTTGCGGTTTAAATGAGTAGCACTGTTTTGTCCAACAGTTGCCGTATTTACCATTTAATGTTTTTCATACACAACAGAAATGGCACCACTTACCACTTACTTAGTTTAACAAATTGGTGGTGGCACCAGTGTGACCTCTAACAAAATTAAGTCGCACGGACAGGAAAACATTTAGTCGCAGTCTAGAGCCCTGAGAGCCTCCACACATAAACACAAAATAGTAAATATTTTTCTTTCAGAGAAACGGACCAATACTGATACTGCAAGACCCAAGTGCGTATACAAATTTCTAGCATAAATAGCATGGTTTTGCCAGGCTGTGATTTAAACTGATAGGAACTGGCTTTTAATAGAAAAACATTCAAAATATACCACTCAAAGTTCCTGTTTCATTAGGAAATACATCAACACAGGAAATAAAAATGCATTCTCAAACCATGTGAATGTGTGTTCGTGTGTGTGTGTGTGTGTGTGTGTGTGTGTGTGTGGTGTGTGTGTGTGTGTGTGTGTGTGTGTGTGTGTGTGTGTGTGTGTGTGTGTGTGTGTGTTTTTGACCTTCCAGTCACTGTCAAGACTTGAAATTTTTTCCTCTAGTGTGGGAAGGCCAAAATAATAGGACAAACGCAGACAGGGATGTTTTGTACAGTACATTTCGAACTGGAAGAAAATAGAGAGAAAAAGTTTGATAATGCAAAAAAACAATAACTTACCCTTGGTGTGGGAGGCCCGTGGTCGTCAACAAAAGTGGATTCTCCTATGAAGAAAATAGAGAGTCAGAGTGAGCTGCTTATGTAAAACATCTGTTATTTAGTAAATCATAAGCTTAGAGAACAATGCAGACAAAAAAAACTTTTTTAGCTCATTCAGTGAAAAACTATATTTTGGAATAGAGCAGACTCAGCATCTGAGATGTATCTGTAATGAAATCCATGTGGGAGCTAGATGAAACACTGTGTGGAAACGGAAGAATTGTGTTTCCGTGAGATATATCCAGCTGCAGACCCGCAGCACCACCAGTTTCAGAACCCCAGCGCCAGAACCGGAAGTGATAATAATTATTATTGCATTATAGTTATTTTTGCAAGAATGTAAGGACAAAATGGGTCTGAGAGTGAGTTCCTCATTTGATACATTGCAAGTTAAATTTATACAGGATTGTTGTGATAAAATAGGGGTGAATTGGTCATTTGTTGTATACATATTTATTGTTTCTTTTAAAACAATGCCGAATTTTCTCTCTTTTTTAGATTTTTGACATTATTATTTTACATAAAGAAAAATGCATGCAGCACATGTTCTTGTGAAATAAACTATATTTTATATAAAATGCCCATATGTTTTTTTTATTAAACAAATCAATATCAGGCATTACAAATTCATATTAACAATACATACCTTCAATATCAAAACAATTTAAGATTTTGTAAACACAATAAATAGAACATAAAATATCACAGAGGTCTAATCAGTTATCAAATTGTGTATAATTTTGAAAACCTCCAAGGCTTGTCTTGTTTTTTATTTCTTTCAAAGCTTTCTTATACAGAGTTAACTCCTTAAAAAAAAAAAAAAGGTCTTACCTTCATAAATCTACACTTATGTATAAACTGCTTAGCTAAAATAATTAAACTGTTATACATTAAAATGCCCATAAGTTTCAAGCATTATTTTTCACCATCATGATCAGGTAGTAACTCTCATAATACAATGAAACGGATAACTATATACAATTATATTACACAAAATCAATGTTTTAAAATGCTTATTGCTGTACCTTAATGTATCAATATAACACATAATAAAGTATGACGTTTCGTGTGTAATAAAAGCATGCCGTTTCGTGTCCAACCAAACTACGCTCCAAAACGTTAGGTGGCGTTACTCGGTTTAGAACTTACTTTCTTCTGTGGAACAAAAATTAAACATTTATAGTGGAACGTGCAAGCTGCTCTTTTCAATGAAAGTGAATGGTGACCACAGCTGTCAAGCATTGACATTGAATGAATCAACATCATAAATTACATTTTGGTCTGTTACATATACAAACTATGGCCTTTAAAGTCATATAAGTCATATGGACCACTGTTATTATGCTTTTATGGTGTTTTTTTTAGCTGGTCCCCATTCACTTTCATTGTGTTGAATAGAACAGCTCAGATATTTAGCTAAACATTTCATTTTGTGCTGTATGCAAGAAAAACAATCATTCAGGCTTGGACTGACATGAGGGTGAGTATTTTCATTTACACATAAAGGTGCACTGCTCCTTTAATGCTATCTGTTGTGCTCTGCCTGTGTCCGTCTGCTGAATAAATAACCCATCCAGCAACACAGAGCTGCTATACTTGTCAGCCTATCTTCAACTTTCTCAGTATGAGGCGGAGTAAAAGAAGGAGATATTCATAGACAGAGATTGATGCGTTCTCATCCTCTGAGCAAAAAGTCATAAATCTTAAAACGTTTTTTCGGCAAAGATAAATCACAAACAAACAGAAGTAACAACAAAGAGAATGTACTGTCCTAGACTGATGGTGGCAGTAATGTTACATCTTTCAGCATGTGATACAGTATATGTCAATAAAAGTAAATATAGACATGATCGAGACATCATTCTTGTGTTATCCGAATTATATACACTACATTACCATTCAAAGGTTTGGGGTCAGTTTTACATCCCTACTTTTTATATGTCAAAAGGAAATTTGATTTCTCAATTCATGACCCTTTTAACAAATCGGATAGATATACGATCAGTAAAAATGCATGAATTGACCAGATGGAAACAAGCCCTTTGATGAAGTTCAGAAGAACAGAGTTTATTTGAAATAGAAATCTTTAAGTTATAAAGTCCTTTTTTAAGATCAATTTAATATGCCCATGCTGAATAAAAGTAATAATTACTGTAAAAAAAAACAACAACCCAGTTTCTGTGTAATCCATCAGAAGTATCCATCAGACCTCATGTTCCTCATTTAGCGGCTGTCTCAGCACTGAGATCTTGTTAACAGGACCATATGTCTTTAACCACGCACACTATGTGTATACTAGGGGTGGAACGGTACACATAAGTCACGGTTCGGTTCATACCTCGGTTCAGACGTCACGGTTCGGTACGATTTCGGTACAATGGAGTGAAAAGCAAAACAAAAATGCAGAAGGCATTTTTATAAATGTCTTAAGCCTTGTATTTTTTAAATAAGTTTTATTAATAAAGGCATAGAACCAGTTTATTTGTAGTGCACTGACAGGAGTTTTATATAATTAGTTTATTAATTAAATTATTAAAAAGATGAAAAGACCTTGAGATATGTTTGGTAATTGTACCTGAATGAATTTAAAATTAATTTGCTCTTTCAGATCAATTTGTTTTCCTTCATTTTAGTTAACCCTAACTTTATTCTCATCTGAATTATCAATAATTGATTTCCGTATAAGATAATACTACCTTTAAAAACTTTTGTTAACATTTGTAGGTTACAGTTTGACAAGAGTTTAGAGTGTGACAAAAGCACAATGTTGTGTTTTATTGCAAGTGTACACAAAAGTAAACAGTAAACACTTTGCAGTTTTAATGATGTCCTGTATGAAAAAATGACGGAGTATGTTTCCACTGTTCGATTGCGCACGAGAGATCTCTCTCGCACGCGCGCAAACACACACACACACACACACACACACACACACACACACACACACACACACACACTGACTGTTCATCGCGCCTCTCTCTCGCACACGCGCGCGCAGACACACACAATGTTCATCGCGCCTCTCTCTCGCACACGCGCGCGCAGACACACACAATGTTCATCGCGCCTCTCTCTCGCACACGCGCGCACAGACACACACAATGTTCATCGCGCCTCTCTCTCTCTCTCTCTCTCTCTCTCTCTCTCTCTCTCTCTGCGCGCGCGTTTTTGTACCGTGTATTCTACGTGCAAATTCGTGCACCGAACCGTGACGCCCGTACCGTTTCGGTTCGATACGAATACATGTACCGTTCCACCCCTAGTGTATACACTACACTTATGTGAACTCATACGCTGCTGACACACAAGACATGAGTAAGTTAAGTCAGTCTAATTATCCACAGTCTATCCATTACAAATGAGGAACATCACATGCAATTTGTCAGTTTAAAGCTGCAGTCCGTAGTTTTTTCCTCTTTGTCGCCATCTCTGTTAGAAATCTGCAATTGCAGTTATTCGTGGAATTATCAACTTTACGTGGGTTGTGCGGCACGGCACGGCATGGATGAATCCAATGTTTTGAGGAGAATGTGCGGCTGTCAGTCACTGTGTGGATACTGTGTGGATACTGGCATTCGGAATCACAGATTGTACTTTTTGGAAGGATGACCAACATAATAATTTTTACCGGGAAATGTAATTTGACTAATTTTACCAACTAAGGGAAAAAAAGCATTGCAGTAAATCACGTTGATTAAATCTAACAATCATATCACGTCAAACCGTACAAATTGTACTTTGTTCTCAAATTGTTAATTTTAACAACATCAGCATTGCGTGACTACATTTAATGCCCTTCCGATATTTATCGTTGTATTCGCATGGGCCCGGTTGCGGTCTCTTTTTTTCTGTAGCCACTCCGAAATCTTTTGCATTTTACAGCAGGTGAATCTCCGGTTGTCACTGGTGATTGTCGTTTGAACCTTATCAAAACGATAAGTTTAATTATATCAACTGCTGTGAGAAAAGGCTATAAATCTCCACCTCCAACATCTTCACACGCAACATAGCTTATAGCCGAGACTCCTTCTTTATGTGTACAGATGTGACGTAATGACACAAACACATGCTTGAATCTCCCGCGGAAATCCACCAGTACCACTGGAATTAAAAACATTATTACAAGCTTATACCGCTTTGAATCGAGCTAAGGCAAGCAGATAGTTTTGAACACTGGCTGGTTATGTATTTGCTCAAAAATGTATTTTGGATAATTTTTAACCCCAAAAAAGTTACGGACTGCAGTTTTAAGTGAAATGCAGAAAAGAAACATTTTTTTTATTTATTTTTAATAATATTTAAATAAAGTTAAAAAGTTAATAAAGTATTAAAAATGACTATATATTTATAATATAGTTATTATAGTACGCGTCTTTAAAATGGTTTGAGAAAAACCCCAAAGGGAATTTAAAAAAAATGTGGTGAGCTTAAAAATCTTGTACCGTTCTCTGGATTAATTGAATGACTGGTTGATGTAGTAAAATATCCTGTTTTAGAATAAAAGCATTATGTAAATGACAAGTGACAAACTCTTGAGATAATTTGTGTTACATTTTCAGCATTGCAATATCTTTAAAACATAATAAGAATAGTCCATGCTATACTGCTGTAAAAACTGTCCATTTAAGCCTCAGAATGACCTTGTCGTAAAATGTACTTGTCACTATCTCAATTATCCAGCGAAAGCCCAATTGCCATGTTTACCCCCCATGCCGGCACCCTCGGAGCTGACCAGGCTTTGGTCTGCATTGCACTTCATCTGATATTGGACCTTAATAACCCCTCAAAGCCAATTAGCACCTGCACTAACTACCCGTCCCGGCTGCAGTCGTCTGGGGTCAGATTCTCAGACTCCAGGCAAGTCATTCAGGTCGCCAGGCTTGGAAATAATTGGAGACCAACGCAGCAGAAATGCAAAACATAAACAGAGGACTTCTGCAATGATTAGCCTGGGCCAGTTGCATGAAACGGAGAGTGGGCGAAGGCTGGAAAGAAATCAAGCAGCGGTGCATTTCTGTCAACTATATTTATGAGCTGGTTCAAAGCTTGCTTTGGTTATGAGAGGATCATTAATAACACATAATTAAGACACAAAAAGTCAATGACATTGATGGAAAAAGCCACTACACTTGGCATACTCAGACGCTAAATTCCCCAGCAGGAACATTTAAAAACAAAATCAATCGTTCACATAAAGTGTCCTTTTTTGGCTTTCACAAAGCAAAATATTCTCTATAAAAGAATTTTAGAGAAGCTGGCTTGGCGTAGGAATGTTGCTGTTTGTGTCAGAATTCCATAAACGTATGCTTCGGCATGTAATGTTTAATTAGAGTTATGAAATTGGTGGCTCTTTAATTAAAGCATGGTTTAGAGATGAGGAGAGCCAGAAACACTCCAATGCAGAACAGGAATCCACACAGGGTTGAAGTTTCGGTTGTGAGGTACACAAAACACAAAAGCCGCTGGCTATTTTCATCTAGTCTACATTTTCAAATCACATCCCATAATAATTGGTGACCGCAGCATTCTCGAGACGTTTGAGTACTAAAGGGAAGATTCTAAACATGCAGATTAAAGCAAAAAACATTGGCTCTTGTTCAACATTCTTGTGAACTCAAAGTCTGTTTGATCTGATTTTAGGGAACAAGCAAGCCAACCATCCAAAGCAAACAGTGTCAGCATGAACCTGTTAGTAAAAATATTAGAAAAAAATAACAACAATTGAAGGGCGAAATAAAAGGGTGAAATAATAAAAATAATTTCAAAATTCAAAAGGTAACAATACCTTGTTTTAAGTGTTCTACACAAATGTCTGTGTACACAAGTGCAATGTAGTGTTGTCAAAAATATTTTTTTTCAATATATATTGATACTGAAATATCTGAAATGCTTCCAATACTCGTTTTCCGCAGAATAGATACACACTATACCAGCTGCGCTTTCTTGCTCTCTCAGTACAAAATTGAGTTTATTGCACTTAAACAGTCAAATACACAAAATAATAGCAAAATGTCTGTCTTGGCGAGTATTCACGTATACAGTCAGTTATGTTTTTTTAAATGAACGTAAGCAGTTATGCATATTTATTACATGGCTGTTATTTCTTGATAAGCTGCTAAGTATAACACACCATTGACATGAAAAACAGAGTGTTGCCATGGACACAGTTCTGTTCACACTGGAGCAATACAATCAATTTTTAATCAATAAACTCCATTGTTTTTTAATTTATCAGTTTTGAATCAGATTATTGATTTATTTGGTAGGTAGCCATGTAATAGGCGGGATAATGTAGCGTGAGGCGGTTGTTATAGCGAATACAACCCTTTCAGGCTGATTCAAGACCCCTAATCAGCCTGTCGGGGTTGTATTCGCTATAACAACCACCTCGCTCTACATTATCCCTTACGTAACATAATGGGTTCGTGCCTCAGGCCTTAAAGTGACAGCAGCCAAATATACCTACTGCCAAATTATGAGATAATATTAAAAATATCTTTTTGGCAGTTTTCCCCCATGGTATTGATGTCAATTGTGGCCTTTGGAAATGCTGAGTGGCTAGTAACTTTGGAAAAACCACAATCAACTGTGGCTGGTGAGCAAAAGATGTCAAGCCCTGTCAATCAGGCCATCCATAAAAATATTTTGGTTTGCAGTAACAGCAAAAGAAAAAAAAAGAATAAAAAGGGTCGGTAGGTAGGCCTATTTTTTTTTCAAGATTCAATGTAAAAAAAAAATTTAAAAAAAAGAAAAATTGGTCATTTAAACAAATTTGCATATCGTGACATCACTGATTGTGTCTTCAAACCATGCCTTTGGTCGCACCTTTGCAAACCTCATTCTGATGCAGGTTATATAGACCACAAACAATTTGAAATCTTGTCAATTTTTTTTTTGTGCAAAATCACGAAAAAAAGAAGCCACTAGATTTCAATGAAAGTGGATTTTCAGAGGTAAAGAAATACATTAAAATTACCTTAGAATTCACAAAATAACAGTTAATTGGATTAACATGCAATGTAATACCTATGAGAAAACATGTTAATGTGTTACATTTGGGATGTTTACATCCATAAAACAATTTCAATTGTGTTACTAGTTACAAGGTTATACTGTTTTACTTGCATCCACCGCTAGGTGTCAATGCAACCTACAAATCAGAGACCAGTTACGTTGCTTTATGTATATTTTTGAGACAAAAGTGTTCATTTAAATCGATTGTAAAATCAAGTTTTCATGTCTAAAGACGTTTCCATTTTCAATGCCACATATAGCCAAATCCACAGACAACTAACAGGCATACGGACGAAACGTAAAGAGGGCGCTTGAGACGTGCACAGTCAGCAATATATCTGATGATTTCATGGCGTGAAGTTTCGTGCACAATGACAAACAGGGGTGCAAAATTCTCGAAAAAACAACAACCACAGCCTTCATTACCAAGCGCGAACCATTGACAGTGAATGAAACGAAGCGAACGTATAGGCCATATGTGACATGCGTAAACCAATGGTGTAAACATAATCATAGATGACGCCACGGGTTTTTATTTAAAAGAAAGAACGTAGGCTATGTAGGCTTTTAATATTCACTATACAATACTTACTAAAATATAATTAATATTATTTTATTGCATTTGTATTAGTTGTTTGAAGAGTAAAAAAAATCGGTCGGTCTTAACACAAGGAAAAAAAAACGGACTAAAAAGGAAAAAAAATAATAATAATTAGGTCGGTCCTAAATTGAAAGGGTCGGTCGGGTTACAGCAAACAAGAATATTTTTAAGGATGGCCTCATTAAGAAAACAAATTTCAAAAAAAATTAGTGCTGGGCCATAATTAATCGCATCCAAAATAAAAGTTTTGTTTTACATAATATATTTGTGCGTACTGTGTATAATTATCTTATATATATATATATATATATATATATATATATATATATATATATATATATAACTCAGCAAAAAAAGAAAGGTCCCTTTTTCAGGACTGTGTATTTCAACAATAATGTTGTAAAAATCCAAATAACTTTACAGATCTTCATTGTAAAGGGTTTAAACAATGTTTTCCATGCATGTTCAATTAACCATAATCAATTAATTAACATGCACCTGTGGAATGGTCGTTAAGACCTTAACAGCTTACAGAGAGTAGGCATTTAAGGTCACAGTTCTAAAAATGCAGGACACTAAAGAGACTTGTCTACCGACTGTGAAAAACACCCAAAGAAAGATGCCCAGGGTCCCTGCTCATCTGCGTGAACGTGCATTAGGCATGCTGCAGGGAGGCATGAAGACTGCTGATGTGGCCAGGGCAATAAATTGCCATGTCCGCACTGTGAGACGCCTAAGACAGCGCTACAGGGAGACAGGAAGGACAGCTGATCATCCTCGCAGTGGAAGACCACGTGTAACAACACCTGCACAGGATCGGTACATCCGAATATCACACCTGCGTGACAGGTACAGGATGGCCACAACAACTGCACGAGTCACACCAGGAACACACAATCCCTCCATCAGTGCTCAGACTGTCCGCAATAGGCTGAGAGAGGCTGGACTGAGGGCTTGTAGGCCTGTTGTAAGGCAGGTCCTTACCAGACATCACAAGCAACAACGTCGCCTCTGGGCACAAACCCACCTTCGCTGGACCAGACAGGAGTGGCAAAAAGTGCTCTTCACTGATGAGTCACGGTTTTGTCTCACCAGGGGTGATGGACGGATTCGTGTTTATCGTCGAAGGAATGAGCGTTACACCGAGGCCTGTACCCTTGAGCGGGATCGATTTGGAGGTGGGGGGTCCGTCATGGTCTGGGGCGGTATATCACATCACCATCGGACTGAGCTTGTTGTCATTGCAGGCAATCTCAATGCCTTGCGGTACAGGGAAGACATCCTCCTCCCTCATGTGGTACCCTTTATGCATGCTCATCCGGACATGATCCTCCAGCAGGACAATGCCACCAGCCATACTGCTCGTTCTGTGCGTGAGTTTCTGCATGACCGCAATGTCAGTGTTCTGCCATGGCCAGCGAAGAGCCCGGATCTCAATCCCATTGAGCACGTCTGGGACCTGTTGGATCGCAGGGTGAGGGCTAGGGCCATTCCCCCCAGAAATGTCCAGGAACTTGCACGTGCCTTGGTGGAAGAGTGGGGTAACATCTCACAGCAAGAACTGACAAATCTGGTCCAGTCCATGAGGAGGAGATGCACTGCAGTACTTCAAGCAGCTGGTGGCCACACCAGATACTGACTGGTACTTTTGATTTTGATCCTCCCTTCATTCAGGGACACATTATTCTATTTCTGTTAGTCACATGTCTGTGAAACATTTTTAGTTTATGTCTTATGGTGTTGACTCTTTTAGTGTTCATACAAATATTTACACACATTAAGTTTACTGAAAGTAAAAACAGTTGAAAGTCAGAGGACGTTTCTTTTTTTGCTGAGTTTATATATACACATACACACTGTATATATATAAAAATTTATATATTTAAGATTTTTTATATAAATTATGTATTAATATATATACAGTATATGCACATATTTGTTAAATATATACATGCATATGTGTGTATTTATATATACAAAATAATTATGCGCAGTACACACACATATATTGTGTAAACACAAACTTTTATTTAGGATGCAATTAATCGCGATTAATCGTTGCCCAGCACTTACAGCACTACTTTGTTTAATATATTAAATATATTATTATATTAACAGTTCTCAGTGATTATTAACGAGACTGTTTTTATCTCAAATTAGCTCCAGGTGATTTTTGTCAAGTGGTTTATTTGCTTCAAAACATACTTAAACTTCAACCTTACAAAAGTTTAAATTGATCCCACTGTCTTACACCTGCACTGCACTCAGTGAAGCAAGCGCTTTAGAGGGTGTGTGACAGACAGGCTGACAGCATACTTATGCACTCTCACACTCCTGCTGGTGTGTAGCATGGCTGAGACAAGAACATATGGCTGAGGGTAAGAGGGTCCTGAAATGATGACCTCAGTCTGGTTAAACACACCCTGTTTAAATAACATCAGAGACTTTTTTCTTTATTTCAGACGCCATCATATGCGGTTTCCCCCTACAGCATAAAGCAGTGTGCAGGTTTCTTACTCTGTTTGGTGACACAAGTACTCATAGCCGTATGTGGTCAGACTTCACTCAACCCTTTCATTTAGTATGTAGGAGTGGCCCAACATTAACCCATCAGTCTAATAACAGTGGGTGGTTCAAGAGTCTCCACCCAGGACTGTTATTCTATAGGTCTCAGCCTGTTACCACCACCTGCCAAGTGTGGTAGAGTTGATGGACATCTGCTTTCCCTTTTTATAAATAATTGCTATGTTTTGTTGTTTTAGGAACCATCACCTAGTGAGCTCCAAGTTCTTGAAGAAGCCTAGAAAGCTGTGTCAGGATTATAAGGTGGCTTGTGTCTAATGTTAGCAGGGGCATGACTGGTTCAAGCTCTTCATTTGTGAGGTTTTGATTCAAAGGAACACCACACTTATGCCATACATAATTTCTCTATGTAGTGTTCACTAGTCCCCACACACTGAGCAGGGGATCTTTATAATGCATTGCACTTGAGTCATGCTGATTATGAGTTAGGAGTACAATGGCATATACCTACTATCGGTAAGATTTTGTAACATTGTAAATGAATATGAATGCTGTTCTTTTGAAATTCCTATTCATAAAATAATCCGGAAAAAAACGGTGTGTTCATGGTTTCCAAAAAAATATTAAGCAGCAAACTGTTTTTAGCATTGAGAATTGCTAGACATTTTCTTTGAGCACCAAATCAGAATATTAGAATGATTTCTGAAGGATCATGTGACACTGAAGTCTGGAGTAATGGCTGCTGAAATTCAGCTGTGCCATTACACAAATATAAAAACTATATAAAAAGTCATTTTAAATTGTAATAATATTTCACAATGTTACAATTTTACGGTCTCTTGTTTAAATAAATGCAGCATAAGAGGCATCTTTAAAAAAAAAAAAAAATCTTACAAACCCCAAACTTGTAAATTGTGTGTGTGTGTGTGTGTGTGTGTGTGTGTGTTTGCATTTAAAAATCATGACTGTTGCACTGAAAATAAACATTATTTGGATCAATTATAATATGCATGTCTTTTCTGTAACCCATGGTCATGAAAGGAGGTAAAGGAGAGAAGCTAATGATATGACGCATAAAGTAATGATATGACACAGCGCCTGAAAATAGTTCCGTTATGTTGACGGAAGGTAGCCTATTTTCATATCATTACGCCTGCTGCACTCATGGTACGGCAGTAAAGTTTTTTGATTATTACGCTGGAATGAGAGTATAGTTCCTAGCCATATCAGCCTAGAAAATCTCAACTTTACATTTTCCGTCGGTCTTAGTGGACGATGTAACTACAGAAGAGTCAAGTTTTAAATAGGAAAAATATCGAAACTCTTTGGTCATTTTTTTTTGAGAAATGCTAATGGTCTTGTCCACTTCAATGATGTATGCTAAGCTATGCTAAAAATGGTAGCGCCAGAACCGGAGATCGGCTGAATGGATTCAAAAACGGTAAAACTCAACAGTTTAACTCTGAGGGAGTTGTAAAATGAGCCTATTTCCAAAAAAAGTGGAGTATCCCTTTAAAGTAGCTACAATTTTAACTGACACGTTATCAATTCATATATTCACTGGTAATCAAAATCATGACAGTGATGCTGTGCAAACGCTATGCTTCAGAAATACTGAACACATGAAGTGAAAATGCAACCATGTGAAATTTTACTATAGACTTCTAAAATGGTTTATGGTGACAAATGACAACTTTATGTTTTTGCTTGTGTCGCACTTGAAGTAGTGCCCAGAGGTGCCATTCAAACGAAAAACTGTGGCGAACCCCTGTGAATCCAGCATTGAACTGTAGCTTGAAACTCTTTTGTCTGTAAAACTTCCAAAGGAATAAAACGTCTAATAAAAACCTCTGAATGAAGATTCTATTCAGAGATTCTGTAGATTTGCTCTAAAGCAGACTTTGTTGTTTTTATGACTGTGCAGAATAGCAACATTTGTAGCAAGTCATCAAATCCAAATATCTTCATGTGCCTTTCTCATCACTGCCTGCCACACGGCACACTTTTCTGGGGTTGGCCAAGCACATTTGAGCACCTGGGATGAACCAGGAAAAGCCTGTTAAAAACGTACACTTGAACGTGACCTTTGGCCTCTGATGCACAAACATCTACGGCTAAGACATAGGCTGAAAACAAAAATAAAAATAAATAATTTCATCAGCAAGATACTTCTCAGTATTTAATAAGCACAGGTTCAACTCAAGGTTAATACCAAAAACTACAGTGTATGAAACCCTAATGCACTCTGACAGGAGCCTCAAATGATGATTAACACAAATGGCCGACACACATGCTAGTGTACTTACGCACATACACATGGCATACTAAGTAATACCCGAAGGAAATGACAATGGGATTTGAGTGAGCTGTGGAGAAAACTGACTGCCAACTCTTGTAAGTTTCCTTGTCTGTATGAAACAGATCCATCCCTATAGACTCACAGTCACTTTTACCAGGGCTGCTACAAAACAGGATTAACCCATTAACCACATGACATCCATTAACAACATGGTAAAGAGAAAATCAGTAGTGAGACAAAACACAACATATGGTGGCAGAAGGAGCTGGAGAGGGTCTTTACTTTCCTAAGCAACAAGACACAAACAGTAACCTGGTTGCGTTTTTAACAACAAGGTATTTTCATTTCAGCAAATCGACTGACAGGAAAGGGGAGGGTGTGGTGTTTATGCCTTTAAAAGGGTCATGACATGAGAAACCAAATTTGCCTTTTTTTTTTTGGGTATATAAGAGGTCTTTGTACCATTAAAACTTCCTGCAAGTTTCAAAGCTTTAGACGTCCCCCCCCCCCCCCCCCATTATAAAACAAACAATTTATTTAATCAAGCTCTAAATACAGCTTGTTGTTTATCCATGGTATGCAGTGACGTCACGGTACGAAGTGATGTACCAGACGTTTGTATATGACCGCCTCCAGCGCAAGACAACTACGCCTCATTTCGCATCGTTGTCACGCGCACAGGTGTTCAGTCGACGTGCAGCGAGTGGGTCTGTTTACAAGAAGATTGCAATAGGCCTATGTCACGAAAAAATAGAAGACCGGAAGTACGTCATTTAGTAGGGATACGGCTCTTCCGGTTAGCTTTTTACAATGCCGGAGTCCGATAGATATCGCAGGACCAAATCTCTCCGCCAACTGATACAGTCAGAGACAATTTATATGAGACATGTCACTTCCTCAATCCTCAATAGAACTATATAGGGAAAACCTGTAACGCCAAAGATGGCGGTTGTATGCACATGTCCCGCCCCTCCCGCTTGACAGCCAATCGTCTGCTTTTAACAGTCAAGCCGGGAAACATTTAAGCCTATCGTCTGGTTCCTCTGACGCATGCGCACAGTTGAGGTTTGCGACAGCGGAGAATACGTTACTGTTTGAAAAGGCGGCAGATTTGAAATGTACTGTATGTGTGCGTTGTGTAAATATCAGACATCCCAAGTCTCCCGCATATTGATAGCGGCTCCCTGATGCCCGCAAATTAGTTAAAATCTCCCCGAATCTAGAGCGAGTGTGCTTCAAACCATGTAGCGCGCGCACCGTACGGAAGAGAGGGAGAGAGCGAGAGACCTGCGTGTTGGTGTGTGAACTCTTGCGCATGCGCAGTAAAAGTATAACCGGTGGGGGAAAAGGCGTTTTAAACCTTATTTTGGGGCAAAGTCGTCCAACTTGGTGGCAGGACTTGCCTAAAAGGACTTTGCTACAGTACATGCTCAAAAACTGACCAATGATGGGGCTGATTATCCCCCCCAGTTACTCCAGGGTAACCGGGTTGGTATAGTATTGGCTTTAAGTCTATTCCGACCACTTTCCTGGACGTAGATGCTCTCCTTTTCAAATTGCAAACTGCAAACGAAAGTGCTGCCCCGGAGAATATTAAAGTAACACCAAGTAACTTTTCCTCTTCGGTCGCCCTACTGGTTGGAAACGAAATTGTCCATTGCCGCTGTCGTAAATAATTTAGCCTACCGTTGCACACACGCTCGCTGTTTATCCAGCACCAGCTTTAGAATGAACGATGTCCGCAGACAAGGTAGAGTATGTTACATGATTTCATGAAAGGATGATGTATTGCAACATCAGAAATGAAGAAAAACGAAATAATGACTATTGAAGCGCTTGATGTAAAGCAGTCGAATTTTGTAGTTCTTTTTGTGGTCGGGTTCCTACCCGAACCCCGAGGTTACATAGTGCCAGTAAAAGCGATACAGACCCCGTCAGGCTATGGCAGAAGTGTCTTTCACCCTGTTACGACTTGATGAACCACTGATAAGATTTTGGAAACATTATTTTAAGGTAAACAATGTTACATAGTGTTGCTTTAAAAGAAGGTCCCTCATCCCTCCTTATTAAAGGGTACCTATCATAGAATTTTGAAAATTGCCCGTCATGTAGTGTGTAACATAGATCTAAGTGAATAAAAACATCCTGCAAAGTTTTAAATATGAAAGTTCACCGTATACAAAGTTATTGTCTCTCAAAAGTAAGAGTCGACTCTGAGTCGCTGATATGAATCGATAGACAAACGATGCTTTCTCTCTAGCTTTCGTACGTCACTTGTACAAGTTATTTGAATTCGACACGCCCACTCAGTGCAGAGAAACCTGAACACCATCATGTCGACGAGAGACGAGACTCTGTTCTGAAGTGCGAATCAAAAGCAAACTTTTTTTTTTCACTGCCCAGGGACAAGCATGTGAAGACTCAGTGGCTAGAGTTTATATTTACAACTATACCACACAAGTATAGCCACCTTGAGCTGTGTTCGCATTATTTTAATGACGATCGCTTCACAAACACAAATGCTTTCAAGTGTGGATTCGCGAGTCGCCTGATACTGAAGGAAGGTTCAATACCAAGTTTATTTGGATCGGCTTCCTCCTCCGAATCACAACCTGTAAGTACTATTAATAATTGTTGCTTTTATGTGTGTGTGTGTGTGCGTGCGTGTGTGTGTGTGAGAGTGAGAGTTACGCTCAGCAGCTTCTAGGTCTCCAATGTTATTTTTTTTGTTTTTTGAAATATGTGAAATTATGTGAAGCGTATTGTAGTACTGCAGTGCTTTATCAATATGTTTAAGCTTTGGGTTAACGCAAAATATAACTGACTGCGTCATCTGACCAATCACCGCCGATTAGCGTCACGCAAAGGAGGGGTTTGGACAAATGAGTCGTCAAACGAATCATTAGGGAGTCGTTGAGCAAATCAGGTAAAAATAAATGCATATTATTAGACAACAAAAGTGTTTTTTGTCATTGCATGCATGTAAAACTGTTGTTGGGGACTCCCAGAACAACATTAGGAACATTTTAAATGCCATAATAGGTACCCTTTAACCTAACCCAAGACTTGCGGAGTGTTTCGTCCTTCGGGAAAAGCGTGAAAGCTGAGGTATGGCTGTCTACGTCCTGATGCAGAGCAACCTGGTACACTACAACAACCGCTGCCGTTCGCCACTAAGGTAAACGTTTCTATGGTAACAGCGAGTTGGACCAATCAGCAGACATTGCTGCTACGCTTAGGATTGTGGGTAGTGTAGTTTTTTTTTCATAAGATCGCGAATAAAACATGTTTTTCTTAAAACAAGGTTGATTTCATACGAACGTATAGCTTCTACAGGAGCAAAAACCTTTGTTTCACAACCTCATAGCTCGTGGTCAGTCTATCTCGGATGGTTTAGACATTATGGCTAATAATCTAAATCCTTATCGAGAAATACTGTTGACCAGAAGTTCTGTATCCCTACTCCGCGTTCCGGAAGCAGGAAGTGTGATATAGGCCTATGCCACGCACATGTGCTGTTCCTGGCTGTGAACAAACAACATGTTTGAATACGCTGCCGAAAGATCCAGACGTCAGGGAAAAATGGATGCATTTTACTATTTGTGGACGTCCCAGTCCAGTGTTAATTTAAGTTTGTGTTCTCTGCATTTCAAGGATGACTGTTTTGAGAACAAATCACAGTATGATGCTGGCTTTGCCAGAAAACTTTTGCTTAAAGATCAGGCCGTGCTGACTATTCTGGGCCCAACAACGCTGCCGCAAACTGCAAACAATGTAGAATCTTAAAACTACTTTTTAAAATGTTAATTGCAGTTTCATTCATTGTGAAAAATCACAGTGTTTTTACTTGCATATTGTCCATCATGTTCAGGCCCCGTAGGCTGTCAAACTGACCGAGCTACTCAGACATTTGTGGGCACACAGCTGTCGTTTCAAACCATGAGACCTTAGTACCGTAGCAAAGGTATTATTTATATAATCATAACTTGTGTCATCATAATTCTATTCATAAGAATCTTAAAAGCTTTATTGCCTGAAATGAAGTATTTATAGTCCATATTTTAGTAGTACTGCAATTACAATTGATAGAATAAAACTTTACATTGTATTTTTCTCACTTTATAGAAACACAAACAGAGCAGTCCTCGAATCGTTCAAGTGTTGATGGCTATACCCTTGTAACGATTCAATGTGTTTAAGTTCTGTTTTGTATCTTGTCTTCCCCTGTCTTTTGTGATTTTGGTTTAGTCCTGTTAAGTTTTCCCGCTCCTCGTTTGTGTCCAATTTTATGCACCTGTTTTCAGTTAATTATCTTGTTTGGTTCAGTGTATTTAAGCCCTGTGTTTTCCCTGAGTGTTTGTCGATCGTCGTCTATGTATGGTTGTGTTTCCCCTGAAGTCCTGGAGTCTGTTATTTTGTTCCTGTTTAGTTTTGGAAAGTTTCATTTTGTTAAATAAATCTATTATATTGAAGCTCCCGTGTCCTCGTCTTTAGCTACCTGCAGCAACCCTGACAGAACGATCGACCACAACTAAAAAGGATGGAGAGCTGGAAGCAGGCCTTCATGGGAACCCGGATGGCCATATTTCGCGGGACCCGTGGAGGTCGTAGAAGGGGATGTGATCGAGTTCTGGTGGTCCCGAGTCCAGTATGGCCTGAGCCCATTGCATGCCCGTCAGATCCTGACCCTTTTGACGACCTTCCTGAGCTTATTCCGCCAGAGACCGTCCAGCCAGAGACCGTCCAGCCAGAGACCGTCCAGCCAGAGACCGTCCAGCCAGAGCATGAATCCAGCCCCAAGCTCCCTGATGTGCTGGCCCCGTCCAGTTCTGAGTCCCCTGATGTGCTGGCCCCGTCCAGTTTCGAGTCCCTTGATTTGCTGGCCCCGTCCAGTTCCGAGTCCCTTGATGTGCTGGCCCCGTCCAGTTCCGAGTCCCTTGATGTGCTGGCCCCGTCCAGTTCCGAGTCCCATGATGTGCTGGCCCCGTCCAGTTCCGAGTCCCATGATGACCCAGTGCCAGAGCCCGTTGACCCAGCGCCAGTGCCAGAGCCCGTTGACCCAGAGCCAGAGCCCGTTGACCCAGAGCCAGAGCCCGTTGACCCAGAGCCAGAGCCCGTTGACCCAGAGCCAGAGCCTGTTGACCCAGAGCCAGAGCCCGTTGACCCAGAGCCAGAGCCCGTTGACCCAGCGCCAGCGCCCGTTGACCCAGCGCCAGCGCCAGAGCCCGTTGACCCAGAGCCAGAGCCCGTTGACCCAGCGCCAGCGCCAGAGCCCGTTGACCCAGCGCCAGCGCCAGAGCCCGTTGACCCAGCGCCAGAGCCCGTTGACCCAGCGCCAGCGCCAGAGCCCGTTGACCCAGCGCCAGCGCCAGAGCCCGTTGACCCAGCGCCAGCGCCAGAGCCCGTTGACCCAGCGCCAGCGCCAGAGCCCGTTGACCCAGCGCCAGAGCCCGTTGACCCAGCGCCAGAGCCCGTTGACCCAGAGCCAGAGCCCGTTGACCCAGCGCCAGAGCCAGAGCCCGTTGACCCAGTGCCAGAGCCCGTTGACCCAGCGCCAGAGCCCGTGGACCCAGCGCCAGAGCCCGTTGACCCAGACCCCGAGCCCGTTGTCCCAGACCCCGTTGACCCAGCGCCCGTTGATGTCAAGTCTGTTCCCGTTCCTGAACCTGTCCTTCTCTCCCAAGAAAATTTTGGGGGGGGCTATACGCCTTCGCCGTGGCCGGCCAGAGATCCACGGAGGCCGGCCAAAGATCCACGGAGGCCCGGGAAAATAACACCGCCATGGCCACCCGAAGGGTCCTCACCGCCATGGCCACCCGAAGGGTCCTCACCGCCATGGCCACCCGAAGGGTCCTCACCGCCATGGCCACCCGAAGGGTCCTCACCGCCATGGCCACCCGAAGGGTCCTCACCGCCATGGCCACCCGAAGGGTCCTCACCGCCATGGCCACCCGAAGGGTCCTCACCGCCATGGCCACCTGAAGGGTCTTCACCACCACGGCCACCTGAAGGGTCTTCACCGCCGTGGCCACCTGAAGAGCCTGCACCGCCATGGCCACCCGAGGGTCCCACAGCACCGCCCTGGACGCCCGAGGGTCCCACAGCTCCGCCCCGGACGCCCGAGGGTCCCACAGCTCCGCCCTGGACGCCCGAGGGTCCCACAGCACCGCCCCGGACGCCCGAGGGTCCCACCGGTCCCACAGCTCTGCCCTGGACGCCCGAGGGTCCCACAGCTCCGCCCTGGCCACGCCCACAGCCTGCTCCGCCCTGGCCACGCCCACAGCCTGCTCCGCCCTGGCCACGCCCACAGCCTGCTCCGCCCTGGCCACGCCCACAGCCTGCACCGTCGCCACGCCCACAGCCTGCACCGCCGTGGCCACGCCCACAGCCTGCTCCGCCCTGGAGGCTTCCTGGACCTGCACCATGCCCTCGTCAGCCTCCAGGGCGCCCACCCTCCCACCCCTTTGGATGTTATACGGCGCGAGGACGCGCCTTCGGGGAGGGGGGAGGTACTGTAACGATTCAATGTGTTTAAGTTCTGTTTTGTATCTTGTCTTCCCCTGTCTTTTGTGATTTTGGTTTAGTCCTGTTAAGTTTTCCCGCTCCTCGTTTGTGTCCAATTTTATGCACCTGTTTTCAGTTAATTATCTTGTTTGGTTCAGTGTATTTAAGCCCTGTGTTTTCCCTGAGTGTTTGTCGATCGTCGTCTATGTATGGTTGTGTTTCCCCTGAAGTCCTGGAGTCTGTTATTTTGTTCCTGTTTAGTTTTGGAAAGTTTCATTTTGTTAAATAAATCTATTATATTGAAGCTCCCGTGTCCTCGTCTTCAGCTACCTGCAGCAACCCTGACAACCCTGGACTACTTCACAGACTTTTACTTCAATACCTTTAAAAGATGCATCTTCAAATATGGCCTGTGAATGCATTTTGTCCGTGGTACACCCTCGCCTCGCACACAGCAATCGGCAGCACCAGCTACTATTGTAAACAGTTCCACAGAATCTGCACATGTTCTGACTAGGGCGCGATAAAAATTAATGCATAAGCACTGACGTTAGCCAATCATAACAGTGGGCTTTAACACTGAACTCTTAAAGGGAAAACACCCCCAAAACAGACTGTTTGAACGAGAGGATCAGAAACAGGGTGGGAAAAGGTCATAAATCGCTAAATTTGTCAAGTTTTTTGTCCGAAAAACTATAGTAATACTATAATTGCACCTAAGGGAACATACACAAAAAAAAAAAAAAAAACATGTCATGACCCCTTTAAATACATCTCCCTATGGCCAACATAGCCACAAGTTACAATACACTGCCACACACGGAGCAACACTTCCTCAAGTGCTTTATTCAAAGACACAATGGCAATTTACCCAAAGGCCTAGTAAGATTACATCATATCATTAATATCTTAAATGATTATTTTGTCTAAATAAAGTAAAATAAACACTAACTAAAATCATTAACTGCAAAAAGCTACAAGCGAATTTAGGCATCACAACTTCTAATGTACAATATGAAAAATGGATATTCATTTTGAAATTTGTTAAAGATTACATTTAACAGTATTGTTAAATTATTCATTCACTATTAAAATGAACACAAAAAACAAACGAGATTTCTTCTAGTGCAAAAACTCAGCGGACAAACACTCAACTACAGTCCGACATTGGTCAACCATCAGCTTGGTGTATCCCGGCTTTAAAGGTGCCCTAGAATGGGGTTATTTTATAATGTTTTCTGGGTTGCCCTTATAATGTTAGTATTTTTTTTAGATCAAAAATAGTCATAATTTAGAAATAAAAGGCATTTTTTCTAGCCTGATTTTAGCCTCTAACTTGAACACTCTGTTTGAAGGGGCGTGTCTGCTGTGGGATTCAGTGTAACTGATGTGATTGGCTGTGGGATTCAGTGTAGCCGGCCACTGCTGTGATTGGCTGACATGCTTTCATATGAAATAGCTACGTATTACATGTGAAACTCTCTCGAATACTTTTACTACAGATATTATACGTTTTTACTATTACAGCTATCGAGATTAACGAATGGTGAGATGTTTATAAAGTATTTAAATCTATTTCCATCAAGCAGATGACAGTCTGTTGATCGCGAGACTGAAGATCATATCACAGTCATAACGCAGTTGCACTCTCTCTAATGCTTTCACCAATGCGAACACGATGATGTACATCATTGATTTCATAACGAGTTTGGCAAGTGTCCAGATAAACTCGCGCTGTGTGGAAATATTGTTCTTTGATCGCTTTCTGTATATAATTTATTCACTGAGAGAAGCTTGATATTGTCCCAGGTTCGAAAATATGTCCGTGGTGAAATGGGCAGAGCAAACTAACAACTTCAAATTAAACTGTTGCGGTATCCGATTATATATAAACATCAACCACGCCTGTTGACATTACTTTTCTGTGGGAAGGGTATGTAAGTCCTCACATCCCCTGCACAGCCTTGAACATAACATTTATTTCCATGATCTGCCATTTTCCCTGTGATCCTCGCTTGTTTCGATGACTCTGCTGCGCAGTGCTTGTCATTGAGGGCTGGCATATGCAAATCTTTGGAGGCGTACATATTAATGATCCCGACTATTATGTGGAGATTAGCCTGTTTTTCAGGGGTGTTTTTTAAAAATGAGATTTAAATAAGAAGGAGAAAACAATGGTGTTTGAGACTCACTGTATGTCATGTCCATGTACTGAACTCTTGTTATTTAACATAATATATGCCAACATAAATTCAGTTTCACATTCTAGGGCACCTTTAAGAAACGCATCCAATCGTGTTCAGATAGACATCCCTAGTGTTTTATTCATAGTTTCCCACAGTTTTGGAAGACATGGGAGACACATATGGAATTGACCAACCATGTGCTGGAATCTGTGAATGTCAAACAGAGCCGGCGTCAACACATTAAAAACTCACTGGGCACTGACAAAAATACTAAGAGACCATTCATAGATCAAGTAAACCTGTCAGCACTAGAAATTGTGATGTGATCCTGCAGGTCAACTGGGGTAGTTGTTCATACTGCATATTTTCAGCCCGGCGTTGAACCAAGCATTGAGTTTGGATGGCTTTACTTGCAAAATAACCTCTGATTGCAAGGAAAAATGTAATGGTACTGGGATTCAAAAGACAGCAGCAATGGCTTCAATCTCAATTTCCTGGTACTCAACACACGAGTGAGTTCCAAGTAGTTGAAAAGATCCTGAACACAGAGAGAGGGACACAGCAGCTCTGCCTCATTGTCATGACGAATGAGTCTTTACTCATGAAACCAGGACACATGTGGTGGTGATTTGGATCTCTCTGTCACGTGCAGCTCAAAATCTCCCTCATGAAGTGCTTTAACTAATCAGACGAGCTCTGAAACAATTTCCTTATCAACTATGTCCCTTTTTCATTAACATATGGTGTAATATTGTGATGTGTAACGGCAATACTTATTATAAAGATAAGTCTGACACATCTATAATCCTTTTTGTGGAAAATTTTGTGTTTGTTGTCTATGGAGCAGATCAAAATTGCGTTAAACATTGGTTTTGCTAGTATAGATTTATCATCATATGGGGAATGTTCTACCCTGTGGCTGTAATGGCCCGTGGAGAAACTGTAAATGATTCAAATCCTTTTACAGTACAGCCAGTTGCGATTCAAAGGATGTGAAGTGTACCATGGGATACATATATTTCGCACGTACTGTATGAATTGTTGCCTATATTTTGAATTACGGTCATCCTCTGTGGCTTATTATGCACAGACTGTGCTATGATGTTACACAGGGTTTAGTTCAAGTTGACATTTCCTTCTGAGAAAGCAATTTATGTAAAGCAATGTAGGCTATGTGTCCAGAAGAGATGGGTGAGAAATACTGGAAATGCCATGTTCAGCTCTTAAAATAACAGTTGTCAAAGGCAAATTGTTTTAGTTTTAGTACAGAATGTCCCTACAACTTGTTCTCTCTCCTTTGTTTATGAGCTTGTATTTGCATTACAGTGTTGGGTTGATAATGACTTAGTGACTTTTTTTTTGACCACAGTGATTATCGACTATAAAGTAATAGAATGAATTTAACTATAAGCTTATTTGAATCGGTCATAATTTTAATATCAGTGCATCTGTTTTGTTTTACAATGACTTCAAGAACCAAAGTAGAGAGTTTATTCGAGAAATAATAATCCATCTTAGCAGAACTATAAACATATGCATCCTTCACTGAAACATGCTGGTAAGTGTGTATAGTATATAAACATCATAAAACTAGAGTTTACACATAATTACATGGTGCAGTATGGCTTGGCATTGACTTTGTGTGCAAATCTGTCTAGTACGTAAATAACATTTAACAAAACTATGCGTCCTGCTTTAAAAACGCACTTGTACATAAGCAAACCCAGTGTCGCTGCACTGTAGAGCGGCCTACAAAACAGACAGGGGGTTGATTGAAAGCTGCTGATGCAGGCCAACAGCAGTAAACAGGAAATTCATGTAAGAAAGTGTCCTGCTCGGGAATATGCACTCTCACTCAGTGTCTCTCTCTCTCATATAGACACAGACAGCCACACACACCACTCCCTCCAGCTCTAAATAACATAGACTGCACATGTGCAGCACATGTGTATGTTTTCCTGCTCACTCTGTAATAACAAATATCACAGAATGAGTGAATAAAACAAAGGTAACAGCTAATGGATCCTTCCATAGTGGAGGGCAACCAGGCCCTCATATACAACAGATATGACCTAAATCCACTAAACTTTAGGGTATGATCTCTAAACCAAACAAACCAAATCCGTCTTAAATGTGTGAATGAGAACAGGAAACAAGAAAATTGGATGTACTTCCTGCTAAACGTTTTTCCCATCACTCCCTCTCAGCTGTGCACTCAACTGCAAGAGTAAACAGTATTTGGATCATTTAATAGTATAATCAAGCTCAATATCCTGCATAGTAATAAAAAATAAAATTAAAAAAGACAGGTTAGATACATTTTCATAGTTTTGACTAAGACTTTCAGTGATGTTTCTGATAGAAACAATAATAGAATAGAAACAAATTAGACAATTGTTGACACATTTTCCATGAGACTGATGTACTAACAAATAAAAAAAGTCCACTGAAAAATGTTACGTTTGGGAATGAAGCATCCTCTTCAATGTCCATGCTGGCTATCCCCTGGAAACTATGACAGTAACAAACCCCACAACTTCCTCTTCTTGAGTTTCCAGGGAGAATTACATCATTACAAAATATATCCCGTGTTATATTGGAGACTTCCTCAAACTGTCTGAGTGTAAGGGCTGCTTACAACAACTGAGACACTCTCGGCTCATCTGCCATCTTGTTATAGTACTACAGTACAAGGCACATTTTGCCTTGCTTTTGGAGCTGGAAATATACTGTACTTCATAAGTTCACATTCTAAAATGTTCTGCAAGAATGTCTTTGGTTGAAAATGAAAAGTGCTTTGCTCAGCTCCAGATGTTCTTGTTGGAGCTACAGTCATGTTTTATGTGGCAATAATTGACATCACTCTCTAAGAAAAAACAGCAGAACCCAAAATAGAGCAAATTGTGTGTGTTTGTGGTGTGTGTGTTGTGTGTGTGTGTGTGTGTGTGTGTGTGTGTGTGTGTGTGTGTGTGTGTGTGTGTGTGTGTGTGTTGTGTGTGTGTGTGTGTGTGTGTGTGTGTGTGTGTGTGTGTTGTGTGTGTAGCTGTTTCTAGGAATGCCAAAGACTAAAATGAGGAAACAGTTAATTAGAGGCAATGAGGAAAAGAAATTAAGAATCTACCCTACTGGTTTGCTAAAAACACAGAGGTTTTTAATGCAATGATGACATTTATTATGCCAAAACTTCTAGCTTCTAACTATAACATAATGCAATGTTGTGTTACATGTTATTTCTAACGAGTTTCATTCCAAAGAAAATTTGTGAAGAGAGACAAAAATAATGTGGGAATGTTCATCAACTACAAGAATTGCAGAACTTCTCTTACCATTTAGTCTCTCTCATTAGATTCACCTAAGGGAATTGAGTCATCATTAACTGCAGTGGACACGTCATGACACTGAAGCTGTTGCATGTCACTGAACTGTGAACACTATCAAGACTTTTCATCACTCTGAGGTAATTACTGCGCATTTCCACTTGGTTTTTGTTTGTTTTTGTTTTTACTTACAAACTTTTTAGAGTTGACTAATTTATGATGGTAAGGTAAATGCAAAAAAATCACCACTGATAGTAAATGTGGTCATCAGCAAAAAACATAAATGCTTAGTGTATGCACTTTCTATTGTCTCATTATGACATCCAGTACTGCTGGGAAATGCAGAACTTACTTTAAGCAGTTCAAAGGAATTTTTTTTAAACAAAAATAAATCCAATAAACTGACGCATAAAGTGACGCATCATTAGTGCTGGAGTGCTTGTCACCAAACAGAGTTATTATCATTTTTAACACACACACACTGGGTTTATATATTCTATCCCCTACCCCTAAATGCAACCCTCACATAAAAATGTCAGCATTTTTGCATTTTCAAAAAAACATCATTCTGTATGATTTAGAAGCAGTATTCTTCATGGTGACCAAAAAATGTCCCAACAAGGTAAAACTGGTTTACTTTACTGTCTTTACCAGGACCACACACACGCACACGTCCATAAATTTACTGATGTTCTATAGAAGAAACTCTTGAGGGTAGAAGGAAAGATGGAAAAAAACAAGCAGAGGAAGAGCAGGGACATGGATCAGGGTAATGGGGCTTGTGACAGTGATGAATAAGGTGATGCTGTTGTGTGTGAAGATGGAGGATAAAACGTGCTTGTATCCATCACAGATTTATATAATAATTTCTTTATTTCCACAGATATATGGCATAATACATGCACACATACACTGACTTGATTTGTGTACTATTTGTAGCTCTTCCCTAAAATCCAGCAAATATGAGTCAGTGTTCTTGCCATCTATCTTTTATGTCTAAGAAAAGAAAGAGAGGGGCACAGGAAATGGAGGGATCAAGTACAAAATACACTATTTACTCACCCATTTACAAATATGTCTGCAATGTCAAATTTCCGTTCAATTCATTTTCATCTGTAATTCAGGATTCCTGACATCAGTCAGGCTAAGAAGCCAAAGGTGTTTACCTGGCCCCAGGATGGTGCAGTATGCAGTGTGTATTCATGTCTGCGTGTTTGAGGTGGTTTGAGACTCAAGAGAAACGTCTGGGCTACAGACCAAGTCCTCTCATGCCAACTCGGCGCCCCACTGGAGCAGCAGCGGTCTGGCCGAGGAGATATGACCACTTAAACAGGAGTTTCCGGTCAGTCTAGGTCATGTGTTTTCTATATTACACTCTTTTTTGGAAGGAGATTATTCTACAGTTAGATGTTTCATTTACAGAATTAAGGATCTGACAGTGTTTGGTCAGGTTAATGGTGGACTAATGCAAACCTTCACATGTTTCATGGAAGCTATGCTGCGTTTATGGATCAGGAGTCACAGCACAGCTAAACTGGAAAGTCTTGTGCATTGAATTTCTCACTTTTCCCGGCCGTTTGAGATAGAAAGATATTTTGTGATGGACATTCGTATTAGAAATCGTGTTCTCGTATTAGAAATCGTGGCTGTGCTGAAAAAGTCTCTGGTTTCACCAGACACATTCTCACCCTAAAACACTTGTACTGGGGGAGGACACAGAACAGACTGTACTCCACTGCCAGGAATGTCAGGAATGGTTTGTGAAAAACACACGCTAAGCAAAACGGAAACACAGACTGTGACACAAACACATACACACAACTATTAAACGAAGCATTTACACTGACATACATAGCATATCACACACATATTCAGATTCTATGTATCCAAACCCCCTTATTTGGGCTGGGTGGTGTTGGGTATAAATAGTAGAGTGGTGTTACGGTGAAGGGCAAGAGGCCACAGAACTCCACCCTACCAGCCTCTTAAAAATACACACTCTCTCTCTATAACCCTCTCTCCTTCACTAATTCTTTATTTCTGCCTCTCTGATGTACCTGAGAATATACCAACATTCCTGAAGTGATTTTAGTTATTTTTGTTAACCGTTAAAGGGATGAATTTTGTTGTTGTATGACTTTCTTTTTTAGAGTATGAAACTAGATATTTTGAAGAATCTTAATGTGGCTCTTTGTCATACAGCTATAGATTGATCACAGCTGTTAAAGCAACACTATGTAACATTTTTTACCTTAAAATAATGTTTCCAAAATCTTATCAGTGGTTCATCAAGTCGTAACAGGGCGTGAAAGTCGTGAAAGGCACTTCTGCCATAGCCTGACGGGGTCTGTATCACTTTTACTGGCACTATGTAACTTCGGGGTTCGGGTAGTAACCCGACCACAAAAAGAACTACAAAATTTGACTGCTTTATGTCAAGCTCTACAACAGTCATTATTTAGTTTTTCTTCGTTTCTGATGTCACAATACATCATCCTTTCATGAAATCATGTAACATACTCTACCTTGTCTGTGGACATCGTTCATTCTAAAGCCGGTGCTGGATAAACAGCGAGCGTGCGTGCGACGGTAGGCTAAATTATTTATGACAGCGGTAATGGACAATTTCGTTTCCAACCAGTAGGGCGACCGAAGAGGAAAAGTTCCATGGTGTTGCTTTAAAGGTGAACTAAGTAACTTTTTTTAACCTTAACCGAACATAGGGCCCTATAATTTCCGCGATCACGGAATCGCGGACGGAATCGCGGAATTGGCCAATTAACGCGGAATTTCTAATAATTTTACATATTTGGAATGAAATTCGGTTTTTGTGTGGGAGAAGAACGTATGTCTGGGGAAAATGCAGACGGGGAAGCAAATCTGGGCGACACAACCGTCATTTCAGCTCATGACGGCATCAAAACAATAGCCGCGTTTCCACTGAAAGCATGGCGAAGCGGCTCTACGGCTCTGCTTTCGTCGGCGAAAAAGTTAAGAAAACTCGCACGCACACACACAAAATCCCCTCTGTGCACGTCTGTCTATGAGGTACCGGAGCGAGAGTGTGTGTGTCCGAGTCGAGAGAGAGACCGAGTGTGTCCGAGAGAGCGCGCGAGAGAGACCGAAGCTGCGTCCCAATGTGCATATATCCATCCTAAATAGTATGTGATCCTAAACTCGCAGCTCGAGTGTGTCCGTGAGCGCACTCGACAGTGCGCGAGAGAGAGACAGAAGCTGCGTCCCAAGTGCATACTATGCCCGAAATAGTATTGACAATTACTAATGTCACATACTATTTAGGATGGATAGTATGCACATTAGGACGCAGCTAGAGTGTGACTTAACTTATATAAACTAATATAATTTATTTTACAGGACAGTTTAAAGCTCATAACCATATTTTGTTGTTACTTGAAGTTCTTAGAGTGCAGTGTTATGTTGCATCATGCAGTAGCCTATTTGTCATTTTAAGAGTAAATGCCTATTTTATTTGTGTACATTTTAATCATTAACATTAACACACTCTTTTTACAACTAAAATAACAGTAAAGGGTAAAAAAAACTGAATTCCCAAAAATTAAAATGGAAAAAACGGAATTTGCAAAAATTAAAACGGAAAAAAAACGGAATTTGGGAAAAAATAAAACGGAATTTGGGAAAAAATAAAACGGATTTTATAGGGCCCTACGAACAGCTTTGGAGTCCTTGTAATGTTTATATTACTGATTTCGTGTTGAATGGTGGTCGTCTCGCCCCCGCCCCTGTTGGCTGTGAGCGGAAAAAACGCACTTGCAACTTTGAGCCGGCGGCCCGCCAGCCGCAGCATCAGGAAGTGTCGCGTGATATCAGGTCTCGCGATGTAACGAATTGCTTTATGGCAAGAAAGATCTGCTAAAATGAGCATCAAACAGAAATAACCCGGCACCGTATACATGTGGTGTTCGAGGCGCACATACAATACAGACTGCCGACAGTTCAACAGGGCACGCACAGCTCTTAAAGGGCCACACCTTATTTCCACTCGTTACAGCTTCCATCCTACTGAACAGGGGAGGGGATCAGGCCGTGAGTGGAGAGACATCTCTGCGTGCGTGATATTTACGACAGTACAAGTATCCCACAGCGACTCTAGGGGTCACTGTTTGACAAAAACAGAAATCCTGCATAGTGCTGCTTTAAGCTCCTTAAGTAAAAAAAAAAATGCACTATAAAAGTGGTCTATATGACTTATGCACTATATTCTAAGACTACTGAACTCATATAGTAACTTTTGTTAGAAACAACTGAAATCAAATTCGTTTTTCAATTACAATCTCGACTCCTGTGAACTATTAATTGGAGAACGTCTCCGGTTACTTACGTAACCTCGGTTCCCTGAAAGGCAAGGAACGAGACATTACGGATGTCGTATATGGGAACTCTCTCTCATCCTTCACTTCCGCTGAAATCTTATTGGCTAACGCCAGCAACGCTGGCCAATTGACGCAAATATGCAAATACTGAAACCCCGTTGCAGTATAATGCAAGTGCAGCGTCAATTCCTCCTCAGAATCGAACAGAACGCCAAATCAATAACGAACACGGCGGCGAGCGTAATGTCTCGTTCCTTGCCTTTCAGGGAACCGAGGTTACGTAAGTAACCGGAGACGTTCCCTTTCAAGGCTACGGAACTTCGACATTACGGATGTCGTATATGGGAACTGTATAGAATCCCGCCGTGGAAGCAAGCAAACCACAGAACAGAACCCAATACAAAACCCCGACAACCGCCCCCCCAGAATGCCAGCATTGTGATAGGACGAGACTGGCCAATAGCGAGCCTATAACTTCTGATAGGTCCAAGGGGACGAATCACAAACTCACAAAACACTGCCAGAATTTGCATATCCCGAACAGTATAACCGGGGGAAGTCTGCACTGTAGACCAACAGGGCAACAACAACAGTAAAATAAGGCCAACGCACAGCGGTGACAACAGTCTTAATACACATAAGCACACAGAACAACTCATGAGCAAAGCGCAGAGAGCTCTAAATGCTGTGCAAGAATTCAACTCACCGAAAGCACTTGAGACGCCACAGAGGGTAAATCCAACTTGTAAAACCTGGCGAACGTATTCTGAGAAGACCAGCCAGCCGCAAGACATAAATCCTGAATAGACATACCCTTAGTCCAGGCCCACGAAGAGGCGATCGCCCTGGTCGAATGGGCCTTAACATTGAGGGGCATTCCTGTCCCATACAGTCATAAGCCAAAACAATAGCGTCCACAATCCAGTGAGCAAGCCTCTGTTTAGAGACTCCCCGTCCCTTATTGCATCCACCAAAGCACACAAATAGCTGGTCCGAGCTTCGGAAAGCAGCCGAGCGAGAGATGTACTCCCGGAGCGCTCTGACTGGGCAGATAGCACTTTGAGCATCCGAACCTAGAGAGGTCGATGGCTCAACAGACAGGGCAGGCAAAGAAACAATCTGCGCCCTGAACGGGGTATTGAGCGATTTAGGGACATAACCCGGCCTCGGTCTGAGAGTCACGTTACAGTTTCCGGGTCCAAAGCGAATACAATCTTCGCTGACAGAGAAAGCCTGTAAATCCCCAACCCGCTTCGCCGAAGCGAGCGCGAGAAGCAGCGCCGTTTTAATCGAAAGCTCCTTAACTGCAATCGACACTAAGGGTTCAAAGGGCGGCCGTGACAAAGCTTCCAAGACCAAAGTCAAATCCCAAGGCGGCACGGACGGCGGCCGTGCAGGGCATAATCTCTTAGCTCCTTTAAGGAACCGAGTCACCAACGCATGTCTACCGATAGACTGTCCATCAACAGGCGGGTGAAACGCAGCAATAGCAGCTACGTATACCTTCAGGGTGGATGGCAGGCTCCCTTCGTCCATTCTGTACTGAAGGAAGCGTAGAATATCCGACAACCGAGCAGTTCGCTGGGTCTAAACCGATATCCTGACACCATTTAGAGAAAACACCCCACTTCAGAGCGTACAGGCGCCGGTAGACGGAGCTCGCGCTTCCGCGATGGTATTTTGAACCCGCGAATGAAGCACATCGATCCCGCTCAGCGTCCCTGCAGCGGCCACACATGGAGCCTCCACAGCCCGGGGCTGGGATGCCAAATCGATCCGCTCGCCTGAGACAGTAGGTCCTTCCTGAGCGGAATTTCCCACGGTTGCTCCGTTAGTAACTCCACCAAGTCCGCGAACCAGGGCTGATTCGGCCAGTACGGGGCCACTAGAGTCACCGCCGCCTTTTCCTCCCTGACTTTGCACAACACCAAGGGCAAAATTTTCACCGGAGGAAAGGCATAGAGACGGGCTTTCGGCCATCGCGCAGTTAGCGCGTCCATCTCCCGGGGGGAACGGGACAGCGAGAAAAACATCCGACAATGCGCGTTCTCGCTCGTCGCGAAGAGGTCGATCTCCGCTCTGCCGAAACGATCTCATATCAGTTGAACCGTCCCGGGGTGAAGCCTCCATTCCCCTTGAGGAATCCCGTTCCTCGAGAGCATATCCGCCCCCCGATTTAGAACACCGGGATGTGTGTCGCTCTCCACCGAGAGAAAGAACCGATCCGCCCACAGCAGGAGAGATTCCGCCTGCTTGAATAGGTCCCTGGAATGCAAACCGCCTTGGCGATTGATGTAAGAGACCACAGAAGTGTTGTCGGTTCGAATCAACACATGCCGCTGTTCCAGTCGAGACCGGAAAACTTTTAGGGCTAGAGAGACCGCTTCCAGTTCCAAGCGATTTATGTGCCACTCCATCTGCCTCTCCGACCACCGAATGGAGGCGGGCTTGCCCAGGCAGACCGCTCCCCACCCGGTGGACGAAGCGTCCGTCAGGACCTCCACGCGTCGCGTCACTATACCCATAGGGACACCTGAACTGTAGAGATCCGGGTTCTTCCACGGGGCCAGGGCACGGGCGCACACACGGTTGACCATAATGCGCTTGCGGCCGGAGTGCCACGCGCTCGGGTTGACGCGCGCTTTCAGCCAGTGCTGAAGCGGTCTCATATGTAGCAGTCCCAGATGACACACTGACGAAGCGGCTGCCATCCGCCCCAATAGCCTCTGAAACTCTTTCAGAGGGACGAGTCTGCCCGGTCTGAAGAGACCTAGCGAAGAAGTCAGAGCCTCCGCTCGTTCGGGGGAGAGACGCGCTTTCATACTCACTGAGTCCAAGCATACTCCCAGGAATGTGGTAGTTTGGCTCGGTGTGAGCACACTTTTTTGGACGTTTACCCTCAAACCAAGCGTTTTCAAATGGCGAAGTAGGGCTTCCACATGGCCGACCAATGTCTCCCTCGACTGCGCGAGAATCAGCCAGTCGTCCAGATAGTTCAAGACGCGCATCCCGCTCGACCTGAGGGTGAAAGTGCCGCGTCTACACATTTCGAAAAGGTGCGGGGGGCGAGGGCTAGCCCGAACGGGAGTACCGTGTATTGGTACGCCGCATTCTCGAACGCAAACCTCAGGAATCGCCTGTGGCGCTTCGCTATCTGGACGTGAAAATAAGCGTCCTCTAGATCCACTGAAGCGAACCAATCCCCGGGGCGAATTTGCGCTAGGATCTGTTTCAGTGTAGTCATCCTGAAAGCGCGCTTGTGAAGCGCTCTGTTGACGGGTCTCAGGTCCAGTATGGGGCGGAGACCCCCTCCCTTCTTCGGCACTACAAAGTAGCGGCTGTAGAATCCGCTTCCCCGCTCGCTCGGGGAACCGGCTCTATCGCTCCCTTGTCGAGTAAACTGCACACTTCCTGCCTCAGTACATGAGCATTTTGGGGCAAAGTTAACGACTGGATTACGCCGCGGAAGCGGGGTGGTCTGCGTTTGAACTGAAGTGTGTACCCGTGTCGAATTACATTCAGCACCCACGGCGAGATGCCCGGAATAGCTTCCCACGCCGTGAGGAAACGACTGAGTGTGGGCCGGTCTAGACCTGCGGTCATCGCCGCTATGTGAGGGTTGGGGATAGACACCTCGCGCTTCCCGCGAGGCGCCTTTATAGTTAATGACCGTGACTCTGCGCTGCTCGAAGACAGGGCGGGTAACACAGTGTGAAGTGCAAGAGGAGAAAAAAGCTCTGTTTGTGAAGAAGTAATTTGCTTTATTGAACAACACACAACATTCACAACATGACTGCACGCGTCGCTCGCCGAACGCAGAGGGACCGCGTGCTCTAGAGCGCGCCGCTTGGCAGCGGGGCCATCCGTGCGCTCTCCTCTCCTCTTGCCCGAGCGGTCAGGACGACTGCTTGGGCCTCGCTGGGGACGCGGCGGGTTTTCTGCGCGGGCTCCTCTGAGCCGGTCTCTTGTTTCCCGCTCCCTGCCACTGCCCGTGTCGGCCCTTACGGGCATCCGGTCCCGGGCGGGAGGCTGGCTGATGTCTGGCCGCAGCCTGGGACTGGCGCCCCGAGGCGGAAGACGAGCGAGAGCGAGGGCGCTGCGGCGGGGGCGGTGGCGGCGCTCGCCGAGGGATCACATGGCTCATCGCCTTCGCCTTCTTCTGAGTCTCGGAGTACCGCTCGGTGACCTTCTCCACGGCATCTCCGAACAGGCCATCAGGGGAGATCGGTGCGTTTAGCAGCGTCTTCCTGTCCGCCTCCTGCACGTCCGATAGGGTGAGCCACAGGTGTCTGTGGAGGACCACCAAATACCCCATCGAACGGCCAATCGCCTGGGCCGAGCGCTTCGTGGCCAGGAGCGCGAGGTCCGTTGCAGAACGGAGGTCTCGGATGGCGTCAGCGTCGACAGAGGCGGCGCCATCCAGAGATTTCAATCGCTTGGCCTGCAGCACTTGAAGAACGGCCATAGCGTGTAGTGCAGAAACCGCCTCCCCCGCGGCGCCGTAGGCCTTGTTAGCCTGGTGAGCCGTAAACCTGCAGGCTCGGGACGGCAGGCTGCGGTCCGAGCCCAGGGCGGGAGCTGACGGGCAAAGATGTGCAGGGACGGTCTCCTCGACAGGAGGGATGCGGAGGTAGCCGTGGTCCCCCGCCTCGTCCACGGGGGGAACATGGCCTGGGTCGAAGTGAGGGTGCGCGCCGATTGCGGGGCCACCCACGACTTCACCACGTGCTCGTGCACATCAGGAAAGAACGGGGTTCCCCTTTTCGAAGCGGCCTGACGGCGGCTCGATTGGAGGAACCACGCGTCCAACTTGCTCTTTGAGGGCTCGTCGGGAGCCTTCCAGGATAAATCCAGTTCCTAGCCGGCCTTCGAGGACTGAAGAAAGCCTCCTGCAGTTCGCGTGGGCTCTTCGAGGTGCCAGAGGTGGCCTGTTCCGACGCGTACGTCGGTCTCAGAGGCCCAAGGACATAGAGTCGATCCTCCCCCCCCACCCCCAAGGACACCGCAAGTCCCGCATACAGTGAAAGGATGAATGAAGTCCCGGAACCAACCAAGTCGCCTGAACGACGAGATAAGGGGGGGCCAGGCTTCGGTGCTGGCGCAGCCCAATCCCCGCAGCGGCGAGCTTTCGTCTCAGCCTGGCCTTGAAGGCTCGGGGCTAATGTCTCAAAGTTCGCAGGACCCTTATTGCCCTGGAGGCCATCCCGCGTGGGCCACCAAGTTTCCGGGTTAGTATCAGTGATAGCAAAACAACGAACATGGGTCCCAGCATAAATTCAGACTGGATCAGCCAAATGCATGGAGACAGTTCAAGTATCCTGGTCAACCTTCAACGAATAAAAAACCAAGTAGTAAAAGTAAATCAGTCATTCAGCTACAAGATTTGATGCGAAGAGAGATTGGGAGAATTGAACGCAGTTCACTGGACATTAAACTGAACGGGGTTTCAGTATTTGCATATTTGCGTCATTGCCATCGTTGCAGCATAAGCCAATAAAGTTTCAAGGAAGTGATGATGATGAGAGAGTCCCATATAACATCCGTTATGTCGAAGTTCCGTAGCCTTGAAAGGAACGTGCGTAGACTCAGCATGCTCAACTCCATCGCATTGGCCTGAACCCCGCATTTGAAGGATTCCACGCAAGCACACCCACAACCCCCCGATTTCTCACCTGAAGAGTCAAACCGGTCGGTCAATGCCTGAAATATGAGTATTATTATCCAACGCTTCTCATCCTTTAGCGTCAATAGGGACGCCATATATTTGAAATTTCATCGAATCTACCTAGCTCATCATTAGCGTCAATTAACAGGTAGCAGGTTTAGTCTGAGCAGGTTACAGTTATGACGCCTTGGACTGCTTCTCATACGCTAAAGGATGCTATGTGCTTTGGGTTTAGAGGCGTCACCTGAATGACCCTTGGGTTTGCGTCTCATATTGACCCCAAAGTGCCATGCAGGGGCGGGTACCGGGGGATAAAGGGTACCGAGTACCCAGGGCCCGAGGCTACTCGGCAGCTCAAGTCCAAGCTCAAGTCCAAAGTCCGTCGCCGTTGCGGAGCTCAAGTCCAAAGTCCGTCACTGGAGCTCAAGTCCAAAGTCCGTCGCCGTTCGCGGAGCTCAAGTCCAAAGTCCGTCACTGTTCGCGGAGCTCAAGTCCAAAGTCCGTCGCCGTTCCAGGAGCTCAAGTCCAAAGTCCGTCACCGTTCGCGGAGCTTCAGCCGCGGAGCTCAAGTCAAAAGTGGCGCCCCCCCCCCCCCCCCCCCCCCCCAATTACCCCCCCCCCCCCCCCCCATTACCAATGAGTCAATGAGCTGAATGAATCATATAACCCAGTTTGTGAACCAAATCAAATAGTTCATTGAACAGAAAAAAATAAACTGACATGTTTCTTGAGTTTCAACTCTGACTCAATTATTCAGCTTATGTTCATTCGGGGGGTTTTCTTCACCTGACCGACAATCAATGCTTGTTAACTGATCATTAACCTTTAACCGACCAGATTAAATTAGATTGGATAAGTGTCTGTGACCCATTCAAAATAACAAAATTTGTTTTCCAGGGGTTTAGTTTTACATGTGCTAATAACAGCAAAAACAACAGAACATGAGGATTCACACAGTCACATCATGAACTGAGAAAACAGAATAAGATGTATATAAAATAAATAAATAGGCCTATGTACAAAATATATTTCACAAAATTAACAAAACTAAAGGCAAAAGCAAAACTGTGCAACAAGTACAAGTATATATGCCCATTTTTGGGACGAACTCCACAAACAAGTTCACGGAAAGAAACTGAGACGGCAGAAAAAAAGCATAATTCTGTTCGGTTTCTTTATTTTAACCAAAGCACAAAGTACAAAAAAAGTTTCAAATGATGTCTTACTCTTATCTGTATGACCACAAAATATTTTATGTTGTTCCCATATACGACATCCGTAATGTCGAAGTTCCGTAGCCTTGAAAGGGAACTGCTGTGAATCACTGCATGCATAGCTGCCAACTCTCACGCATTGGCCGTGAGACACCCGCATTTGAATGGTTTCACACGCGCACAACGCCACACCCCCCCGATTTCTCACGCTGAAGAGTCAAACCGGTCGGTCAAATGCCTGAAATATGAGTTTATCCAACGCATTCTCATCCTTTAGCGTCATATAGGTGACGCCATATGACATTTTGTCGAAATCTTAACGCACATGGCATCCTTTAGCGTCAATATAACAGTAGCAGGTTTAGGTCTGGAGCAGGGTTACAGTTATGACGCCTTGGGATCTGCTTCTCATACGCTAAAGGATGCTATGTGCTTTGGGTTTAGACGAGCGTCACCTGAATGACGCCTTGGGTTCTGCGTCTCATATTGACCCCAAAGGATGCCATGCAGGGGCGTGGTAACCGGGGGATAAAGGGTACCGAGTACCCAGGGCCCGAGGCTACTCGGCAGCTCAAGTCCAAGCTCAAGTCCAAAGTCCGTCGCCGTTTGCGGAGCTCAAGTCCAAAGTCCGTCACTGGAGCTCAAGTCCAAAGTCCGTCGCCGTTCGCGGAGCTCAAGTCCAAAGTCCGTCACTGTTCGCGGAGCTCAAGTCCAAAGTCCGTCGCCGTTCAGGAGCTCAAGTCCAAAGTCCGTCACCGTTCGCGGAGCTTCAGCCGCGGAGCTCAAGTCAAAAGTGCCGCCCCCCCCCCCCCCCCCAATTACCCCCCCCCCCCCCCCCCATTACCAATGAGTCAATGAGCTGAATGAATCATATAACCCAGTTTGTGAACCAAATCAAATAGTTCATTGAACAGAAAAAAATAAACTGACATGTTTCTTGAGTTTCAACTCTGACTCAATTATTCAGCTTATGTTCATTCGGGGGGTTTTCTTCACCTGACCGACAATCAATGCTTGTTAACTGATCATTAACCTTTAACCGACCAGATTAAATTAGATTGGATAAGTGTCTGTGACCCATTCAAAATAACAAAATTTGTTTTCCAGGGGTTTAGTTTTACATGTGCTAATAACAGCAAAAACAACAGAACATGAGGATTCACACAGTCACATCATGAACTGAGAAAAACAGAATAAGATGTATATAAAATAAATAAATTAGGCCTATGTACAAAATATATTTCACAAAATTAACAAAACTAAAGGCAAAAGCAAAACTGTGCAACAAGTACAAGTATATATGCCCATTTTTGGGACGAACTCCACAAACAAGTTCACGGAAAGAAACTGAGACGGCAGAAAAAAGCATAATTCTGTTCGGTTTCTTTATTTTACCAAAGCACAAAGTACAAAAAAAGTTTCAAATGATGTCTTACTCTTATCTGTATGACCACAAAATATTTTATGTTGTTCCCATATACGACATCCGTAATGTCGAAGTTCCGTAGCCTTGAAAGGGAACTGCTGTGAATCACTGCATGCATAGCTGCCAACTCTCACGCATTGGCCGTGAGACACCCGCATTTGAATGGTTTCACACGCGCACAACGCCACACCCCCGATTTCTCACGCTGAAGAGTCAAACCGGTCGGTCAAATGCCTGAAATATGAGTTTATCCAACGCATTCTCATCCTTTAGCGTCATATAGGTGACGCCATATGACATTTCGTCGAAATCTTACGCACATGGCATCCTTTAGCGTCAATATAACAGTAGCAGGTTTAGGTCTGGAGCAGGGTTACAGTTATGACGCCTTGGGATCTGCTTCTCATACGCTAAAGGATGCTATGTGCTTTGGGTTTAGACGAGCGTCACCTGAATGACGCCTTGGGTTCTGCGTCTCATATTGACCCCAAAGGATGCCATGCAGGGGCGTGGTACCGGGGATAAAGGGTACCGAGTACCCAGGGCCCGAGGCTACTCGGCAGCTCAAGTCCAAGCTCAAGTCCAAAGTCCGTCGCCGTTTGCGGAGCTCAAGTCCAAAGTCCGTCACTGGAGCTCAAGTCCAAAGTCCGTCGCCGTTCGCGGAGCTCAAGTCCAAAGTCCGTCACTGTTCGCGGAGCTCAAGTCCAAAGTCCGTCGCCGTTCGCGGAGCTCAAGTCCAAAGTCCGTCACCGTTCGCGGAGCTTCAGCCGCGGAGCTCAAGTCAAAAGTGCGCCCCCCCCCCCCCCCCCCCAATTACCCCCCCCCCCCCCCCCCATTACCAATGAGTCAATGAGCTGAATGAATCATATAACCCAGTTTGTGAACCAAATCAAATAGTTCATTGAACAGAAAAAAATAAACTGACATGTTTCTTGAGTTTCAACTCTGACTCAATTATTCAGCTTATGTTCATTCGGGGGGGTTTTCTTCACCTGACCGACAATCAATGCTTGTTAACTGATCATTAACCTTTAACCGACCAGATTAAATTAGATTGGATAAGTGTCTGTGACCCATTCAAAATAACAAAATTTGTTTTCCAGGGTTTAGTTTTACATGTGCTAATAACAGCAAAAACAACAGAACATGAGGATTCACACAGTCACATCATGAACTGAGAAAAACAGAATAAGATGTATATAAAATAAATAAATTGGCCTATGTACAAAATATATTTCACAAAATTAACAAAACTAAAGGCAAAAGCAAAACTGTGCAACAAGTACAAGTATATATGCCCATTTTTGGGACGAACTCCACAAACAAGTTCACGGAAAGAAACTGAGACGGCAGAAAAAAGCATAATTCTGTTCGGTTTCTTTATTTTACCAAAGCACAAAGTACAAAAAAAGTTTCAAATGATGTCTTACTCTTATCTGTATGACCACAAAATATTTTATGTTGTTCCCATATACGACATCCGTAATGTCGAAGTTCCGTAGCCTTGAAAGGGAACTGCTGTGAATCACTGCATGCATAGCGCCAACTCTCACGCATTGGCCGTGAGACACCCGCATTTGAATGGTTTCACACGCGCACACGCCACACCCCCGATTTCTCACGCTGAAGAGTCAAACCGGTCGGTCAAATGCCTGAAATATGAGTTTATCCAACGCATTCTCATCCTTACGTCATATAGGTGACGCCATATGACATTTCGTCGAAATCTTACGCACATGGCATCCTTTAGCGTCAATATAACAGTAGCAGGTTTAGGTCTGGAGCAGGGTTACAGTTATGACGCCTTGGGATCTGCTTCTCATACGCTAAAGGATGCTATGTGCTTTGGGTTTAGACGAGCGTCACCTGAATGACGCCTTGGGTTCTGCGTCTCATATTGACCCCAAAGGATGCCATGCAGGGGCGTGGTACCGGGGACAGTGGCGGCGCCAGGGGGAGCTAGGTGGTGCTGTAGCTCCCCCTATAATAGCCATAGCACCCGCCCAGCACCCCCAAGAAATGTCTGTGATTTTTTTTTATATTTATATTTTAATGTCATCTCATGTTTGAATAGTCTTTTCATGTTGCTAAAAAGGGTATTAAAGAATAATTAAAAAATATATATTTAGTCTAAAAAAACATGAGGCCCAAACAGGCGATCTTCTTTGGCCAATGGACGCGGCGCCCGGTGAACGTTTGCAGACATCCCAAGTCTCACGTATATAGATAGCGGCTCCCTGATGGCCGCAAATTAGTTCAAATCTCGCGGAATCTAAGCTCCAAACGTGTAGCGCGCGCAAGACACAAAGAGCGAGAGACCTTGCGTGTGTGTGTGTGTGTGTGTGTGTGTAAATGTGCGTGTGTGCGCATGAAGCGCATGTTGCGCGCGCAAGACAGAGAGAGCGAGAGACCTTGCGTGTGTGTGTGTGTGTGTGTGTGTGTGTGTGTGTGTGTGTGTGTGTAAATGTGTGTGTGTGTGCGCATGAAGCGCATGTTGCGCACGCAAGACAGAGAGAGCGAGAGACCTTGCGCGTGTGTGTGTGTGTGTGTGTGTGTAAATGTGCGTGTGTGCGCATGAAGCGCATGTAATGCAACCATCCCCCCCCCCCCCCCCCCCCCCCCCCCCCCGTCAACAAAACCGAACTATCGGCCCAAAATTCAAAGCACCGTCTATTAAGTGTTGAGCATCCCCATAGCACCTGCAACAGAAAATCTCTGGCGCCGCCACTGCCGGGGGATAAAGGGTACCGAGTACCCAGGGCCCGAGGCTACTCGGCAGCTCAAGTCCAAGCTCAAGTCCAAAGTCCGTCGCCGTTCGCGGAGCTCAAGTCCAAAGTCCGTCACTGGAGCTCAAGTCCAAAGTCCGTCGCCGTTCGCGGAGCTCAAGTCCAAAGTCCGTCACTGTTCGCGGAGCTCAAGTCCAAAGTCCGTCGCCGTTCACGGAGCTCAAGTCCAAAGTCCGTCACCGTTCGCGGAGCTTCAGCCGCGGAGCTCAAGTCAAAAGTGCGCCCCCCCCCCCCCCCCAATTACCCCCCCCCATTACCAATGAGTCAATGAGCTGAATGAATCATATAACCCAGTTTGTGAACCAAATCAAATAGTTCATTGAACAGAAAAAAATAAACTGACATGTTTCTTGAGTTTCAACTCTGACTCAATTATTCAGCTTATGTTCATTCGGGGGGGTTTTCTTCACCTGACCGACAATCAATGCTTGTTAACTGATCATTAACCTTTAACCGACCAGATTAAATTAGATTGGATAAGTGTCTGTGACCCATTCAAAATAACAAAATTTGTTTTCCAGGGTTTAGTTTTACATGTGCTAATAACAGCAAAAACAACAGAACATGAGGATTCACACAGTCACATCATGAACTGAGAAAAACAGAATAAGATGTATATAAAATAAATAAATAGGCCTATGTACAAAATATATTTCACAAAATTAACAAAACTAAAGGCAAAAGCAAAACTGTGCAACAAGTACAAGTATATATGCCCATTTTTGGGACGAACTCCACAAACAAGTTCACGGAAAGAAACTGAGACGGCAGAAAAAAGCATAATTCTGTTCGGTTTCTTTATTTTACCAAAGCACAAAGTACAAAAAAAGTTTCAAATGATGTCTTACTCTTATCTGTATGACCACAAAATATTTTATGTTGTTTATTAGAAAATGTTTTAAGTGATCACACAGCCTACTTACATTTTTCATTCTTGTTTTGTTCTGAATTGTGTTAAATTTAAAGCAGAATTCGGCAACATCTAGTCTTCTTCGCATGATTTTCCCTTTTTTTGTCGCATGTTTTCCCCACGAGCTCCCCCTACAGCTGTGGGCCGTATATTTCACAACACTATCGTAAAAAAAAAACTCACTTGCGGCACGCTTCTCCCCCGTTCTACCGCTGCTCACGTGCATTTGTTATTATCAGAGCCGGCCAACTTTACTTGCGGAGCTTTCTACCGAGGTGGGTAATACATCATACACATTATCATAGAACATTGACATGTACATTTTGTATTCTGTTATCAACCCCTAAAGCAGTTCGTGTTTCTCGCTCGTTCTCGTTCTCGTCTCGCTTCTCACGAGACTTCCTATTTTCATTTTGCCGGGACGGTAGTCCCCATGTTGCAAGGTTGGTTTTCCGACTGGGAACGCTGGGGGAGCTAGGAAAGTCACCAATATCACCAGAACAGGTTGTTTAACCATCCAAATGATTTCTAGACAGCTTTATTAAGTTAAAAAAGTTACCAAGTTCTGCTTTAAAGCAACACCAAGAAACATTTCCTCTGTGGTCGCCCTTCAGGTTGGAAGCGGAATTGTCCATTACCGCTGTTGTAAATAATTTAGCCTACCGCAGCCTACTGTCGCACGCACGCTCGTTGTTTATCCAGCACCGGCTTTGGAATGAATGATGTCCACAGACAAGGTAGAATATGTTGCATGATTCATGAAAGTATGATGTATTGCGGCAAACAAAGAAAAACAAAATAATGACCATTGTAACGCTTGAAGTAAAGCAAGTCAAATTTGTAGTTTTCTTATGTCTCATTAGAACTACAGAAACGCGACCCGATCTGGCAATCTTGCATAGCGTGGTTATAGCAGATATAGGACAGCAAAGCGGAGGCATAAGTGCCTTTCACCCTGTTACGACTTGATCAACCACTGAAACGATTTTGGAAACATTATTTTAAGGTAAAAAATCTTACTTGGTGTTGCTTTAAAGGACTTTTTGTGGAGTGAGGTGAACTATTTCACTTAATTACTGATATTTTACATTATTTCAGAATGTATTAATGGTTAACCAGTTAATTATGAGCATCCCTAATCTGGCTGTAATAATTTCACAATTTTACTGTTTTAATGTATTTTTGATTCTATAAATACAACCTTCGTGTTTCAAAAATCTTATCGATCCCAAACTTTTGAACAGTAGTGTATGTTCTCCTTTCATTTTCCATAGTAAAAAAAATGGGTTTGGATTGACATGAGGAAGAGTAAATGTCATAATATTTATTTTTTTGGGGCTGAACTATCCCTTTAAACACTTACATGTGACTTCTTACCTCAAACTTCTTTTCTCCCTTAATTTCATCTACTCCTCTGAGGAACCATCTCATTTTCCATTTGTCATCTCTCCTTTATGTTTTAAAGACAATTACAAATTAGCAGCAACTGAAAAGTGACAAGCCCATCATTTCTCCAGAGGATTGTATTTTTCATACATTCATCAGTATATGCAGCATCAAGAACTACAATGATGCTAAAGTGGGTTCAAAATGCACAGGCAAATGACAACCTGAAATACAAGAAAAGGTAAACTAAAAATATTGTCTCTTATTGTCTTCAGTGAACTGGACTCTGTACTTTTCTTGGATGGGCTGAAGCGCCCTACCGACATTCAAAAATAAATGCTCTTCAATGATTCTTTGCAGCCCTTCAGATTTAGCAAAGACCCTTCGTCTTATCACTGTTTTGGGTCCTCAAGTTGCTTATTATAGGTTCTTCAGATTAGAATATTTGTTTTATGTTTCAGTACTTTAACTGTGTAATTAATTTGTTTTATAAGTAGGTTTATCTGGAGAAAACAAATGGGATTTTGCATAATATTAAGCTAAACCATCAAAGTTCTCCCATCCACACACATTTATACACAACCTGAGCCAGAAACATGTTGCTCATCTGCTCTGAGATGCAAATGTTACTATACCATCCAGGAAACTTTTAACAGTAACTGCCAAAAGACACAAGTGAAGTTATTCTTTCAAGTCTGACTGGCGTAATCTCACTCCCAGATAAAACATCTGAAACTTGGATATAAATAGAGGAACAGCCTTCCTAACTAGCACTTTAGGCTGAGACACGTCTGTCCTGACGTCTGTAGTTTCAAGGAAAGAGTCACAGCAAGTCATTTGTTACAGTAAGAATAATCCTCAACCTGAAGCGGAAAACTTTTCTGGAACCTTGATGACATTTTAATGATCAGCAGAAAAGACTTTCATTTTTTATCAGCACATATATCAGTTAGTAACCCAGGCAAGAAAACCATTTCCGCTTTAAATATTTTTATCAGCTCTTTCGAGAAACCCTGCACCTGCTAATTCAGCAGATCTAACAAGGGGACAAACATGATAAATCTATTGGGCTAAATATACATAGATCTAAGAAATATGGGTAAATACTTATAAAGGTATTGGTATAAAGCAATATCACATGAGCAAAAGAGCTGTTCTGAATATTAATAATATGTAGTTGCATATTTAGTGTGATATAATCTAAAATCTCTTTTATATGCTAATCAATTAACATCAAGTAACTAATAATTTTAAAAACAAATGTCAGAAATTCAGAAACTAGAGGACTGGAACTAACTGTTATAAGTGTAATTATTAAACTGATTTAGTTTCAGTTTCACATTCTTTGACGTGTCAATGTTTTAAATTCTCTTGTTTCCTCTTTCTTTTATTTTTTCACATTGTATTTCAAGAATGTATTTCTGTTTTCCTATTTAATTTATTCACCTTGTAGAAAGTGCCACATAGTATCTTGAATGACCTTGTTAAAAGGCACCAAACATCCCATGACCCAGGTCAGATGAATACGAGATGAAGAGGCCAACAGAAGTGAGAATCTCTCCAGAGATCTGAGACTCAGGAATTGGATCACAGCCTCTCCACTCTCCAATCCATGCGTCCTGTACCTTTCTGGGCTGAAGTTCATTCTCTGTCCAAAAACTCTTTTTCTTGGAACAGAAAGCTACTTTTTTCCCTGAAGCCAAATTCATTTTGGACCAGAGCACAGAGGATATTCAAGTCCAGCTGCTGTTTACGGTGGGTCTGTACTGGACCTAAAAGCAGGATTACAACTTAAATAGCAGGTTTCTATAGGCCCAGAGTACACTGGCAGACCATCAAACGTTACTCTCATTTAGCATTTATAGTAACTCAGCATAACTCTGGATCTTTACCAGCATTTAAGGATGTAGTCAATAATGAAAGAAAGGTTCAAACTTAAAAATTTTCATTTGATCCATTTTTTTTCTCCTTCAAATCATACCTTTGTCTGAGAATTGGGAAACACACATAAAAGTGATGTCCAAATAAGCAAGCTGAACCAATGAAAGATAAAGACAAGAGTTTTACAAAGTATGCAGTAACCTCAAATTCCTTGTTAATTTTCAGGTTCAGTTTAGTTCCAGTTCCATTATTGAGCACTATTTGTACTACTATTTAATTCCTGGTATATTTATACATCAATTATTATTATTATTATTTATTTATTTATTTTTTCGTCCCACACCATGAGTTTTGCATTAGAAGTTTTAAGGTACAATATTAACAATTAAAAACAAAAGTCTTAGAAAAAGAAGCTTGATGATGCATCCAAAAATTCCTGAGTTGTTCCATTCCACTCCAAAAATTAATGACATATCTGTACTGTTACTAATTTTTGGAAATTTTAATTCCCTTATTTAAATTTTTAAAACAAATGAAATGGTCAAGACAATATTTGTGTGTTGCCATCCTCAATTTTTGTTGTCACTTCAGAGTTCTTCCCTGCAGGATCCCAAATGTCTGACATGTGCTTTTTAAACTAAACGTCAGCAAAAGTATGACACGATTCTCAAAATCCCACATTTTTTAATCTGCTTACCCTACTTTAAGGATCATGATTGGATTTGCAATAAAAAAAATATATATATATATTTAAAGCAGCTAATATACCAATAGTACACTTTATACAGTATAAAATACTGCAAAACAAAAACAACACAAAACTACTAACAATAAGGCCTCGTTCACACTGCAGGGCTTAATGCTCAATTCCGATTTTTTGAAAAAATCCGATTTTTTTGCAAGGCCGTTCACATTTCCAATTAAATGCGACCTTTTGTGATTTCCTGTGTGAACGTGAAATGACCCAGAAGTGACCCACATGCGCAGAAGAGTACTCAACGGTCAACGACGTCACTTGCTGTTTGCGGAAGTACCTAAACATGATTGTCAACAGGGGAGCTCGTTTAGCAATATTAAAGTTATTTTCCTAACAGAGCCAGCACAATTACAATCTTTTCGTTTTAAGAAGAAAATTAAGAAGGAGGAGAGCGTTTGAGCGCCTTCGATTAACTCACGGGAAGAGACACGTCTGTGGCGGACCATAACAGTGCAACGCGTTGGAGTGTATTGACAGGTGCGTGCTATCGATGCTATCGTACGATAGCTAACTTGTTTATCTTCTCATTCCTGCCTACTTCAACGCAGAATTATGACGTTTGTCGCATATCAACGGCGTGCGGGTCGGATACATGCGACCTGGCCGTTCAGATTGAGGTCGCATTTCAAAAGATCGGATACGTATCGGATTTGGACCACATACCCAAGTGGCCTGGGTCGCATTTGAAAAGATCGGATCTGTGTCGTTCAGACTGTCATAAAAAGATCGGATACAGGTCGCATAGGGGCAAAAAAATCGGAATTGGGTCGTTTCAGCCTGCAGTGTGAACGTAGCCTAAGTCATCACAATTTCTCCACTAGGCACACATCCAACCCAATGCGAGTAGTATAACATTACAACTCCAGATGAAACCAAAGCGGTTGTTTTCAGTAGAAACAAACGAGCATAAAGAAAACAAATAAAGTTATATTTCAAAAGCCAAAAACGGTGCAGGCCATCCCAAATTCTTTGCCACTTGACTAGCCATGGCATCGGATATGGAGTCATGAACAAGGGCTTATCTTACTTGGCATCTTAAAGCCCAAATAAAAAAGCAAAAAGCCATGATAAGATAAAACAAAGAGTGAAACGGTCTGCGGGCCAGGAGATGTTGGCCTGGAGTGGTTTGGGATCTGGGACCCCTCTGTTATATCGAAGTGCTGTGTTAGGGAGGGCAGAGTAATGCTTAATGTGAAGTTATTAAAGCCTGTAAAAGAGTCTTTGGGGAGATGTTGTCAAAACTATTTATGGAGGGTTAGCTGTAACAATGTTGAAGTCAAAGCTCATATACATCTGGAGAGAGACAATAACTTTTACATTTAAATTGTGGCACAGCGCTGAACCAAAACCCAACGGCACACCACCAGAGCATCAACATGGGCCATTAAAAAATAAAAATCATATGAAAGGTGGAGAAAGACACAGAGAGAGAGAGAAAGTAAAGGGTGTGACTTGGATAGAGCAGTAGAAAACAGTGGAAAAAGCAGACACATGTTTGGAAGAAAATGTATAAACAAAAACGGTCTCATCATGGCATGATTTCCTTCGGAAATATCCGTCACCCCTTTCCTCCCGGTATTAAATTCTTTTCCACGTTAATATTGTCTGATTTTTCTAATTCTTACGTTCATTAAATCACATCCGTGCTCCTATACATGCGTGCCGGGAGTCCAAGAGTAAAGTTTTTTCTCTCACATACATTTTCAGACACTACAAACACTTTCTGATACACCGTTTCCTGATTTTTGTAGACATGTCCTGTCAACTCATGTATACACACGCATACAAACAAGGAATAATTACACGTTTATTGCAGAAACTTCTATAACTAAAGTAATCAGCCATGTACTAATCACCTCCAAGTCATGGGATCACACACACACACACACGCCTCACATGACACAGATCAAACAAGATGAAGCTCATTCCACATTAAAGGGAATGGCTGCTAGGGCAACAGATTGGGAAGCCCCAAAAAATAAAAAAACACCACACAAGTATATTAAAAATATAATATATATATATATAATATATATATATATATATTTACATGTCACTTATGTGCTGCATTCAAGTCTTCTGAAGTCTAACTTTAAGTGAAATACAGACCGAAAAATGACATTAGCTTATAAACTTTCCTCTACCATACCATCTTAATCTTGCTTGTGCACATTTGAGAGCAAAATCAGTGGAAATAATTTATTAAGTTATTTTTATGATACTTTTTTGGTCCTTGACAGCCCCAATAGCCATCAAGTAAAGAAAATCATAAAGATTTGATGAATAATAAATGAATGTTTAATTAAGGATAAACTGTTTCTTTATTCTTAGTGCAACTGCTATGACATGAAATTAATAGACAGAAATTCAGTCACAGTGTCAGTTTGTTAGGATGTAAATTCATCATATAATCCCTCTAGATTTATGAGTAAAATATGGTGCGTGAGGTGGTTAATGTTACTTAAAGATCCTTCCACGAGTAAGTAAGTTTACAATATGTGCTTGACGAATCGGACAACCATTGTAGCCCTTATGTAACTGATAGCAACAGCGGTTTTGACATTTATGTTTGAGGTATGACTATATGTAATAATTAATTTAGCAGAACACAGGCAAGTCTCTTAAGTAAGGTTAACCACAGAGCCAGAGCTTTTGTAACATTACACACACACACACACACACACACACACACACACACACACACACACACACACACACACACACACACACACACACACACACACACACACACACACACACACACACACACACACACACACACACACACACACACCACACACACCTAACCCAAATATGCCAATTCTCTTCAAGGTTTTAGGACTACAAACCAAACCGCTCTACAGCATGACTTAGATGCAGTGAAAAGATGAGGTGAGCAGTGACTATTCAAAGCATGCAAGCATGTGCAATGATTTCAGATTCATTAAATGAGGAGCAAACACAAATGATTCAGAGGTGAAAGACATTCACACATTTAAACTGACAGAGACTCACTCACTTCTAGCACATAAAAGAGAGCAAAAAAGCAAAAACGTCTTGCAGATAAGAAAATATCATACATGGCATGTGCAACTTGCTGCAAATGTGCATGATTTTTCGCACAGAAAGAAAGATCATTATTCCTTGATAACATGTCCGATATTTTGTGGTGTTTAATAATCTGTATCTGCTGTAGTACATGTTCCACAATCAATATTGCTCAATATAAGAGTGATGTGGAAAAATATACACTCAATCCCTAATTAAGTCACCTAATTAAGACACATTCTCTTTAAAGAATGAAGGACGATGTCACCTATATGAACAATGTTAACCATGCAGAATAGCCAGTGACGAAAACCGAGAAATTTCAGACATGTTGTTAAAAGTAAAAGTCTTTCAAGACTGGCATGAGTGAGGTTATTTTTTTTTTAAAGAAATTATTACTTTTATTCATAAAAAAAAAAAAAAATCTTGATCACCAAAACGGCATCATAGAATGATTTCTGAAGGATCATAAAGGCTGGAGAAATGGCTGCTGAAAATTCAGCTTTGCCAACAAATAAAAAAAAAATCTTTCAAAATTTTTTTAAAAAATGTTACCGACCTCAAACTTTTATATTACAGGAAGTACAAGGGGTGGTGAGAGACTTGAACCTCAGCAAACAGCTCTTGCATATCTTGAGCACGTTTACAAGCTTTTTCAAACTGATGATCCTCTCTAAATCGAACACAGAGGAGATTCAATGGACATTTTTCATTTAGCATTGTTTTTACATTGCAGTCCATCAGCTGAAACCTATAGAACAAGGCAAACGCGAGGCATGCAGGAACTGACGGCAATGATTGAACTAAATTACTCTGAATGCAAGCTGGCACTGTGGAAAACCTGAAAAATTGAAAAACAACCAACATAATGCCGCTTACATTGCTCGGCCTACATAAAACATGAAAGCTCAGTGCTGTGCACACACAACACAGACACACACACGTACACGTTCCCCAACAAGCGTACAGCGGTTACACACAAAGGGTCGGGCATGGCTGCCATATCTGCCCAGCGTATACTTAGGGTTGCTATTTTAGAGCGGGTACTTCTGTTCTTTCACAAGCAGTAAATTAGTAAAACAGATCTGGCTTGCAAATTGCAATGCAGGACAGACGTCCCGTCCAAACAAGATATAGTGATCTGCCAGAACACTTCATCTTCATAACCCTTTTAATGAACAGTCAGACTGAAGATGGCTATCATAAAACACCTTTGCCTGGCTCCCTTAAATAGCATTAACAAAGAAAGACAAGCTCATATGGAAACACTTGGAAGGAAGTTTGCAGATTATGTTCTCCAGGATGAAGCTGGAAAGATCAGAGGATGACATAACTTGTGGAATGTTATTCATCCTGGGGTAGAAGGGTTCTTCAAAATTGCATCATTGGGGAGATCAATGACCCAGTCCAAACGGCAAGATTTGGTACTTCAATTCCAAATGCTCTTCAAATAAAGAGAAAACAGTTGGCAAGAAACAGTTGGCACACAACACAAAAGGACCATAGGTTCCTGGGGGCCAGGAAGGACAAGGGACGTAAGGAACGAATTTCCACTCCAAACAAGAAAGATCTTCAATTGCTGTGTTAATAGCACTGGTAACTGTGCCCCTCCCAAAATACCACTGACTGTGCCACCCACACATTTGTGCCAATGCCAGCTGTGCCCTCATCAACCTTTTGCAAGGAAAACAGTTGGAAAAAAGCGAAGTTTTTAGTTCAAAACACTGTGTCGCATTAGAGTTCATGATAGTAATGCATCAAATTTTAAAGTAGCCAGATTGCTACTTCAAAATTTGATGCATTATCATTAACTCCATTGTGGCTTCCTCCGCATCTGGTTAGAGTGAGAGAATCACAGTTTGAAATGCGTTTTTACAGATTTGCGAGATGTTCTTCCCAGAGAAGGAATCTGTGCAGATGTGAAATACCACACCTAGCATTATCCCCCTCACCCGAAAGATCCTCACTGTCAGACCACTGCCAAAATATGCGACTGTCCTTTCCGAACTCAACACTTGAGCTGAGCTCCAAAAGTCATAACAAAGAGTTACAGAATCACAACATTGCTTCTCGTGTTTCAAATGTAGTCAGTGATATTTCATCACATTTTGACTTAATAAAATCACTTATGCCAAGAATTGATGTTTAAAATGGACTTGTTTTGCCACTGAGAATATAATAGTACTAACAGTAGAGTACAGTAATAGTAAAGAGTAGTGATGCAATGGATCATAAAACTCATGGTTCGGATTATATTACCGTATGTGAGTCATGGATCAGAAAAAAAATTGGTGTCGGGGGCAAATGTCACTTGCAAATGTCCATTTATTACTTAAAGCGTAAATTCACCCAAAAAATAAAATGATGTCAGTAGTTACTCACCCTCATGTCGTTCCAACCCCCGTAAGACCTTCGTTCATCTTCGGAACATAAATGAAGATATTTGTGGTTAAATCTGAGAGCTGGATCACTCCTCCATAGGCTTTTAAGGGATTGAAACTTGCCAGCCCCGAAAAGTTATCAAAGAAATCATTAAAAGAGTCCAAGTGACTAAAGTGCTCAATATTAAGTTTATCAAGCGACGAGAATACTTTTTGCGCGCAAAAAACACAAAACTAACGACTTTATTCAACCATCTCTTCTCTTCCATGTCTTTCTCCTAAGCTGTTGACGTAGTGTAACAGCGCAGCACTTGTGAGTTGTACGTCACACGCAGGCTCACTATTGGTCGATGCTGGTCATGTGTGTGTGATGCGTGTGGCGTTCAACCAGAAGCGTTGCGCAATAACACTAAGTGAAATCTCGAGGCCCAAAGAAAAGGAAATGAATACTTGAATAAAGTCATTATTTTTGTTTGTTTTTTACGCTCAAAAAGTATTCTCGTCGCTTGATAAACTTAAGATTGAGCCACTGTGGTCACTTGGACTAGTTTAACGATTTCTTTAATAACTTTTTGGGGCTGGCAAGCAGTGCCGCTGCTAGCCATTTTGGTGCCCTAAGCATAATTCCATTATGATGCCCCCCCCCCCATCCCCCCTAAAAAAATATATTTTCATTTAGGATTTTCCTTTGAGGAAATTGAAAATTTCCTGAGGATTTTCAATGAGGGTATGATTTATAAAAAAAAGTAAAAAGTAAAAAAGTTTTTAGTTTAGGGTCTAATGCTTACTATTAACTAGTTTCATAGTTTTATAATCACCGTGGTCCCGAATTTGAGGCAGGTTAGTTAGGGGGGTTCGGGGTTTCCCTGAGAAAATTTTGGATTTCTCTGAACTACAGATGTGCATTTTAAGATGTTGTGAAGGCACAAAAAAAAAAAATCGATAACAACAGCTTTAAAACCATGTCAGTGGGCAGCTGATTATTTTTCTCTCCTCATCAGCATCACACTCTATTTCTCTTTGTTTTTATCTTGCCCTGTCTGTTCCCCTCCTAAAGTTGGCTTTTTTAATTTACTAAAGGCTACAATTTGTATTTTATTCTCAATATGTACACATTCATTATTAATCCTGTGCCTAACATGATGAAAACGGCTTTGTTCATGTTTCCCCTCACAATGACAGAAGCCTAAACACTAGGCTACATGTTACATAGGCCTATTTTCAGTTCAAAATGGCGAAAATAGACAAAACTATAATAGTTTGCCTAATTATTTTTTGTCATTAGTTTAACATTTATGACCTAAAAAAACTGTCAAATATATAAAGTTAAGTTTCGCTACTTACATCTTATCTCGCACTTGACCGTACACTGAAGCGTCGAGTTGCACTGTTAAAATTCGCGCTCAGCGTCTGTGAACATAAAGCCCGCCTACTACTTTGATTTGATTGGTCATCTCAAATATTCTGACATTGACGAGCAGTGACAGACCAATGAGGCTAAGATGAACACACACACACACACACCCTGTCCTCTGTTTCTGACGTGCTCTGCTCTCTGCTCGGAGTCGGCGCAGCTGCGGATTGAAGATGAAGAACGCGCTGAATCTGATTATAACAAGAAGTTTGATGATTGATTTTTCATTAGGCTATTTTTGGTGCCCCCTCAGCACTTGGTGCCCTACGCACAGCGCGTGATGCGCGTGGTGGGAGCGGCGGCACTGCTGGCAAGTTCCAATTCCTATGGAGGAAGCCTATGGAGGAGTGATCCAGCTCTCAGATTTATTAAAAAAATATCTTAATTTGTGTTCCGAAGATGAACGAAGGTCTTACACGGTTGGAACGACATGAGAGTGAGTAATAACTGACAGAATTTTCATTTTTGGGTGAACTAACCCTTTAAAGATCACCAAGTATGATACTACAGTAAAACTACTAGCCTGACTAAAGTTTAAACATTATTAAAAGGCAAGTAAACAGTCAGTAATTAAATAAAAACAATACACAAATTACAAGCATAGATAAATACAATAGAACAAAGTTACAAATAAAGTAAGGTCTAAATAGTAGTATTCAGAAACAGAAATGTAATAGGCCTAATTAAATGTAAAATAACATTATAGTGTTTACTGTATAAATTAAATAGATTAATCTTTGTTAAAGCTGTGTTTTGTTGTTTAATTAACATTAATGACATAGACACCAGCAGGGATTTATAGGCTGCTGTCACTTTAAGACCGAATGCACGGATCCAATACAATGATACACATCTGATTTCCTCATCAGCGTTGTGTTGTATGCACTCAGCTATGACAAGACGACAACAGATGACAAGAAACCTTGTTGTGTAGTATGAGCACACAGCCCTGTAGTGTGAGCTTGCCCTTAGACATAACGGACTGTTCACGAGAATTCTTGATGAGACGGGTATTTTGACATAATTTTGTGTGTATGTGTCAGTTCCAGCACAAGGAGACACGGAAGAGGAATCAATTCTTTGTTCACACATTGTCTGAAATGGTGAGTGTGAGCAGCTTTACACACAGATAACAGCACACAAGTACCGAAACTTGAATGACTTTGGGGTTCCGTTTCATTAATAATTAGGTGCTGTAATTGAACTAATTTTGTAATTTTGCAGTCTGGGAAAGAGGGTAAATGGTCCAAACCGCAACTGCAATCAAGATAGCCTATTGTCTACTTTATGTTTGCAATTTGGTTTGGACCATTTATTATTTTTCTCAACCTGTGAAATTAGTTTTTTTGTGTGAAGGTTTCAACCACACATACCTGAACTGATACAAGTAGGATTTGAAAGAAAGACGTCTGTGTATGAAAAAAAGAGAAAATGAAGGAACTCTGATATTACAAAGGCTATTTGTGCTAGTCAAACCTTCAGGAAACCACTTCGGCAGGAGAGCCTTCTATGCACATATTTCACTGAAAGTTTAAATGACAAAGAATAGATCCACATTGTCTGCTGTCCAGTCCTTTCAGAGTATATGAATTTCTGTTTTTCCACTCTCATAGGATAACATTCAGTAATGTGGGATTTTAATACTCAAACAAGTCAACGATCTGACAACCGTTTGTCCACCAACAACTTACACTGTTTACATTAAAAGCACAGCAAAATATGACTGACAGCTCAGCACACTCATTTCCTGCTGCAAAAGCTCCCACCTGCACCCCTCTGGAGGAGTCGGCATGTGAGTTTAAGAGTCACTGCATAAATCTGTCAAACAGGGGCGAGTGAGATGAATAAATGAAATAAAATGAGAATCAATCCCTCATTTCTTTAGCTGGCCACTGGAAGCATGCTGTATAGTGCAAAGATGGGACCTGCCAAAAATCACACGTACATGAGTGGAGCAGAGACTCACATCACCATGCAGCTAAATGAGGATTTTATGTTTGTTTATGCGTCTGATTTTATATAACATTACTTACACTTCCTATTTTTGAAATAAACCCAAAAGACTGTGAAGCAAAAGTGTTTTGCCAATTTTTTTTGCCTGAGATTAATGTGTCATTGCATGTGTAATTGTTCCAGTGTGACGGTCATATGCATCTGGCAAAACTCAAATGTGCTGCTCCTATAGCTTGTGCCATTAGTGTTTTATTCCTTTAAATGGTCCAGTAAATGGGTCAAGGCATTTTAATTTAAGGCCAGTTTTATGTAGTTTCAAGTTCAACCCAATTTAAAAACAAAAGCTAAATGCGGATGCTAAATGTCAGTACCATCTATGATTGTATTGAATGTGCTTACTGCACAGTTACTGCCGTCAACAAAATAAACATCTTGTTTTGCTTGTTTACTTATATTCTTATTTGTTTTTGTTGCTTTAAGAAAAAATAAAACAGAAATCGTTATCGGAATAGGCCAGTTTGCTTGTAAAAAAAAAAAAGGTATCGGAATCAGCCATGAAAAATCATGATCGGTGCATCACTAGTTATGGTAAGAGGCGTGACATTTCCAAAACATGTTTGAGATGGTTGACCAATCAGAGCACATTGTGCTTTTCAGAAGGAGGGGCTTCACAGAGACAGGAACTAAACAGAGCGTTACAGACAGACTTGGAAGAGAGGTGCTACAACAATGTAAATGTTTTTTGAACATTTAAGCATAAAAAGTGAAACCTATTCTAGTAGACTTAGGGCTTAATAAGGCCTCTTTAAATGCATATTATTCCAAAGATACATTTTTTTGACTTTATAATTTTTAATAAAAATTAAAAAAAAACTACAAAGCTCCTTCCATTTTCCACTGATGTTACTTTGGCCATGTATGATATTAGATAAGATATTTGGCTACAACAAACATCTTAGCAAATGCATAGTCAATCTGTTTTCAGTATTTATGATCCCCACATGTTTGCTTGTTGAATATCTTGTTTAAGTATTTTTCATTTTTAGTAAGGTTTTTTTTATTTTTTTTATTATTTTACATTTTTATGATTTAATTAATTATTAGCTTTTAATAAACTCCCTTCTTGAACCCCAAGGGGTTAGCAAACCTCAGTTGATATACAGACAGCACAGAGGAAATGGGAAATTGTTGAGGCGAGAAAAGGGGAACGGGATTGGAACAGCCAAATTCGAACCTGCATCACATATGTGAACATGAGCTGATTGTTAGACAATGGCTCGGACAGACAGAAGCACTTTGATTCATCCATTTTGAGTTACTCCTACATTTCTCTTCAAACCTTAGAGGTCATATCAGTGCAAAGAGTTCGTACTGTTCACGAGTGGAGATCTTTACAAGCAGGATGGATTAAGAACCTACAATAAATCACAAACTTAAGATCAAGATCATCTCTTAAAGAGTGTTAATGTGTGTGTGTGCGTTGGCCTTCCAACATTCCACTCTAATTCATATTGAGCCAGAGATACTTCTGTAAGTTGGCTGGTTTGTTCAATAATAAAAACATCACAGCAGCAGTTATTTCCGTGTGTGTGTGAGATATTATAGTCTAAGAGAAAGTCAAGGCAACATAAATCACGATTAATGGCACAAACACACCCAGTGTTTCTATGACCTGCTATTAGTCACACAGAACTCCCTCAGACAGCAACACAAACACGTGCCACTCACACCCGCTATTAACGGGCATCACAGCAAAGATCCCAAAGCATTCCTATGATTCTACACTCAAAAAAATGAATTGTTGAATGAACGTGATTTAATCAAATAAATTGTCGAATGAAAGTGATTTAATCGTATCACCCATTATGCATCTAATCAAATCAAGTAAACTTGAACTACTTTGAATATTTTATATGAACACAATATACATTTGTAGATTCAACATGATTGTAATATGTCAATGTAACTTCTTTACAACTAATTGAATCAAAATGTTTGTATTGTGTTAGTCCAATCAAATTTATTCTTATCCACTGAATGTCTGTAAAGCACTTCAATTCAACAAGATTCTGCCTTGTTACATAAACTAGTTAATGTCTTGTTTTGGTAGTTGATTGAGCATTATTAAAGACACTTGATGTTAACAAGCAGCATCACTGAAGGAGAAAACCATAATTTTTAATTCACCGTTATGGAGATGAGTGTTAACTTTAGTTGGGCTCTTGACACTTAAAACATTAACTTTAGATTTTGTTTGACTGCTGTTACTGAGTTATAACAGCTAGATGAACAAATGGTTATGGTCATCTGATAGTGTTGGTTGTGTTTAAACATAATCATTATTTCACAATCATTTGACCTGAATCACTGAACTAACATAGAGCCAAATATACGGTTTACTTTGTTAATTATAGCAGCACTGGCCTTGTTCAGCATCATATTTTTGACCTCTTCAATGAAATCCAAATGATTACGTCAATGAAAAGAAAACTTCGAAAATTCTTTATATAGGCACACAGACATCAATAATTAGCGTATGAGTCTCAGCAATGGTGACAAACAGAACACCTCTGAACAAAAGCTCATTATTTATTCATGCAGCAATGCATGATGGGAGCCATGAATGAGTTTTGATTGGTGGCACACAGAATGCAACATACTTTATTATTGTCACCATTGTTGAGATTCACAGGCTGATTATTGATGTCTGTGTGTCCAAAAACTATGTGGAATCAAAATAATAGTTTTTTTTTTATATAAAACACATTTAAAAAAAATCTTTAGATTACATTGTAAAGGATGAAAATATGATGCTGAATAAGGACAATGCTGCTATCCTTAATAAAGTAAACCTAAATTGGGCTCTATATTAGTTCACTGACTACCATCAGTTGGCCATGACCATTTGTTCTTCTAGCTGTTATAACTCACATACAGCAGCCAAACTAAATCTAAAGTTAATGATATAAGGGTCAAGAGCCCAGCTAAAGCAAACACTCATCTCCATAACGGTAAATTAAAAATTATGGTTTTCTCCTTCAGTGATTCTGCTTGTTAACACCAGGTGTCTTCAATAATGCTCAATCAACTACCAAAACAAGGCATTAACTAGTTTATGTAACAAGGCAGAATCTTGTTGAATTGAAGTGCTTTACAGACATTCAGTGGATAAGAATAAATTTGATTAGACTAACACAATACAAACATTTTGATTCAATTAGTTGTAAAGAAGTTACATTGACATATTACAATCATGTTGAATCTACAAATGTATATTGTGTTCATATAAAATATTCAAAGTAGTTCAAGTTTACTTGATTTGATTAGATGCATAATGGGTGATACGATTAAATCACGTTCATTCAACAATTCATTTTTTTGAGTGTATTCAATATACCTTCAAAAGTTTGTGCCGGTAACATTTAACATTGTTAATTGTGATTTTAACAGTAACATTGTGAAATATTATTACAATTTAAACTGCCTTTTTATATATTTAAAAATTTAAAGGGTACCTATTATGGATTTTTGAAAATTGCCCTTCATGTAGTGTGTAACATAGATCTAAGTGAACGAAAACATCCTGCAAAGTTTTAAACATGAAAGTTCACCGTATACAAAGTTATTGTCTCTCAAAAGTAAGAGTCGACTCTGGGTCGCTGATATGAATCGTTCGACGAACGATGCTTTTCCTTTGTCTAGATGACGTCAACTTGACAAGTTATTTGAATAAGATACGCCCACTTATTGCGTTCGGAGACGCCAGGGAAAACTAACATCATGTCGACGAGACGCTGTGTTTTGAAGTGCGACGGAAAAGCAAACTTTTTTCATCTGCCCAGCCCAGTGAGGAGCATTTGAAGACTAAGTGGCTACAGTTCATATATACAACTATACCACAGAAGTATAGCCCGAACCTTGTTCTGTGTTCGCGTCATTTTAAAGATGATTGCTTCACAAACCTAAATGCTATAAAGTATGGATTTGCGAGCCGGCTGATACTGAAGGAAGGTTCAGTACCGAGTTTATTTGGATCAGCTTCCTTCTCCGAATCACAACCTGTAAGTATTATTAATATTAATTGTTGCTTTTATGTTTTATGTATCATGCTCAATAATTATTTTGTGTGTTGTGTACACACAGCGCAGCTTCTAGGTCTTCAATGTCAATTGTATTGAAATATGTGAAGTGTTTGTCGTTGTTAATGGAGTTGTCATAAAGAATATAGCTATAACGTTACATCTTAGTACTCCATTATCAATATGTTTATGCGTTGGGCTAACGCAAACAAAGACTGAATGTGCTTTAACCACTAAACTTTGGGCTATGGTAGCTAACATATCACCGCAGATAAGCGTCACGCAAAGGCGGGGTTTGGAAAAATGACTCGCTAAACGATTCATATGGGAGTCGGTGAGCAAATCAGGTAAAAATAAATGCATATTATAAGACAACAAAAGTGTTTTTTGTCATTGCATGCTTGTAAAACTGTTGTTGGGGACTCCCAGAACAATATTAGGAACATTTTAAATGCCATAATAGGTGCCCTTTAATTAATTCCTGTGATGGCAATGCTGAATATTTTTTTATTTTGGTTTCCACATGATCCTTCAGAAATCATTCTAATATGCAGATTTGATGCTCAAGAAACATTTCTTCTTATCAACGTTAAAAACAGTGGTGCTGCTTGCACCACTGCATCCTTGCTGAATAAAAGTATTAATTTCCTTCAAAAGTTTTTTAGAACAGTAGTGTATAAACACATGTACAAATACTACACTTTAAACTTTGCAGCACAGATCTGAAAACCACACATCATCGTCAAAAACATAGTTGACAGGTAAAGATGTACCGCTGGAGTAGAGAGACTGATTACCATTCTGAACTTCCTCACACTAGTTCAGATACAAAACAACGTTGTACTTGAGCACCGTCCAAGATGGTGACTTAACACACAAGTGTTCGCTTAGTGTACACACACCGAATCAGCCCAGCCAAAAGTAACACCTGCTCTTCAAGTAAATAGGACAGATGCTCATCCTCCTGCTTAAAAAAAAATAAAATAAAATAATAATATATATATATATATTATATATATATATATATAGAGAGGAGAGAGAGAGAGAGAGAGAGAGAGAGAGAGAGAGAGAGAGAGAGAGAGAGAGAGAGAGGAGAGGACTCCTACTCATACCCAGCAAACCTCTCTCTCTCTCTCTGATATAGTTCACTAACTCCTATACCCACTGACTTTGTTTTCAACTAGACATATAAGCTTATTCCACTTACCGAACCCTTACACATAACACTAAACTATTCTACTAATACTCTAATGAAAGTTGACTTGTATTTCATGGGCGTCAGTTTGGTTTGAAGTGTGCTGGGGACAGAGACGCATTCGGAAGTGCATTTTCAAAAGTGCTGGGTATGTGACACATAAACATTTTTTTCTCTCTTTCGCGCAGGTCTAATAAATCTGTACGTAGGCTACATAATATAGATTTCAATAGCTTGATGCTCTTTAAATATTTTGTTGCATTATTAAAAAGTTTCGGTGCATATGGAATCAAGACGGACCTATCCACGATTGCTCTCCTTGGTTCTGACCAAAGAAGAGCGCTTTGGAATCTCCATATACGCATCATATGGGCTGCGTTTCCCGATAAAAGAAAAAGTGGTGCTCTTTATAAAAGAAGCACTTCAGAAATAGTTGGAATTGCATTTATTAGGACTCATGGGATAGGCAGAGGCGCTGGCGCCGTCCTAGCAACGGCGCTGGTCGCGCTAGCTGTGATAGTCTCACACGAAGATGTGCTGTGTGCGATGTGGATCTCATTCTCAGCTCTCCTTCATCTCCTGGCTGCAGTGATGACTCAGAGACTGTACGTGCGCGTTTAAGGTACCTAAACAAGGACTGTTGCAACATTGTCCTTTACTGGAAATTATTTTCACACTTTCACAAGCTAATGATAGGCGCTGAAGCTGCAATATTTCTGGAGACATGGAGTGGGTAAAACATTATTTTGACCACTTGAGTTTTGTTTTGTAGAAAGACTTTTTTAAAAAGATTTTCGTTTAGTATAAATTGTATCTTAATTTTGATGACTATTTTATCAACCAATTGCCTGTATTTATATAAGAAGTAAATATAGCAGACAATGTAATAAGACGCCGGCACGATCACTTGCATTGCACGACAACTGGAGCATGTTTCCGCCACAGAGTGAAAAATACAAAATGTAATTGCGATTTTTTTAATCTCACAATTCTGACTTTTTATCTCAGAATTGCGTGATATAAAGTGGCAATGGCAGGTTAGCTATAAAGTCAGAATTGCGTGATATAGGCCTAAAGTCGCAACTGTAAGTCAAAATTGCGTGATATAAAGTGTGAGAAATATAGCTTG